>LNAC01000469.1:952862-964329 GCA_002007465.1 Ailurus styani | reverse complement strand
GCCCGGTGTCTCCGGCAGCACGCAGGCCCGGGGCAGGGTCTCCGGGGGGCGGATGCCGCAGAGGCGCGGCCGCACTCGGGCTTCTGTCGGGGCGGGTTGCTCCGGGGGGGTGGCGGCGGGCACCGCGCGCCTGCGGGGAGCCGACCCGTCGGCGCTGGCGAGTTCACCCCGGAGGACGGCTGCTGTGCACATTCAGCCCCTCTGTGCGGTCTCCGAAGTCGGGGGTGGCTGAGCCTTCGTCCCCGCGGTCGGGGGGTCCCCCACTGCCCCCAGAGGCGTTGCAGGTGTGGCTGCTGCCGTGTCCCATCTGTGTCATTCGGTGGCAGAGAGAAGCGAGGCTCATCTGCGCCCGGCGTTCCAGCTGGGGGACGTCTGGGTGATGCGTAGTCTGACAGCTGACCGGGCGCTTGGGGCCGGGCCCGTCTACCCGCAGCCCCAGGCCACGGTGGGGGAGGCCCCGGGATGCGGTGGAAGGTAGGGGGCCGCTCAGGTGCGGGTAGGCTTGCTTGCTGACGATCCCAGGGCTCCTTGCCTGTCGCCGCGGAGGAAACTAACAGTGGCACCCAGAATTTCCCTTTTGGGGTGAAGTGAACGTCACCCAACATCCACCAGAATTCAAATGATGTGCATCAGAGTGTGGGGAAGCATTTGTGGGTGGTTGCCCTGGCACCGAAAGAAGTTTGAGGCACCGTGCAGCCATCCAGAAACTCGCAATGAGGTCTTGGGGGTTAAGCAGTGCAGAGCCCGTGGCCCAGGCTGGCTGGCCTGGCTCTCTCCGGCTTGGGAGAGTTTTCTAGAATTCCAGAGCGTTGGGTCCTGGGTCACCTTCTCTTGTTCCGTGGATTCCTGGTCCACTGGTTCGGAGCTCTCGGGGGGAGGGTGTGGAAGTCCCCAGGGAAGGCCATCCTGGCCACTAGGGCCACTTCCCGGGTGCATCCGACTCTAAGCTGCCAGATGCCAGCACGGGCTGCTGTCCAGGTGCTTGACCTCCACTGCTGGCCTGCCCGTCGGGGCTCTGAAAGGCGACAGCAGAAAAAGTGAAGGACTCCCTTGTTCCTAGCAGCCTTTGCTAGTTTTAAATTCTAGTGATAGAATGGGGAACGCTAGTCGGTAGTTAATTCCTGCTACCTGCGTGGCCCATGGGCTGAGTCCTGCAAAGGTAGAGAAGGCTTGCTGCTCCCTGGTCCAGTTAACAGTGATAACAGCCGACTTTCCTTACACTCTGATCTCGGGCTAAGCGTTTTTGTTACTTGATACAGGAAGGAAGGCAATGGCTGGCCTATGGACGGGGTCCAAAGAACTGCCCGCCAGCATCCAGAACGAGGTAAGAGACGAGGCCTGCCTCCAGGTGGGTGGCTGCGTGCGCGAGGATGGCTGCCCCGCAGGTGCTGGACCTGCCGGCACCCCAGATCTGGCTGCTCTGCTGCACCTGGGACGTCGGGGCGAAGAGCAAGCGGCTATTTCTACGCTCAGTGCTCAGAACAGTGAGCACTAAGAATGGTTTGTAGCCGGACATGCCCTAGAGCTGCCATGGCAGGGGCTGGTTGTGTGTGTGTGCGCGTGGCAGGCGCCCCTAGCTTCAGGCTTCGAGCTAGGAATGCCAAGCATGGAGTCAAATGCTTTGGTTTTTGGATTTTGTCTGTAAAATGAGACTCGTAAGGATTGAGTGCTGAGTGAGCCATGCACATGTATGAGCAGATGGCCAGTTTGGGGCACAGGATGAACCAGGAGAGGGTCTCCTTCCTGGAAATGGGTCGTTCTGGAGCACTTTTCTGGAAGTCCTTGCCAAGGGTGTCGTGTTTCCCTGGCTGAGAGCTCCTCTGAGCGGCCTGGGGTCTGCTGTCACTCCCTGCGGGGGCTTCCAGGCCCTGTGCCCACGGACACCCCTGCTTTAAGGACCCTTGAGACAAGTGGTGCAGGAGGTGGGCTGGTCAGGCTGGGGGTGGGAGGGATGCCAGAGGGCGGCACCTGGCCTTGTCCCGCAAGGAGACAGCCCTGTAAACCAGGGCAGCGGTGAGAGGAGGGGGGTGGCCTTGGGAACCCCTGTGGGGAGACAGGTGTGACTAGGGGGTTCCCACCTTCTTGCAGGGGCAGAGCTCGGCACTGGTGCAAGCAGGCGAGACCCGGGCTGGCTGCTCGGGGTGAGACTCACCAATTTCAAGTTAAAAACAAAAGTAAGGTATCTTGCATTTATTTTCTAAAACGTTTGTGCAGAACGTCGGTGTGTTGGAAAGCACTCACATGTGCTCCGCTGGTGAAGCTCCTACCCAGGAGGCCCTGCGTATGTGCCTTGTGTAGCGGGAGAAGGATGAAGGGGCTCTCCCCCCGGCACCCTTGTGTCCTGATTTTTGATCTCCAGCCATTGTGTTCTGGGGGAAGTAAAATCTTGCAGGGTTTTCTAACTGTCCAGAGCCCACGGTTCTAATTTTTTTCCTCTTAAGACTGATTTATTTATTTTAGAGCATGAGCCTGGTGGAGGGCAGGACAGAGGGAGAGAACCTGACGCAGAGTCCTCACTTAGCCTGGAGCCTGACACAGGGCTCGATCCCATGACCCCGACCGAGATCGTGGCCTGAGCTGAAATCTGGCTGGAACCTCAGCCGATGGAGTCACCCCAGTGCCCCAGTTCTAAATTGCTTTTTATGCTGTTTAGATTATCCATCCCCCACCCCACAAGGGAGAAAAATCTAATGGGGAAGAGTTATTTTTTTTTTAATGTAGATAGCTTGAATTTTGGGAGTCAATACTAAAAAGGTGGCTATTACGGTTGAAATTTTGTAATACGTTTTTTCAATAAAAGTGTTTCTCTGTTGGCAAAAACTTGAGAATAAATTGGTCTTGAATAAACCGTCTTAACTTGGCTTTTCTCACAGTATGATTAACTGAGGCCGAACAGGAGGTGGTGGGTGTGGGCAGGAGAGCCGCTTGCTTTCCTGAGCTGCCGCCGGCTCCCTGAGCCTCCTGGTGTCCGCAGTCTGTGAGCAACAAACCCTGTGACTGCTTGTGTGTGGATGTTTTGAAACCTTGCCTTTCGTCAGAACGAGGCTGGGGTTTCCACTCCCCAAAATGGAAGCAAAGGGAGCCACTGCTGACCCCCTTGATGGGGCAGGTCACCGCCTGTGTAGTCTCCGTTCAGTGCCATGGGAAAGGCTGTCCAGCGCCTGCTGCTTCCCCTTGGGGAGGGACAGGGAGATGATGATGGGTTTTCCATCTAGTGGTTCCCGGCATCTGCTGAAGTCCTGCGCGGCCAGCACTGCAGGGGAGGGTCTGAAACTGAAAGACCCTTCCCCTAGAAGGTAGATAGGATAACTAACCGCTTTTTTTGCTTTTCTGTAAACCGCTGGCTTTTAGGTATAAATTAGGTTATTAATCGGGTTATTAGTCGCATATTAATTGCTCTTTTGCTTTACTGTCACTGCTTGGCTTATAGAAATAATAGAGACGCCATGATGGCTTTCCTACCTTCCCCCTTCTTGTTCCCCTCTCTTGCGCGAGCGGGCCCTCAGAACCAATCAGCTTGTTCCCCCTTCCCGCCTCTCACTTCGCGCGCGCGGGTACTCAAAACCAATCAGCAAACTCCAAGTATGCCTTTTTCAAAGTTCAAATTGTCAACCAATCAGTTGCGCCCCACCCAAAACTTGTTTGTGCCTTCCTATATAAGACCCTGTTTCTCTCCGGTCGGTGTGCTCGGTTAGCTGGAGCTGCCGACCACCCGCCGGTACCTGCGTGGAAATAAACCTCTTGCTGTTTGCATCCAGTGGCAGTGTTAAATTCTTGGGTAAGGGGATCCGCAGGTCTTTCAAAACAAGGATCCCGGCTCCGCAGCTTGTTAATCAGGACACCTGCTCCCCATCAGTACCTCCCTTGGGGACTGTACCACAGTCCAGCACAGAGCATGTCCACGTCCGGCGTGCCAGGACCCCCTCCTGCCCCCCGGGACGTGGCTCTAGGAGAGACCGTACCTGTGGTGGCCGCCGAGGCTTCTCCGGTGGACTGGGACCAGGAGGACCACGCTGCGTTCCATCCAGGCTGAGCAGGGGCACTCACAGAAAAGCGGTTTATTTACATCACGTGTTCTTCCCAGTAACCAAGACCTGGGTGGGGCCTTGGGTCCGGCCCCAGGCTCTCCTTCCTGCCCCTCCCCCTTCCAGCCTGTCCTGGTCCAGCCGCTCGGCACCCCACGGGGTCGTTGGCATCTGGAGCTGGGCCCCCCCACCCCCCCGCCAGGCGCTGGGGGCCGCCCTCACGAGTACTTGGTGTTGGAGATCTCCTTCCAGAGGAGGGTCTTGAGGTGACTCAGCACCAGCGAGTGGTGCGCCTCCACCTGGCTGGCCAGGCCGCTCAGCGTGGTGCAGGTGCGCAGCTGCTTGCCCAGCTCCTGGCGCAGGTCGGCGGGGGCGCCGGGCAGCAGGTAGTCCCGCAGCAGCTCGCACACCTTGGCCAGGTTGGGCTGGATGAGGTCGCCCTTGCACTGCCGCATGAGCTTGTCGCAGGGCGCCCTGCAGTCCCGGCCGTAGGTGCAGTCGGCGCTGTGCTGGCAGGGGCGGCCCTGCAGGAAGCGGCGCACGGCCGCCTCGGGCGCCACCTGCTGCAGATCGGTCATCTTGAAGTCGTACTGGGCGGTGTAGCCCACGTTGGCCAGCGTGGTCTCGCACATGTAGAAGGTCCCGTAGGCGCCGTGGAACAGCTCCTCCACGAACTCCAGCAGGCCGATGGCGATCTTGGCCCTCCAGGGCCACGCGGGCCCCAGCCACTGCTGCAGGGCCGTGTGCAGGGCGGGGGGCAGCAGCGGGCGCAGCAGGGGCGGGAGGGCGGCGCCGTGCCAGGAGCCGTGGGGGACCCCCTCGGTGACATAGAGGTCCCCGCACGAGCCCAGCAGCCGGGACGCGTGCTCCTCCTGCAGGGACAGCAGCAGCAGGAACTCGTTGCGTTGGAGCAGGGCCCACACCGACGTGGCCTCGGCCAGCGACACCCTGCTGTCCTTGTTGAAGTCGGCCATGAGCAGGACCTGCCCGACCAGCGCGGGCAGGGAGGGCAGGTCTCCCAGGTTCGCCTGACATCGGGGACCCAGAGAAAGACCGAGTCACTCCAGTTTGAGCCGGACCTGGCGGTGGGTCTCTACGTTGGCAGACGCCTGCCCTGACCTAGTTGGCTCGGACCCCTGGGTGCCCACTGGGCAGGCTGCACGCGGGACCCCAGTGCCTCCACCAGCTTGGGAGAGCCTGCCCCCGAGCTCACGGAGCGAGGGCACCGCCCAGGGCTGTGCGAAGCCCCCTCGCTGACCACAGGTGCACCGTCCTTTCCCCGGGAGCTGCGCCTGGGGCTCCGTGTCCCCGCGTCTCCGCCGGTGCTCGGGGCGCTGGGGGGAGGGCACCCTGACGCTGACCGCTCCCGCCCCGCTTCCCATGCGCACAGTTCTCTCCCCGCCCCATGCCCGGGCTGGGGGTGGGCGGGAGGAAGGGACCCTCTGCACCCAGTCGGTGCTCCCCTGAGCGAGGGTCTGCCTGGAACTAAGGTCCGGACTCCACACACGCGGCCCCCAGGAGCCCACCGACCTTGAGAAAGCTGAGGGTCATCTCCCGGAACTCCTTAATTGACGTGCCCCGGGTGGGCTTGTCAAACAGCAGCAGCTCCTGCCGCGGGGCCGGCTCTGACCTGGCCTTGGGGTCCAGGCCCTCCTCGATGCCACACTTAATGGTCACGTCCTTGCCCTGCCACAGCCCACTGTACACCTGCATGGGACAACAGGGGTCCTCGAGCCGACGTCCCCGCCCGCCGCCCCCAGGGCTGACCCCAGCCAGACCCTGCAGGGCTTACCTGCTGGCCCGGGACGGAGGACAGGCACGTCCTCCACTCCACCTTGTGCAGGTGGCACAGGTCCTGGCAGAGGGAGCCGGAGATGATGCCCTTGCGGTACTGGTCACACTGGGGACAGGAGAAAGACACCAGGAAGTGGCCTGAGGCCACGGGGCCCCTACCCCACCATCCACACGTTGCAGGTCGAGGCCCTGGTTCATAAGCCCCTGCAGCTGGGAACCAGCAGCCTCTGGCCATACCTGACCCCGCTGGCAGGAGCCTCTGCTCACTGCCACCTGACAGCTGCCAGCCCCTCACGGACTCCGCAGCCATCCCCACCTCCTGTGAGGGGCGGGAGTCTGGGTCTCCCCAGCGTGGGCTCTCCCCTGTGGTGGGAGGCAGGAGCAGCAGAGCCTGGGACGCCATGGGGCCCTGAGGGTGGCGGGAGGGGGCGCGGCCAGGCCACCTCATGAGCCAGATGGACTCGGAGCCGCTGGTGGCCAGAATCAGGCCGGGCTCAGAGCAGCAGCCACCCCACTACCCCCTTCCCCTGCAGCCCCCTGTCCCCTGCGGGTCTGGGCTGACCCAGGCAGGAAGGTGGGGAAGCCGGAGGTGATGGACCCCTCCCCCCACCCCCCGCCCCGGGCAGGGAGGTGCGGCCATCTGGAGCCTGGGAGCTGGGGGTGCCTTCCTGGAAGTGCATCACCGTTGCCATGGAGCCCGGGCCCTTGCGGCAGCCAGGCTGGGAGGAAGGAGAGGGAAGTGAGTGTGCGGAGTGTGCAAAGCAGGGCGCCACCCAAGTGTGGGGAGGACCGAGGACAGAACCAGAACCAGAGGCCCCTGAAGGAGGCGTCTGTGTGGCGTCCTGAAAGCCACGGCCACTCATTAAGACGGTAAAGCAGCCGAAAGGAAAACCCATTCCGGCCCCTTGTAGGGAGTCCCACAGAGGTGGGCTCTGGGCCCCGGAGCCCCCCAGAACCACAGGGCCTTCAAGGGGGCAGGCCAGGGACAGGTTGCTGCCCGGCTGCCCCAGGGGCTGAGGGGGACAGTGTGCCCCGTGGTCCCGGCCCTTCAGGCTTGGGGCAGGTCGCCCAACCTCCCAGCCTGTTTTCCCACCTGCAGGGGGCTGAGTACCTGCCAAACACCCAGAGCCCGTGGGAACCTGACCCGTGAGCCCCAATCACACCCTTGGACATGCTGTGGAACCCCCACAGGCAGGCAGGGCTCCTCTGGAAAGGAGGGGGCGTCCCCACAGCCCAGGGGACACCCCAGGGAGACGCCCCTGGGTGCACAGTTTCCTTGGGCTCAGAAACACCTGCTGACCCTCTGGGCCGCTGCTCCCTGCACCCCTGGGCCAGACACACACACACACCCCCGCCCTGCCCACTGCCCTCTTTCCAGCCCCCATGGCCGCTGCCTGTTGCACTGTCCTGGCCCAACCCAGACCCACCGTCACCCTGAGCTGTTCCAACAGCACGGCCTCGCCGCCGCCCCCCGCAGAGGCCCCACGTCTGCCCTTCGTGTCTCCCGACCCCCTGGACGTGAGGCCAGAGCCACGTGTCCAGAGGCCAGCGGCGAGCCGTTCGGAAGTGTGCCGAGAACAGGCAGGAGACAGGGGCTTTCCCCCAAGCGTGGGCACTGCATCCTCGGTGCCCCGTGCCGGCCTGGCCCGCTGGGGAGGTCCTTAGCCATCATTCGGGGAACGGGAGCTCCCAGGCCTCCTGCAGATCCCATCACAGGGATCTCCCACGTCTGGACTTGCCCGGATTGGGCTCCCGGGGGGTCTTGAGCAGAGCAGGCCCTCCCGCACCCTTCCATGGCCAGTGTCGGCCCCACGCAGCCCCCAGGAGAGGGGGCCCTCTTCATCTCACAGCAGGGAGGAGCAGCTCCAGGCCCGGCCCAGGGCATCAGAACCCTGGCCATCAGCTCGCTGGGGGCTGGGCAGGGTGTGGGGCGGGCTCAGAAGAGTCCCGGCCTTGCCAGGGCCCCTGGGGCTCGTGTGGCTGGTCCCTCCAGCCTGAGCCACGGGGCGTCCACTAGGTGTGCACCTGTGAGCCCATGGGCCTTCCTGTGTATGGGCACATGCACGCTCACGACGCCTGCTCCCGCACGTGCACACCCACGGACACGTGCGCACGCCTGAGGGGCCCACACGTGTAAACGCGTGTATGCACACATCACATTCACCCTGAGGCCACCAGCTGCCACTGGAGCGCGGCCGCCCACCCCTTATCCCCCACAAGGACCCTACCCACGACCTCCTTTGATGAACCCCTGCCCCAGGAGGGGCGCTCAAGGTCCCCAGCATCTGTCCCTCCCAGGCTCCCTGCCGCACACATCTCTGACCATCCCAGCCCCGCTCTCCCGGTGCCCCTGCAGCGCCGCCCGTTCCTTCCCCCCACGCCCAGTGCCCTCGCCTCCATCTCAGAGTCCCCCGTGCTGGCGGCTGCTGAGCATCCAGGGCCAGCACCGGGCAGGGAGGAGTCCGTCCGCAAGGCTGGCCGAAGGCGACACTTACGATAACCACCTGGCAGACGTGGCCGCGGCAGAGCCCCGCGTAGGACGAGTAGTGCACGTACACCATCCAGCTGCCCACAAAGACGCCCAGCCAGACCAAGAAGACGTACTTGACCCTGAGGCCCGGGAGCCGGCCCTGCTGGGAGAGAGGGCTGTGAAGAAGCGCCACATTCGGGGTGCGCCTGCCCCCCTCACCGGCCCCAGCCGACCCCTCCCCGGGGCCAGCATCCGGCCCTGCTCCGGCTTCCGAAGCGGCCCAGCACGAACGGGCCTCCCTCCCCACCCTCTCCACCCTCAGGGCACCCACGCTGGGGCGAGGGCAGGGCCTGGTGCTCCCACACTTTTACATCTCACAGCCAGGCAAGAAGAAATCTCAAAATGCATGCGGACACACACAGCAGGCGACTCTGTTCTGATCTATTTTGATGAATAAAGATATTTTTTTACAAATATTCCTCCTGCCTTGCTCATTTCATAATGACCTTTAACCTCTGCACAAGGTCAGGCGGGAGAATCCACCGCCCTCCCTCCCCCACCCCGCACAGCGTCCTCTGACCGGCGTCCAGTTCCAACTGCAGCAGGCCCAGCACAGGGACAGGGCGTGGAGGCTGCAGGTGCAGAAAGCAGGTCTCAGCAGGCCAGGTGCCCTGCGAGCCTTGAAGAGACAGCACCTCGGACACCGCGAGCAGGCGGCATCGTCCCCAGAGCCAAAGAGGGACGCAGGCCGAGGGTCCAGTGACAGCTGACTAGCTACACAAAACAGGGTCCGTCCACACTGTGGAAAATCATTCGCTCTAAGAAGGAATCCCAGCTCCTGCCTACACGTGGGGCTGAGTGAGGTCAGCCCAGCACAGAGGGACCAATCCCAAAGGCTCTGGTCCCAGGAGGCCCCAGAGGAGCTGGACCCATAGACACGGGGGGGAGGGGGGGGGAGGACGGTCGATGTGTAACGGGACAGAGTCCAGTGTGGGCCGATGACCACGTTCTGGGGACAGAGGGAAGGTGCGCAACAGTGCGAACGCGCTGACGCCCCGGACTGGGCACTTTAAAGCGGTAAGACGGCCAATTTTATGTCACGTGTATGTTCCCACGATAAAGAATAAATCAGCCAGTCAGCCCTCAGCCTACGGCCAGAGGCGCTGCCCCCGATGTGCGGGGCGGGCTGGGAACAGCGTCTCGGAGGCTCAGCCCCTCTGCCAGGTTTCCCCGACCGATGAGCAGAATCACGCCGAGACCCACCTCCACCGGGCGGCCGAGGGCGTGGCCTCCCATCCAGCGCCCCGCCCCACCCCCTGCCCTGGCCAATCAGAGGCCGACTGCACTGCTGTCCAGGAGGGCCAGCTGAGGGGTTGGGGTTACCAATGTTTCCGGCGGGGGGGCCGGACCCCAGAGCAAAGGGCTGGGACCCAGGGGCCAGGGAGCAGGAGGGCCCAGAGCTTCAGCCCCCGCCCCCAAAGGAGGTGCTACGTGCCCCCCCAAGCACTCCGAGCCCCACTGGGCCTAAGCTCCAGTCCTGTTCGCCCTGGGGCCTGCTTAGCCAAAGGCTGGGGCTGGCTCTCCAGTGAGGCCAGGGCAGGGGCCCCTGGGCCAAGCGCGGGCAGCTGTGGTCCCCTTCAGGGCTCCTGCAGGAGCAGCAGGGGGCCTCACCTCCTGCTTCCCGGGCACCCACGCACAGAGCTGGGCCTCCTGGGAGGGGCTGCCGCAGGAGCCCCCCCCCCAGCTCCAGGACGGGCTTGGAGCCCCAGGGGCCACAGAGAGCAGCAAGGACTGGGGTGCGCTGGGCAGAACGAGAGGGCTGGCCCTCAGGCCCACATGGCCACCACATCTGCTTCCGTCAGATTTGTTCAAAAGGAAAAACAGGAAAACAGAGAAACGGTGGGTGGGGGGCAGGGGGGTGTTGTTTTGGCAGGACAAGGTCAGGAGCCTTCCGGCTGGCAGAGAACAATGCTGTCGGTGGGGGTGAGTGCCGCCCTGGAGGGGCTGGCAGCCAGGAGGAGGGCAGGATGCAGCAGCGCCGCACCTGGGGCTGACCCGGGGGGGACGCAGAGGGACACGCGCCACCCCCCAGCCAGACCCCACCGCCCCCCAGGCTGTCCCAGGACACTGTCGCCACCTGGCCAGCTCTGACTGAGCAGACAGCCTGCTCTTAGATGGGTACCTCCTGGCGGAGCAGCCCCGGTCCCCAGGGGTCCTACCTCCCATCGGTGAGTGAGCCCCCAGGACAGGGCAGGTCCTGCTCTTCAGTGGGTCCCAGCCCCACCTGGCCCTGGCTCCCAGTAGAGCCACTGACTCAGGGGTCAGTAACAGCCACGTTACCCACGGGCCGGCACGCCACATGCACCATGGCACCAACCCTACCTCCAGCCCAGGAGGGAAACTGAGGCTCTGAACGTGACCTGACAATAGCAGGTGGGCAGGGCCGGCTCCAATCCCTGGGAAACAGCCTGTCCCGGGTCCTAGGTCAAGGTCTGGGCCTCCCAGGAGCCACGTGGTCAAGTCCCCTCCCTCTGGGGACAGGGGAGGGGGGCCGTGCACAGCCCACTTCCTGGCCTAGGGGTGGGTCCTCGGACCCCTCGGCTCCCACCTCGCCGCCGGCTGGGCAAAGACCAGGATGCACCCGGGGGGACAGGGATGGTGTCGCACACGGACACAAAACCAGAATGACTGCTGGCTCTGAGGCTGCCCCCACCCACCCTCGGAGGGGAGCTGAGGACAGCCAGGCCCCAGGGCCAAGGGCACGAGACCCTGCTGCCCTGGCCCCAGGACAGCCTGGGGAGGCGGGGGGATGTGGGCTGCTCCGCAGGCTCCGCCCGCGGCCGTCTCAGAGTGGGCCTGGCTCCCACCACCCAAAGCACAAGTGCCGGGCTTCTCAGCGGGGTCCCCAAGGCAGCCTGGGCTTCCCCAGCCGACAGCGGGCCCGGCAGGGACGGTGACTTGTCCAAGGTCATGGTGGGGTCAGGCACACCCCCAAGCTCGGGCTGGCTGGGAGATGACCCAAGGAGAAGTCTGTCCTGGGAGCCTGTCTGTGTGTCCCAAGTTTTCCGTAACAGAAAACCAAACCTTACCTCTCTGAAGTGAGGAAAGAGGCAAGGACCTGGCGTGGTTTCTGGGCCTCCGGGGTGGGGGCGGGGGAGGGTCCAGCCGTGGGGGAGGG
>LNAC01000469.1:936011-952313 GCA_002007465.1 Ailurus styani | reverse complement strand
GGAGGGCGCGTCGTGAGCGTGCGCGGGCTTCTGGGATTTGCTCCGGGAGTGACGCGCCTTTCTCACTGTGCGGTTGCGCCCGCGGGGACCCGCAGCCCCGCCGCCGCCGCCTCCGGGCCCCTCTCTCCGAGCCCCCGCAGCCCCTGCGCGGATCGTCGCCCCGCGTCCCGGGAAGTGGGTGCAGCGGGGACAGCCTTGGGGTCTGGCCTGTCCCCGGCAGCAGCCAGAAATTCCGTGCGCCGGTCCGTGCGGAGCCGCGCGCCGTCCCGGGCCGGGGCGAGGGGCGCGTTCGCCGGCGGACGTGGGGGGGCAGGGGCGCAGCTGCCGTGAGCTTCCGCGCCGGGCTCCGTGCGGGAGGGTTTCCCGTCCCGCGGACAAGTGTGGGGGAGCCTCGCTGGCAGGTGCGCTCCGGGCTCCGCCGGCCCCGCACCTGCTGCTGCCGCTGGAAGGCGGGTGCGCCGCCGGCCTGTGGGGTCCCGTGGGCATCTCCCTGTCCGCACACGGTGTTGAGCCACCTACCCGTCTCTGCCAAAACGTACATTTTATTTACTTACTTACTTATTTATTTGCTTTGCCCATCTTCTTGGACAATAGTGTTTGTTTCCTTGTTGTTCGGTTCAGGGCGTTTCTCCTAACTTCCAGATACCACGACATATCAGACAGGTGATCTACAGAGTTTGCTCCTGATCCGTGCCTTGTCTTTCAAAGAGCACAAGTTCCTCACGTTGAAGTCCAGGTAACCCATTTTTTCCTTTTCCTGTTTGTGCGTTTCTGGTGGCCGTATCTAAGAAACCTGCCTCACCCAGCAGCCCGAACATCTTCTGTGTTTTTTTCTAGGGTTCTCTGTACAGCAGTGTCTCCACTTACCCTCGGTCTCAGTTCCATGGTGGTCCCGGTCCGGACACAGGTGACCCTCCTTCCACCAGATGCCCATGTGCACCGCCGCCTCCCGCTGGGCCACGCACCTGCGCCCCTCACCTCCTTCCTCCCGCCACCTGGGCATCTCCTCCTCGCCCGGCGTCCAAGAACGGCGAGCACGGGGCAGCGTGACATTTGGAGAGACCTCAGCCACGTAACTATATCACGGCGTACCGTTACTGTGGCTCTATTTTACTATGAGTTGCCGTTATTACTCCCTTCCTGTGGCTGCTTTACAAGCTGAGCGTAACCACGGCTATGTACGTGCAGGGAGAACGTAGTCCGTGCAGGGGATCGGCACTCTCCGTGGTTTCAGGCGGCCGCTGGGGGTCTTGGAACAGGTTCCCCGTGGATAAGGGGGGGCTGCTCTATGGGGTTTGACGTGTAGGTCGATGATTCAGTTTGAAGCTAATTTTGTACGTGATGCAGGTTATAGGGCAGGGTAGTGTTTTGGGTTTTGGTTTTGTGTTTGGGGGTGTTTCTTTATTGGACTTTTTTGCACACGGGTGTCTGGTTGGCCACACAGGAAGTCCAGGTAGCTGGACCAGAATGAAGTTTCTGTCCCGTAGGCCTCCTTCTGGACCCCCCAGGCTGGCCAAAGGATAACCTGCTTGGGAGGGTCAGGATAGGATCCTGCGCCCCCCCCCACCACCCTTTCATCCTGGTTGTTACTGAGGGGGTGGTTTGACCATGGGTGCCTCTCTGGGGGCAGCCGTGGTGCCCTGGCTGGGAAGAGGGCACAGAAGTGGAGCCAGAAATCTTCATCCATGAACTTGGGAGAAGGCCGTCCCAAGGCTTGGCAGCAGCTGGGACCGGGGTGGTAGGACACACAGACCAGCCCGCCGTGGGTGGCCTTTGGGATAGAAGGAGCACCTGCGTCAGATGACAGGAGAGACCAGACACATGCGTCCTGTGTGGTGTCAGAGGCCGCGAGGGTGCGGCCTGCCAGCGGCTCGCTTGGAGAAGCAGCCCGGTGGTGAGGGAGGAGCCCTGAGGCAGGGCTGAAGTCTGAGGGAGTCAGCTTGCCGGGAGCTGGGACTCCCTGCCTGGCGACTGTGAGACAGGTGACCCCACCCTAGGCACGAGTCCCGCCTGCTGTGCAGTGACCACCTCTGCATCCGGAGGATAAAGTCCGGTGTGTCACACCTCATCTGGGGTGCGGGGTGTCCCAGGCATGGGCCGCGAGGGATCCCGGGGCGACAGTGGCCCATGGGGGTTGCGGCTGCTCTGATGGTTAGAGAGCAAGCACCCGCCCTGAGCATCCACGAGCGACCCAGAGTCAGCGAGCAGCTGTCACTTACTCCCACGGCGCACAACCCCCAAACGGGGTGTCTCTAATGTGTGATTTTGCAAGCGGCAAACTGCACTGGTTTCTGAGGGCTGTTGTGACAACAGCCTGAACGGTGAAGACAAAAGGGACTGATTGTCCCAGTTCCAGGGAGCAGAAGCTCCGCAGGCCCCGGTGCCGGGGGTGGGGGGCGGGGCACGGCAGTCCCTGCCTCCGCCAGCTGCTGGTGCTGCGGGCCATCCTTGCCGCTCCTTGGCTAGTAGCCGCGTCCCTGCAGTCTCTGCGCGCACTGCCACAGGCTGCCTGTCCCCGAGTGTGTCCCCTCTCTGCCTTAGTGTCCTCACATGGCCTTCAAAGAGTCTATTTCCAACGAGGGCACGTTCTGAGCTTCCAGGTGGATAGAAATGTGGGGGCGGGGACGCTCTCCAACTCACTACACAGACGAAACAGCCCAAGAGTTCATGAAAATAGAGGGACCCCAAAATGAAAGTGGCTTAGTCAGGAGAAGCGTGTGTTTATCTTTCATGTGGCGTTATAGCGTAAGCACGCAGGGTCTGGGAACCCATGCTGTCCAGGAACTTAAACTCCTTCTGCCCTTTTCATGTTGGCGTCCTCAAGATATGGTTTCTGTGTTGTAGTTGAAAATGGCTGCTCCAGCTCCAGCCATCACCTCCACGCTCCAGCAAGGAAGAAGAGCAAAGAAGTGAAAAGCATGCCTCTCCCTTTAAGGACCTGGAACCATCAGTCCCTGCAAAGTTAGTCACATGCTGCAGAAAAGGCTGGAAACGTAGTCCTCCGGACCTGGGACCCCATAGCCTTGGACCCAAGTCACAGGGAAAATGGAGAAATGGGGACTTAGGCCCCTGGACACAACCCTTCCAATAACCCATCCCCCTGCCCCAGGCCCCAGTGGCCTTGGACTGAGGTCAGGGGTCACGACGTCCCCTTCAGACAGGTGTTCTGGGAGGCATGGAGAATGGGGAACCCAGCACACGGTGGGGATGCCATCAGGCCTGGGGAAGGTGATATCTGCACAGAGACCTAGAGGAAGAGGGGCGGGGGTGGAGCCAGGGAGGAAGGAGCCTCCAGGCAGAGGAACAGAGTGCGCAGAGGCGCAGAGGCCACAGCCTGGACCAAATATGAAACTGTATGCATTGTAGCAGGGTGTGCAATGGGAGGTCTCCGCTAGGCAGCGGGGTCCTGATGGGCCTCGGTGGGGAGTCTGGACACGGAACTTCAGCCCAGGGGCCCAGGATCCCATGGACAGCTGCACAGACCAAGGCTCAGTGGCTCAAAGGACTCACTCTGGCTGGGAAAAGGAGGCTGGAGCAAAGGGTTTTGCCTGAGGGCTGCTGGGGGCCCAGGGTCCCCACCCCAGCAGGCTGGGTGTTCCAGGCACGCAGAAAAGAAGGGCCATTATTTCAGTGCAGGGGGGTGAGGGGGAGTGCTTCTGGAAAGGAGAGGAAACGGGAGCGCTCAGGGCCCGAGGGCCACCCCTCCAGGCCAGGGGGATGGTGTGCAGGGGCGGGGAGGGGGAAGCACCGGCTGGATACTGTCAGGAGTGGAGGGCCGCCTCCCCAGGCTTGGGGCCATCTCTGCCTGCTCGGGGGACGGCCAGGGGCAGGAGTTGTGGGAACCCCTGACCGTGGTCCCAGCCGGCTCCTCACTGTGTCCTCTCCTCTCAGAAGGGCGCCGGCTGGACATATGGCCCATCCGGGCAATCCGGGGTGACCTCGCCTGGAGGTCCTCATCATCTCTGCGAAGGTCACAAGTAAGGTCACCCTCATAGGGGGACATAACTGCGGCGTGGGGCCGTCGCTCCACCCGCTACAGTGACCAAAGCAAATTGCAAGGCAGTGTGTGTAGAATGAGACGAGTTTTGTTCCTAGCAAGCAAATGTGTTACCAGTGCGTGCGTGTGCACACTGGGACAGACGTGCACGGGTGTCTGCTCACAGTGGTTACTCCGGGGGAGGCAGAGGGCTGCTATCCAGTTTGTAACAATGGACACCTGTGTCTCGGCATTCCTAAATGATCAACCCTTGCTCGCGTCCTTCAGAAAGGGGCATGGGGCAGGGGGAGGGCCACCCCCTGGCTCTGCTGGGGGTCTCGCAGCTCAGCGTGTGGCAGGGCTCGGGTCCAGCTCTGCCCCGTGGCGGCTGTGCCTTCCGGACCTCGATGCTGGCAGAGAAGGGCGTTCAGTGACTGGTGACGGGGCAGAAACCATGTGACCGAGACAGATGGGCCGGGAATCAGCATGACTGGGACTATTTCCACAGTGTTGACTTCAGTGTCACCTGGGGATAGTCTGGCAAACGTCCGTGTGATTGTGGGATGTTTTTTTTTTAGGGAGGTTTGTGTGTAAGCCCCGCTCCCTGTGTAAACCCTGTAATCATTTTTAGCTGATTGTAGCTGTTCTTAGTTTTGGTTACTATGGGCTGAATCCTGTCCCCAAATTCACATGTTGAAACTCTGCCATCATGGGATGCTCTTAGGAGGCGTTCTTGGGGGTGATGGGGTTAGTGCCCTTGCGAGCAGAGACCGGAGTTCTCCCCCTCCGTCTCTGTCTGTCTCCCCACCTGTCCCCACCTGCGAGGGTACAGCGGGAAGGTGGCCCACAGCAGGCCAGGAGAGCTCTTCCCGGGAGCCCACCCTGATCCCACCTCCTGCCTCCAGAACCCTGAGAAGGAAGTGCCTGGGGTCTGAGCCGCGAGGCTGTGTTGTTCTGTGCGGCCGGGCATCGGCCAGCGGTGTGCACCTGCCTCTCTCAATGGAATCCGAGTCCTTGGGCCCGTTCTCGGGGGCCCCTGTGCCAAGTGAAGTTTTAAATGTGTTTTCACCTTGATGACACATAAAAGAAATTGTCCAACCATGGCAACAAAAATCAGCGTCCCTCTGGCCCCAGACAGACCAGTTTTTCCCATGGGCTTCTCTCCGGGCCTCACGCGGGGCTGTGGCCCCGGGGTGGGGGCTAGGGGGCTCCTGGGGCAGACCCGCAGGGCCCGAGAACGAGCGTCTCCTTTAGAAGGGGCCGCAGTCGGTCTGAGCGCCCACTTGATGGGCTGCCCAGGTTCTGTTGCCTGAATGGACCCTAATTTATGTAACCGGTTGCCTCTCGATGGGTATTTAGGCTGGTCTGAGCTTTCTCCTTCCTGAGCGAGACTGGGTGAGTGGCCTCTGGCTGAATCCATAGCCATTACTTAATTATTAACTTGAAGACGGGTCTCTACAGGTGACATTCTGGGTCAAGGGCTTTATCTCCCTCATTTCCATGATGAACACTCTGCAGAGCCCCACCCAGCCGCCCCACTGGGGCCCTGACCAGTCCTGGGGTGTTCAGCTGGCTGCTTCCCCCGCCCCGTTCTTCTTTCAGTCCGGGAACGCATCTGGTCTTGCCTGCCTCCGAGCTTTTGTGAATGCTGTACCCCTGCCAGGACTTCCACCCACCCCCCACCGCCACCCGACAGAGGCGCTCCGGGTCTGACAGGTCACTGGGCCCCCTGGATGCTGGGACTCCCCGCAGACCCCACCCCCATCCCCCACCCACGTCAGGGTCTCCACTGGACCCCGAGCTCCCTGCACCCAGGGCCGAGTCTGCCTCTGTCCCAGATCTCCTTGGACCTTGGGAGCTCTGGACCTCCAAGACTGACCTTTTCCACCCTGAGAAGCTCCTGCAAGACCAGCAGGGGGTCTGTTGGGGCTGGAGGAGGGGGGAGGGGGAGGGGAGTGGAGATGGAGGTAGGGAGAGAGGGGGAGGTGTCTAGGCTTCTTCAGGGCCAAGAAGGATCCCCCCGGCAGGGGCAGCTCCAGGCAGGTGACAAGGTGCCTTGGTGGCGTGCAGAGCCCAGACTGCAGGCTCCCGGTTCCATCCTCTGGGAGAGGGGGATGTCCATGGAGCAGGTGGTTGAGGAGGCGGGGGAGGAGGGGCGCGCCCACCAGGGAGGTGGTCAGCCCCGCTCCCTCGCAGCCCTGCCAGGGCTGCTGGGACACAGGGAATACACGCTGCTGCCAGCTGGGCGTCCACACCCCTTGGGACAGAGGGCTCGCAGGTGCGCTCAGTGGGTCACAAGCTGGGTGAGCTGCTCCTCCCTCACCTTGTGCTCCAAAACCCTAGCAGAATCTTGGAGATCTCTAGTTGCTCTTGGAACTCAGTGCGGTGAGTCACCAAGAAGCCACTGGCCAGTGCCCAGGATGCAAGTGTGAACCGTGCCTCGCCCTGCACATACCGAGATGTGCAAAACCATAGATGACTTGCCCGGTGGCGAAAGCGGAGAGACAAGTGTGCAGAAGAGAGGCTCACCCGAGCTGGGAAGCTCAGGGGGGCCTTTTGGAGGAGGGAGCTCCAGAGCTGAGTCCTAGACGAGATCTAAGGGAACCGAGGAGGGGAGGCACCAGTCCGGAGTAGGGCCAGCAGAGACCCGGCCAGGACACCTTGTCTCTCTGTCTCTGTCTCCCCAGAGCTGCACCCCCCACCCACCCAGGGCCCTGTCCTCTGGCCTCTCAACCAGCTCCCATCCCCAGGGCCTCCTCTGACTGCCTTGAGGGGAGGAGTGACCCTTGGACACCGTGTGGGGCTGTCCTCTGTTCCACATTAACATTCAAGGAAGGGAAGAGCATAGCCCGTGCCAATGTAAAATGAACACATGAGTCAGAATCTGATGACGGGAAGGGTCCATATTACAACCCGTTCGGGGCACACACTTGACACTGGCATCTCTTGAAAAGGGCCACGTATCCCTTCACCGTTTCACTTCAATTCTCTGCCCCCGCATCCCACGCCAGCACCTGCAGGACCCGCGTGTCTGCGGCCAAACAGACTGGCAGGTGTTGGCGGCCTGGGTCAGGGTGGGGGTGGGGGAGGAGGCACCCCTGCTGCTGGCGGTGAGACCCCGCTGCCTTTTTAATTATTACTTGTCTTGTGGCAAGATGCACACGCCCTAGGACTTACCATCTCAACTGCTGTTGGGCGCGCAGCTCAGGGGCGTCAGACACACGGCCGCGCAGCCGCCCCCTCCCTCCGTCCCCAGGACGCTCTCCCCCCACCGCCACCGTGTCTGTCTGTCCGTGGGTCCGACTCCTCCGGGGCCTCCTGAGAGTGGACGCTGCAGGACGGGTCCCTCGGTCCGGGCCGACCTCCCTCCGCCTGCACCTGCGGGCTGCAGGGGGCGGGGGCGGGGGGCGCGGGGAAGCTGGAGTTTGTTCCTGTCTTCGGGAAGGTGCCGGACCCCCTCCCGTGAGCCATCCTGGCCCGCACGCGCCCCGGCAGAGCCGCCCCGGGGTTGGACGCGGAGGGACGCTCAGTGTGGCCGAGATGCCCCCCTGAGGGTGTCCCCCACCCTCTCCCTTGCCGTGGAAAACCGGGGCAGGCTCGGCGTCCCGCCGGCTGGCCGGACGTGGGGAGCCCTAGGAGCTGCGGGAAAATCGGCATCGGGGGGATCCCCGTGTGCGCGCGTGGGAGTGGGGGGCCGCGGGCGCCCACAGAAGGTGGTGAGCGTCCTGGCAGTGTCCCGGGTGGGGGTGGAAGGGGAAAGTGGAAAGGGAAAACTTTACCTGAAGGCATTGGCCCGGTTTCTTCTGTTCCAGGCAGATGGGACCCCATGCCCCTGCCCAGGCCCACGGCGCCTCCGCACCAGGCCGCTCCCCCGGGCTCTGCGCTCTGGACGCAAGTTCTCCCCAGAGGGCGACACGACCAGGCCTCTTGTTGCTCTCGCTGGCCGGCCACTCCATTTTCCAGGGCCAGCCTGGTCTGCCCGCGCACGGCGACGTCACCTCCTTGGGCGTAAAAACGAGGGAGCCGTGAGATTGCCGAGCCCTGGGTGTTACAGGCAACCGAACAGCCACTGAACTCTCACCTGGGAAGCTGAGGATACACTCTGTGTGAATTAATTGTATTTAAATAAATTAAAAAAAAAATAGACCCACCCATTGCACCACCACCTGCAGCCGGACAAGGACAGGGCTCCCCGCGCACGCGGGGAGGAGACGCAGCCCAGGGCTTGGGTCTCGCTGCTGCGACCGGGCTCTGTGGTGTCTGCGCATTGCAGGGGCCGGGAGGGCTCAGCCTGTGCTCTGAGAGCCCCCTCCCACCTGCCTGCCTGTGGCAGGCACCCCAAGAGCTCATGCTATTTAGATGGCTAGGGTCGTGACCCCCGGCAAAGCACCTGGAGCTCTCCCCTGGATGCCGGACCTGGGAGGGGTTTCCCGCGCTGGCGCAGGCAGAGGTGAACACATCTGTCCCCGCCCCCCACCCCCGGGCTGCGCACACCAGCTTGGGCCCTGGTTTCCAGGGACACCATCTGTGGGAGGGAGGCCACGGCGCTGGTGTGGTCTCAGGAAACCCAGCGATCAGGCTCAGGCCCCCCGCGGGGTACATGGGAAAAGGCCCTCTGCCTGCGAGAGAGCACTAGGAGGCCATGCCTGGCTGGGAGCAGCCTCGGCTGGGGGGACCCCACAGGACCCTCAGCGAACAGTGCCCGTGCAAGGCCCAGCTCCACGGGGCCCATGGCTCAGGACCCACCGCCCACAGACGTTTAGGGGCCCAAAGACGTGTTTTTTCCTTGCCTTTCGGAAGAGAAAAAATGAACTTTCATGGTTGAATATGACATCCATCTTTGGACCAACGCGTCCTAGCCGACACTCTTCAGTACGTCTCCGTGGAGGAAGGAGGCCCCAAAGGCTACGTCCAGGGCCTCCTCAAGCGCCACTGTGCTGGGATGCCCGAACCGTGGACGGGAACCAGGGAAGACGTGTCCATGCAGAGCCGGGGCAGAAAGGAGGCCAGGAGAAGAGGGCAGCCAGAGGAAGGAGGGAGGGGGCGAGGAGTGACCATTGCCTCCCCCGTGCTGGACACCGGGGGCAGACAAGGAGTGTGCTGTGAGCCTGTGGCCTCGGTGGCTGGCTGGGGGCTCTGCTGCCCGTCTCCAGGGGCCCGCCTGGTGCCAGCTGCGCTGGCCACCTGGGGGGATGGAGGGGTCAGAGAGAGATGACTGTGCGGCGGGGCCGTGGGGCTGGGGGTGCAGAGGGAGGCCGTGAAGCTCAAAAGGGGGCAAGCTCCTGCCAAAGGCCCCTACCCCCCAGTACCGTACCCCCCGGCACTTGGAGGCCCCTTGGTGGTCTGGTCCAGACAGAGCTGCGAGGGCCTGCAGTCCATGCATGGAGCACCATCTGGGGGCCTCTGGGCGGGTCCACCCTGCTTGCAGCCCAGGGGTGATGGGTCGGGGCAGCCAGCCCGGGGCACGTGCGGGGTTCTGCATTATCAGCCAATGTTTGTTCCCTGCCAGGGAGGGGCCGGGGGAGGGATCCTGGAGCCCCTCCCTGCACCCCTCGCCCTGCCCTGCGGCCTGGGCGCTGCCCCCCTTGCGGCGGCCTGTCCACTAGAAGGCAGTGCTGCCTGGCCTTTCGTAGAGGCCAGGCCCCCGGGGGGGGAGGGGATAAGCGCGCAGAGAACCCCCGGGGTGGGCACAGGGGATCTGCCCCTGGGCTGGGGAAGGGGTCACCAGACACAGCACGGCAGATGCCCGGTTAGAGTTGAATTTCAGACGGACTCAAATCACATTTTTTAATATAAATATGTCCTAACCATCACACAGGACACACGCTAAAAAAGTATTCCTTCTTCATCTGAAATTCGAGTCTTTGGCTATCCTGCATTTCTGCGTGCTGGATCTGGCCACCCCACCTGGGGACCGTGGGGATAGCTGCAGGGAGGTGGCCAGGGTCAGAGCGGGGCCCCAGCTCTGGCTCCAAGCTCATTAGCTCGGCGACTACTGTCTATGGGTCACTGGCAATGCAGGTGGATGTTGGCTGGGGTGCTGGCAGACATCCAGGCAGAGGCAGGGTGTGGTGGCGTGGCTCATGCTGAGCTGGGGCACCTTGCTTCTGACCTCTGGGCCCAGTCCCTTAGACTCAGGAACTCATTTGTCCAGGCCTCTGGGTGGGAAAGTGTGTGGTGACTGTCAAAGGCCAGAGAACCAGGTCAGCTTGCTCTGGAAAGGGTAGCTCCAGTTGTATTACTGTTGTTGACACTATCTAGACTTGGGCAGTGCACAACCTGCACAACTGTGCCCAGCAGTCCTGAGCAGTGTCTCTGCTTCTCTCTTCACCCAGAATCCCATCTCCATCTGGCAGGCTTCTGTCTCCACCAAGGCCTCTGTGCTCCTGCAGGACTTTCCTTGGTCGTGAATTCACCTGGATTTTACATGGGTTCATGGATAGTTAGGGCTCTGACTCACTTTCCACTCCTGCAGGGCTGCAACTGCCCCAGCACTATTGGGCCCACCACACCCCAACGTCTCATCTGAGCAAGTGCATGTGCGTGCACACAGAGGGGCAGAGACAAAGCTTGGACACCATGGGGCGGGGTCCCCCGAGAAAGTGGAGAGAGAGGGAGAGACAGGTACCTGAGGCCTGTGTGCAGGTTGGCTGGGCCCGTTCCCACGATGGCTGCATTCTTGTGTCTGGATATCTGGATGTCCCACCGCGGCCGCGGCCCCGGCCCCTCTGCGCGCGCGCGCTCCTGCCAGGGGCCCTGACCTCCAGACTTCCTCGTCCCTTTCTGCGGGCAGCATGCCCACTCAGCCGCTCAGGCGTCTGGCGATCGCCGCCCCGATTCCGTGAGCTGAGTCTCCACGCAGCATGCATGCCCTTCTTCCGGACTGGGGAGGAAAGGTTCCTTCATTCCTTCACCTTCCTTTCCATCTATTTGTTTGCCAAAGACATGTGGGAGCCTGTCGCGGGCCTTGGGGGATGGAGTGGGGAGCAGCACAGGCAGGCTGAGGCTCCGAGGGCCTGGCTCAGAAGTCGGGGCCCCCGGGAGCGTGGCTCTGGGACGCAGAGACAGCAGCAAAGAGACCCACGTGAGGCGGGACTCTCATTCCGGTGGTGAGAGCCTCGTCTCCTGAGTCCCTCATTGCTCTCCCTTCACCAGCTCGGACGGGCCCACAGAGGCGGAGAGTCACCTGCCAGTGATTGATGGTGGGCAGACCTGAGGCCTGCTGTCTGGAGCTGGGCTCCCTCCCGCCCACTCCCCTGCCTCATCTTGCTGATGGACGACCCTGAGAAAGGTGGGCGCTCGCTCTCTAGTACATCGGTGAGCCTGAGCCTTCAGACTGGCTTTGCCAAGGTGCCCCCAAAAGCCCTGACCAAGCGTGTGTCGGGCGTGGCTCATCCGTCGACTTCGGCCCCGCAGTCTGGAGGGCAGGAGCAGACCCCGTGAGCTCGCCAGGGCTGCGCGAATTCCGCACAGTCATGGGAAAGGGGAAGGAGGCCTGGCGGGGAGGCCACCGCCCTCCTCCCTCCAGGCTCCTCCTAACCTGCCTCCCTGCCCCCCCGCCCGCAGGGCCAGAGGCAGGATGCTGGCCTTCATGATGGAGGGTGGCCCCTCCTCTGGCACTTGCTGCCTCCTCCCTCCCCTGCAGCGGGAGGCAGGACAAGACCCGGCCTGGGTGCCTCCAGGGTCCCTTGACCCAGAGAGGCAGCCAGTGAGCCAGCAGCCCAAGCCAGGAGTGGGTGGCGCAAGGCCAAGGGCAGCCCCCTTGGCCCCCAGGCCCATCGAGTCAGTGCGCTGGCCCGGGGAGTGCTGGGGCAGCCGATCCGGCACAGATGCCAGCTGGGCCAGGGGTGAGGTGAGCAGAGGGCTGCCTGCCTGGGAAGGAGCCGGGGCGGGCTGCCATCTTGCACTTGGCCGGCCCTGTTTCCCCTCCCAGGCCCCCAGGGGCCCATCCCCGACCCCTTGGCTCAGACAGGGAAGCTGAGGCCCTGGGAGGAAGGGCTGCTCCCAGGTCCCCAGGGGGCTCCTGCTCTGTCTTCCCGGCCGGGGTCCCCGGGGTGTCCTCTCCAGGGCCCTGTGTTCCTGTCTATCCAGTGGGGGCTGGCAAGGCCACCTCCGAGGGCCCATCCGGGACCTGGAGCTCAGGTCACTGTTAGAGCCTCAGGTGATGGTGCTGACCCAAGCGTGGAAGTCACACTGGTGTGTCATGGGTGTGAGGGCCGCCTGGGGGGCCGCCATGGGGGGCCCGGCTCTTCTGTAGAGGTGAACGGGTGTCAGGACCAGGACCTCCAGCTCTGGTTCCTCCTGGGGCCTTGTCTCCCCCCGTCCGCCCAGTCCTACCTCTCCGTCAGTCTGTCTGCTTCCGCCCCTGTCTCTCGGACGGAAGGATGGCCCAGGCTGTCGCTCCGCCCCTCGCAGGCCCCTCTCCCCAGCCTGGGACCCCGGGAACTGAGACACCACAACCAGCTGATGACTTCCCCTTGCCCCTGAGCTCGGGGGCCACGTGTCCCAGGCTCTGCCTGTGGGAAGCCCCCCCCCGCCCCCCCAGCGCTCCGGCCTTCCCCACCGCCTCCCCCCGGGGGGTTGTTTGTGGCCCTGACACGGCGGCTCAGAGACCTGGGAATCCAGCCCAGAGGCCTAACCTCATCTATTTTTAAGCACAAGCCCATGAAAGATTCACAGGCTGCTTTATTTACAGGTGGGGGGATGGCCTGGGCCACCGGGAGGTCTGAAAACCTGCAGGCCTGGGGGAACTCCGCCTGAGCGCCCCAGGGCAGCCCAGCCCCACTCTCACCTGCGCCCCCTCTCCGCCCCCCCCGGCACTCCCCAGGTGGTGACCCCCTGGAGATGGCCCCCCTCCTGCCGGAGGAAGCAGGGGTGAGAGGGAGCTCCCCTCTCCATGCCCCTGGTGTATACAGTCAGCCGCTCCCTGGCCCACATTCCTGATCTCGCAGGATCGCCGAGACACCCCTCCCTGAGCTGTCATTCGGCTCCCAGTCTTACTTCCTCCTGGGCAGGTTCCAAGAGAGAGGAACCTACCTGCACACACAGGAGGCAAAGTCAGGAGTGGCCCTTGCAGGGCCAGCCTGGGCCATGGGCCCGGTTCATCCCAGCCTTGCTAGGTGAGACCAGCGTCCCATTTTACAGACTAGGAAGCTGAGGCTTCAGTGCTTTGGGTCACATGGCCTGTGAAGCCACATCTTAGGACTTCAGAGGCTCAGTGCCTCACCCCTGCCCCAGATGCCATGTGGCAGGGAGCGGTCACACAGTGCTCACTTTATCTCGGCTTCAGGCACGGAGAGCCCTGGCCCTTCCCTCCGGACACGCCACCGAACCCGAGAGAAACCTGGAGACCGTGGAGCCCCGCCCGGGCGCCAGCAGGAGGAGGCCCTGGGTGGATAGGCAGGTGGGCTGGTCAGCCTCTCGCAGCCTCGCCTGTGGGAGGCAGCGTGCCCCTCCCCCCCCCGCTGCCCGCCGCCCGCTGCCCGGCACCTGGCACCTGGCGCCCGGTGACCGTCCCTCTCCTTGGCTGTGAGCTCCTGTGGGCCTCGGGAGGTGGGACGACTCAGTGTCAATGTCTGCTGGTGTCATGTGCCGTCTGGATGAGCCCCGGGAAGGCTCAGGAGGGTCTCGGCTCTTATCTGGCAGGGCCCAGGGCCGACTCAACCCTGAGCTCCCAGCACGCCCCCAGGTCATCGTGGGGCCCCCGGGCCCCCTGGCGGGGTCAGACAGGACACTGCACATCCCTGCCCATCAGACCAGGCTTCCCCTCTCTGGCCACGATCTGGGGCGGAACCTGAGTGGGGCCGTGTCTGTCCCTACTTAGTTGAAAATCACTGATTTAAGAGAAAAATCTTTCTCCACCAACCCAGAGGATTCTTCAGGGCTTCACTTTCTAGAAACAAAAAAGATTTTGTTAGCTTTCCCAAATAGGACTGTAGGGTCCTGAGTATTTCTTTCAGACCACCCTGGAGGAGGCTGATGCCTCACACTCCAGCTATGTCCCCAGCCCCCAACACCCCCCACCCCGTCCCCATCAGGGGAAGAATGTGTTCTTTTTTTTTTTTTAAGATTTTATTTATTTATTTGACACACAGAGAGATCACAAGTAGGCAGAGAGGCAGGCAGAGAGAGGGGAGGAAGNAGCCCGATGTGGGCCTCGATCCCAGGCCCCTGAGATCATGACCTGAGCCGAAAGCAGAGGCTTTAACCCACTGAGCCTGTTCTTTTCTTTCAACATTTCCCCAGGAGGAAACTGGGGGAGAAGGTGAGATTGGGTAACAGACTGTCTGTATGAGGACACAGTGGCGTTCACAGAACGGCTGCTCCCAGCCGCTGGCTCCCAGTGTGGGACACAGTGACCAGCAGGCCGGCTCTGGCCTCTGGGGGGCCATTTTCCATCTGTAAAATGGGGGTGGACCGGCAGGAGAGTAAGTACGTACTGCGAGCCGGGCATGGATCACAGCGCTGGTCGTGGCCCTGTGGGCAGGACAGATGGGCCCCAACAAAGTGGCCATCGCACCGGGTCAGGGAAGCACAGCACAAACGTGCAAACACGTCACCGAAGTCCTAGGAAGTGCTGGGAAGAGGGTCAGGGTGAGGGAGCTAGGGCTGGAGGGGTCCCCTTGGAAAGGGTGCTGCTCAGGGACCAGAAGGAAGTCCCCTCGGGTAAAGCAGCCCTTTCTGCCCTGCGCAGCTTGTGAGGCCTGGGTCCCATGCATCCTGTTGGGCCCCCCAGGACCGCAGTTGCAGGCATTGCCAAGGGCCCCAGAGAAGCCCGCTGCCACCCAGTCTCCTCCCGGCTGCGGCCGTGGCCCTGGGTGCAGGCCGCCCACTCCCACCGCCTCCCACGCTCTCCGGGCTTGCGGCCCTCTGCGCGGGGGCCCGGGAATCCTACAGCCCGCGCCGGGGCAGCGCCAGTGCCCCCTCCCCGGAGGGCTCCGGGCCTCCCCTGGAGGGGCAGCAGGAGCCTGTGGCGCGAGTGGAGAGAGACCAGGTGGACACAAAGTGACACAAAGCCCTGTCCCCACAGACGAACTGAGACTGAGCCAGGAAGCTCTCCTCGGTCCCACGGAGAAACACCACGCACGGAACTCAGGTGAAGCAATCCTCCCCGCGGGGAAATGCTGGGAACATCAGGGAACAGGCCACTGCGCCCACTCAGGGGGTCCCACCTTCCCGAGAGCGAGAGGTGCCCTCTAGCTCAGGAGTGAAGCTTTCTGTATTTGTTCTCAGGCAGCTGCTCCTCCTGCGCACAGGTCCTGTCCCTGTGCTTCCGTACGACCACCGTTTCCACCAAAAAGAAGGGAAGAAAGAAAGAAAGAAAGAAAGAAAGAAAGAAAGAAAGAAAGAAAGAAAGAGAAAGAAGGAAAGAAAAAGGAAAGGAAAGGAAAGAAGGAAGGAAGGAAGGAAGAAAGAAAGAAAAGGAAGGAAGGAAGGAAGGAAGGAAGAAAGAAAAGAAAGAAACGAAGGAAGGAAGGAAGAAAAGAAAGAAAGAAAGAAAGAAAGAAAGAAAGAAAGAAAGAAAGAAAGAAAGAAAGGTAGAAAGAAGAAAACAGATCAGTTTGGGGTGCTGTCGGAGAGTATCTCAGTAACAGATTGTCTCAGCTCTTGAAGAACCCAAGCTGCGTCCTGACGCCCTCAGGAGTGCCGGGCATTCTGGAAATCGCAGCAGACCCAGGACCTCAGCCAGCCAGAAGAGGACACGTGCAACCTCCGTCTGCTCTCTGGGACCCATGGGCGGCCCCTGCAGCGGTGACCTGGACGCCCAGCCGGGGCCCTCACTTCCAGCGCTAAGTGACCGATTCCCCCAGGCTGGGCGCTGACTGCGCTGAGGTGGGCACAATGGTCCTGTATCTCTGCTCCTGGCCGGTGACGCACTGTCCTGGCGCCCGAAGCGGGCACCCCAGCCACGCCCAGGAACCCGCCCCATTCCTGCTGCCTCCACCCAGAATCTGCGTGTGCCCATCAGGCCCAGAGAGCGAGGTCGCCCCAGGGCCGGCCGGGTCTCCCTCCGGGTGCCCCAGCAGGTGGGCAGGTGGCAGTCACGTGGGGCGCCCCAAGTTCAGGGGCCCCTTTGTGTGGCGTCCTGGCTGCCAAGGAGGTCGCGTCCTGGCTCACCTTTGGAGCTACGCTCTGGGTTAAGGGGCCGCGGGGATGCGGGGGACACAAGGCGGGGCCGGGACCGGGATCGCGCCTCCAGGAGCGAGGCGACCCGGCGGCAGAGGCAGGGGGAGAGCCGCGGGGCGGGGCGGGGCGGCGCCCGGGACCTCGGGGCGGCAGGGCAGTCGCGGGGCGGGGCGCGCCTCACCTAGCCGCTTCCTGGGCGC
>LNAC01000469.1:917089-933928 GCA_002007465.1 Ailurus styani | reverse complement strand
CGAGCCAGGCCAGGCCAGGCCAGGGGACCGCCCTGTGTGGTTCTGAGGTGGCAGGAGGGGGGGCAGGCGGAGAGCCGGGCCCCAGAGCAGAATTTCAGCAGAAGCGATGGAACCAGGAGGTGACACCCCCCTCCCCCCACTGCGTGTCATCAGGTGGCCTTTTTATGAGCAGCTTCCTTGTCTTTTAAAAGGACTGACTCAGACGTCAGAGCTGCTTCCCAGGAGTCAAGTCAGAAGTCACCAGTCGCTTTCTGATTTGGGGGCTGGCCACACTCGGCCTTCCCTTGGCCCTGACCCTCCCCCCTCCACCACCTGCCCACCCCGGGGCTTGAGATCCTGGCTGAGGCTGAACCCCTGGGGACCCTGGAGGCTCGGCCAGAACCGGGCGGGAGCTTCCTGCTGCTCTCCCGTCTCGAGGGCAGCCCCGGACTCAGGCTCTGAAGGGGCCGCCCCAGGGTGCTGACGGGGTGCCGGCAGGTGCCTGTTCTCCCCAGGAGGAGGCCTTTCCCCGGACGCCCCAGCCCCTGAGGGGTGGGTCACGGTGATGACACTGAAGACCCCCAGCCGTAGCCGAAGTGGGGGTACGGCGGGGCCTGCTGGGAACAGGGTTCCCCCGGGGGCCGCGGCCTGGGGAGGCGGAGACTGGGGGGCTGCCGCATGGCTCCGGGATCTAGGACGGGACCCTGGAGGATCAGCGGACAAACCCCGTCCTCACCCGTCCATCTCTCCTGGATCCCCGAGCGCCCTGGGCGTCCGACTGCCCTTCTCTCTGGCCCTGCTCTGGCTTCTGGAAGCTGCCCACCTCGCCGGACCCCACCGCGTCCACTCCTACGTCCGGCCGTGTGTCTAGGCGCCCCCGCTGTGGGGACGGGCAGGATTCCGTGCCTCCTTGAGCGGATGAACAGAGTCTGCCCTGAAGCCAAGGGCTCCTGAGGGGAGGGAGGGAGGGAGTGCGGGAGGAGGCGGTTGCCTGGGCTCCCAGAGCTGAGACGGGGGGCCGAGCTGGGGTACAGACCCACCACTAGGGCCTCCAGAGTGCGTGCTGTGCACGTTCCCTCTGTGCCCACCATGAGCGGATGAACAGAGTCTGCCCTGAAGCCAAGGGCTCCTGAGGGGGGGGAGGGAGGGAGTGCGGGAGGAGGCGGTTGCCTGGGCTCCCAGAGCTGAGACGGGGCCGAGCTGGGGTACAGACCCACCACTAGGGCCTCCAGAGTGCGTGCTGTGCACGTTCCCTCTGTGCCCACCAGCACTAGGGGCGGCGGCAGTGCCAAGGACTGGAGACCCGGGCTGTGGGTGCCCGGAGCTCCGGGGGGAGCAGCCCGCTCTGCCCCTCCCTGCTTTCCTGCCTCCCCCCGGAGCAGCGGGGCCCCCGCAGCCCACGGAGGCCTTTGCCCCCTTGCCTCTTAGCCTCCAGCTCCAAGTGTGCCGGGAACAGTGACGGGAACGGAAGGGCCGAGGTGCCTCTGACCCAGGGGGCCCTGAGACCCAGGATCGCTCCCAGGCTGGTTGGGCACAGTGGGGTAATAGGCCGTTCCCTCGTCCCAGGAGGCAGATGCCCTTAGCAGAGCCATTTGCCAGAGACGCGAGTGAAGCACAGCTGTGTGTGAGGGTTAGGTTGCAGGATCGGGAAACCCTAGTGATAGCGGCCTCACCAAGAGACTCCATTTTCGGGCATCGAAGGAGACCAGGGCCGGGCGGCCCAGGTCCTGCAGATGGGCTCCAGCCTCTCGATCCTGTGGCTCTACCACGCTCAAGGGGCCAGTATGCATACACAACCTCGGCGGAGCCTCTGGGCGCCGGAGCGCATGCTTCCGAGTCCATCTGATCGGCCAGGCTCCGGGTGGCACGGCTCTGGGCTTCAGGGGAGCTGGGGCCGCGAGGCACTCCATTTGCAGCTCCTGCAGAACGTCACGGAGGGGTGACTGGGCGTTGACTAGGTCAGGATCTGAACCCAGGACAGCCCAGCCTCAGCCCCCGCTGCCAGCCGCTGTGTGGTCCGGGGGGTGCACGGGTGGGTACGGAGTGCATTCAGAGGGCCCCATAGCACATGGGGTCTGGCCGGGGATCCTGGTTCTGCAGGAAAGTCTGGCTTTGTTTTTCTTGGAGTAGGAAGGCCAGGGGCGGACTCCCTCCCCGGGACGTGCCGCTGCCGGCCCAGCTCCCCCGCGCCCCGGAGATCCTGGGTCCGGACCAGGGGCTCGCTGGCCCCACCAGCTTCCAGCACCCTGTTGTGCACCCATTCCCCACAGCCCCCTCCTACCACCTCTGGCTTCTGGCCCGCTGGAAGCCCCACCCCAGCCCAGCCCAGCCCAGCTCCCGGCTGCTCCCAGTGCTCCAGCTTCTGAGACAGACACTTGTTGGAAAACATTCCTGCTCTTGCCAGATGGCCTCTCTGGGGCCTCCTGTCCCCAGCAGATCAATGGCTCTGTGTAGCCTTGCTGGCAGGGCTGCCCCCAGGTGGGACCCACCCAGAACCCTCGCTCTCTGGGGCAAACCCAAGGGGGTCTGGCTGAGGACTCTCCCTCCGTGGAAACAGCCGCCCGGACCGCAGGGGAGCAACCTAGCCCCAAGCCAGGAACTGAGGGCAAAAGTCCACAGGCCGTGGGGGCCTGGCCTTGAACTCCTTCCAGCCGTGGGGAGCACGCGCTGGTGGGGGAGGGGCCGGTGGCCAGGGGCTCTGGTGCTGCCTGCTCTGAATCCTTATCTGCTTGTGATGTCATCACCGTAGTTGCTCGGAGGGTCCCAGCCTCTTGGGCGCAATCTCCACGCCCTTCCCCTTGCACCGCCAGGAATGCAGGCTTCCAGGGGCGAGGTCAAGGGCACTGCCCAAGGTCATGGCTAGCAAGTGGGGAGCCAGGATCTGATCTGTCGCACCCAGGGCTTGGGAAGAGCCACGGGGGTCCTCACACTGAACACAGAAGGTACAAGGAGGCTGGCGGACGGAGCGAGCCTGGGCTCCTGCCGCACTGGTGTCTATAGCCATCGGGCGTCCTGGGCGGTTCATGTCTGGAGTTCAGTAGAGGCTTCCTGAGAAAGATCTGGGAGAGCCAGGACGTCCCATCTGATTGAGGAACGACCCTGCTCCGGGGGTCTTGAGGTGGGGCGGTAGCACCAGTCACCCACCTGCTTGCTGGTGGGTGCTTCTGGAATGCTGTGCCAGGCACTCAACCCATCCCCAGGCTTCAGGTAGCCTTGGCTGCACCGCCTGCGCGCCTCCTCGGGGCTCTGGGGGCTAGAGGAGGGACGGCAGCCGCCAGAGTGGTGTGCCCATGTCCCGGGGCCAGCACCAGGGACGCCTGCTTCAAGCCGTGGGGCCCTGGCTCCCGAGGGGGCAGCCCCCGAGCCCTGCGGCTGGTGGGGGGGCACAGTGGGGCTGGTGCCCCCCCCCCGGTCCTGCTGGGCAGCGTCTACCGAGCCTCAGGGAAGCGGGAGGGATTTGCTTTAGCAATCCTGAAATGCCATCTTGCAATCCTGGGTCTTCACCCCACCCCTCCTCCGGGGTGCCCTTTTCCCGGCATTTTTCACGTGTTTTCCAAAAACCAGGTGAGGAGGTAGGTTCTGGCCCACCCTGGCTTCTCTCCTGTGTGACCTTGGGCAAGTCACTTAACCGCTTAGCCTAGACCCACTCATCTGAGTGGTTCCACCCCATGGGATTGCGCTCTGAGCAGGGACCCCCGGCTTTCTCTCCCTGGAGCTGCTGCAAAGCTTGCTCTGCTGCTTTCCGCATTGAGAAAACTGTGAAAACGATAGACTGTCTCACCACTTTCACAAAAAACCTTGATACTGTGTAGCATCGGAGGAGGACAGGTGGGTGGGCGTCCGTGTGCGTGCGGCCTGCACAGACGCTTCGTCCCCTTGAGGACGCGCAGGCGCCGTTCCCGCGGCCCGAAGCCACAGCAGCAGGTGCGCGCGCTCCCGGCCCCGCGGGGGCAGGCGTTCCCCGAGCGCGTGTGCGCAGCGCGCTGCCCGCTGGCCGAGTCTGTGCGCAGCACCTTCCCTCGGTGTGCTGGGTGCCTGCACTAGACGCACAAAGAAATCCAAACAGGAAACAGAGAAGAGTCCTGGACACGGATGGTGGGGACGGTCGCACAGCCGTGAGGGTGGATTTCGTGCCGCTGAACCAGACATTTAAGAATGATTAAAATGAAGGGGCGCCTGGGGGGCTGAGTCGGTGAAGCGTCTGCCCTGGGCTCAGGTCGTGATCCCGGGGTCCTGGGATCGAGCCTCGTGTCGGACTCCTTGCTCAGCGGGGACTGCTCGCGTTCTCTCTGTCTCTCTCTCAAGTAAATACAGTCTTTTAAAAAATGGTTAAAATGATCAATTTTATGTGACCTATATTTTGCCACGATTTCGAATGCGGGAAAGAGAGAGAAGCCAGCAGACACCTCCAGCAGGCAGTCCAGCAGGGGTCCTCCGCGGCCGGGTCGGGGGGGAGCAGTCACCACCAGCCACGGCAGCTCGTGGCCCCCGGTCTCGCCGTGTCTGCCTCAGCCGGCCACGGATCCAACCGCCATCTCACCTCTCCCGAGCTGGGGACGTTTACATGGTGTCGGACTTTTCTTTTCTTTTTAAGATTTTGTTTTTAAGTAAGTCCTACACCCCACATGGGTCTCGAACTCACAACCCGGTGAGCAAGAGTCGCAGGGGGGTGGCCCTCAGATTCTTTCTTGATTTATTTATTCGAGAGAGTGCGTGTGAGCCTGGTCAGGGGCAGAGGGAGAGAGGGCAGTAGACTCCCCGCTGAGCCCGAAGTCTGGGCTCCATCTCACGACCCTGAGACCAGGACCTGAGCCAAACCAAGAGTGGATGTTCAACCGACTCCACCCCCAGACGCCCCGGGACCGATTTCTGCACGGCTTTGCCCAGGTGCTGCCCTCCGGTCCTCCCCGCATGGCCATGGCCGCTGCAGGGCCGTTCCGACGTCCGGGCCAACCCCTCGTGTTCCCGGCCTTTTCTTTCCGTCCCTGTCAACCCGAAGGATGAAAACAGGGCCCTCGTTTCCATGTGCGTTGCTTTGATTTCTAGTGAGGGCGAAGATTTTCCACGTTGATTGGGCATTTCTGTCTTTCCCGTTTGTGAAGTGACCGCCGTGTCCCTTCCGTGTCCCTCCGCCCTCCCGGTGACTGAGACGCTGTCTGTAGATGAGAGACGGGGGCCCGCGGACGTGAAGCAGCCGCCAGCTCGCTCAGCCTGTGTCCGGGGCCGGCTGGGACACAGGTCCCCGAGCGGGAAGGGACAAGGGGGCACGTCTGGCCTGAGCCGGCCGAGGCTGGCAGGTCCAGGGAGGGACGGCCGGTCTGATCCTGCAGGCAGACCCGGCTTAGCGGCTGCACCCCCCCCCCCCCCGCCCCCCGCNCTCAGTGTCCCCATCTGCAGCATGGGGGGATGGGAGAGCTGCCCTCCACAGGTCGTCTGGTCTGTGAAAGGGCAGCTGAGTGAGAGCCTGGCTTTCAGACCCAGGTCAGGTCCCGAGGGATCCACTCCCAGGATGCCCGGGAGGACTCGGGTCCATGGTCGCCGGGGGCAGGGCAGGGGAAAGGGGGTCCACGTGTAATGGGACAGAGTCCAGTCTGGGAAGGGGAGCGTGTTCTGCAGCGACGGAGGGGATGGCTCCACATGACATGCTGAGCTGTGCACCAAACAGCAGTTTGGACATTTTAGGTCATGTGCATTTTATGACAGTTAAAAAAAAACAGAGTCTGGGGTTGGGCCAGTACTGAGTCTCTGCTCTCTGGAGGCCCGTCTCCGGGCCTTGGGCCATTCATTACTCACCCTTGTGAGTAAAATGGGAGCTCCGTCCCTTGCCGTGAATGCTGTCGAGGGGCTTAGATACCTGGGGGCCTGGGGGGCTGCCCGAACCTTCTGTGAGAATGGAGGGGTTCTGGGTCAGTGGCGGGTCAGCTCCCAGCGGGGATGGAAGGACCGGGGCGCGGGGGACGTCAGAGCGCGGAGCCCCCCGCCGCAGGCTGACCCTTCCCAGAGCCCGTCCCAGGTAGAGCGCTCCTCCCCGCCAGTCCTCCAGGGGCCAGCGGCGCCCGCGGACGCACCCCTGCGCCCATAGTCACGCAAGCCCTCCCACAGGTCCCCGATGCCCTAGCGGGGCCCCCTGCAGGCGTGCGGCTGGAAGGGCCAAGGACCCCCAAGGCGGAGTGAGGGGTGCCGGGCCAGCCTGGCCGCTGTGCTCCGCTCAGTGCAGCTAGCGCGTCCCCCGTGCCCGAGCCGCCGTTGGCCCCTGCGAAGCCTCGTTCATGTGGGTGTCTTCTTCCTGGTGACGCCCCGCGGGGTCTCTTTCCCCAGAGCCCACAGGTAGGGCCGCCTTGGCAGGGGAGCAGGGATCCGTCTCCCTCTCGGTTGGGTTTTTAATTTTATTATTTTTTAAAGATTTTTTAAGTTATCTCTACGCCTGACATGGGGCTCGAGCCTATAACCCCAAGATCAAGAGTCGCACGCTCCTTCGGCTGAGCCAGCCAGGCGCCCCTCCATGTAGGGCTTGCATTGCTGACGGGGCTGAGAATCAGACCTGGCCCGGCCCTGGGGGCTCTCAGCTTCCAGCCCCTTCCAGCCCCACTGGCTGGACAAGCAGGTGTTGGGGGGGGAGGGCGGGGCCGCACGGCAGGTGCCCACAAAGCTGATGAGAAGAGAAGGGCCTCCCCTTTGCCAGGTGTCCAGCCCCTCCTGATGGTCCCTGTTGCCGCCGGGCTAGCAGGAGAGCCGGCTGCACTCGCTGACCCCTTGAGGGACAGGACCTGAGGCTCTTGGAGGGGACGCCAACGCAGGGTCCCACCCCCAGCCCGCGAGAGGGCCGGCGGGCCTCCGCCTGCGGTGTCTGTTCCCGACAGCCCCTCCTGGCTGCAGGCCAGAGCCCAAGATAGGGTGCGGGGGAGGGGGCCCTGCTCACTGACATTATCTCCTCTCAGGATCATCAGCTGGTTTGTCAGGAAGTTCAAGTACGTATTCAGCCTTCGTTTCGAGACAAATGGTCTCGAGAAGCTGCAGGTGGGCCACCCCTGTGTCATCATTTCTAACCACCAGAGCATTCTGGATATGATGGGTAAGCCAGGGCCGCAGAGGGGCTGGTGGGAGGGTTGGCCCTTGCTGGCTGCAGGCTCGGCCTGGACACTGCCCTGGGCCTGGGCCCGGAAGAGCTGGCGGGCAAGGGGGGCCGACCCAGGCCAGAGGGACCCGTGCCTCCCTCCCGCCGCATGATAAAGCTGCGTGTATGCCTGGCGCTGCGTACGGGGCTCCGCCACAATCACCCCGGCAGCTGGGAGCTCTGCCTCACCCCTCCCTTTACAGGTGGGCAACAGGCCGAGAGGCCACATGACTTGGCCGGGTAGCCAGTGGGAAGGCATAACCTGGCCCAGGCCTGCTGGGCGTTGAGGCGCAGGGCCGGCTCTCCCCTGCATGGGGAGGTGGCTGCCAGGCTCTGAGCCGACCCCTGCCCGCCGGGTGTCCCGTGCCCACCGCAGGCCTGATGGAGGCCCTGCCCGAGCGCTGCACGCTGATTGCCAAACGAGAGCTGATCTTCCTGGGGCCCATCGGCCTGGTCATATACCTTGGGGGCATCTTCTTCATCAACCGGCAGCACTCTCGGACCGCCATGACCGTGATGGCCAACGTGGGCGAGCGCATGGTCAGCGAGAACGTGAGTGTGGGCTGGGGGCTTGCTTGGCTGCCCCTCCACCTCCAGTCGGCGCTAAGTGCCGAAGGGCACGTCTGCCCCGTGGGCACGCTGAGCCTGGGCACTCGCGCATTCGCCGGAGTGACCTCAGCCGAGGGGGGACTCTTTGGGAGGGGGCGACCCAGGGCCTTGCGGGATAGTCCCGCAACAACTGCCTCCTCTCTCCCCTGCAGCTCAAAGTGTGGGTCTACCCTGAGGGCACACGGAATGACAATGGGGACCTGCTACCTTTCAAGAAAGGCGCTTTCTACTTGGCGATCCAGACCCAGGTGCACCGGGGCACTGCCCTCCTAGCGGAGCAGGGAAGCTGGTCCAGGCTGGCTTAAAGCGGAAGGTGACCGCCTGGCCAGGCTGGGGCCACTGGGGCTCCGGGACCATCTCCCACTGGGCAGGCGTGGGGGCCGCCTCGCCCCTCCAGCACCTGGTTTCTGACTTGCTGGGAGGGCAGTTCTTTGGGCCCCTTCGCCTACTCTGAGCACCAAGGCTAGTGCTGATGGGGTCCAGCACCCGGCTTCGGCAGCCCCCTGGATAGCTGGCCAGGCAGGGGGCCCCCCAGGGGAGGCAGAGGTGGCGGGCTCTCTGGGGAAGGCCGAGTGCTTGCTTGGTCCTGCAGGACTGTGGGCTGGGGCCCGATGAGCAGGGCCTGAGGTTGGGGGCCGAGGGGGTCAGGCTTGGTCCAGAGCCGGCGTGGGGCCTGGACGGATGGAGCTGACACTCTGCGGTGGGCTCTCCGCTTCACTCGTCCTTGAGCTGCAGGGTGCAGTCTGTCCCAAGAGTGACGCCCGAAGAGCTGGGGTGCCTCCGTCCCTAGGACAGTGTCTCCTAGTGGGTAGAGGGTGCTCTGTTCCACCAGTTGGTGTAGGGAAGAGTCATCGTCTGCGCTCAGGGTCAGGGGCTTTCATGCCTTGACTGCCCAGTTAGGGTCTGGGTGGTGGCTGGGCAAGGGTCTGCTCCTGGTACTCTACCTGGCACAGGTGGCCTCTAGTGCCCCCTGGCGTCTGGCCCTGAGCAGCAAGCCGTCCTTGCAGAGGCTCCCAGCTCAGGCCCCTGGGGGGGGGGGGGCGGGGGGGGAGGCCGCGGGGGAAGTGGTGGGGGGGGCGCGGGCCCTGGACCTTCCCCCCCGNTCTGAGCTCTCACCCCCTGGGCCTGCGGCCCCTCCAGCTGGGAGGTGGGCGGCACCACTGCCGCACGCCTGGGGCTGATGTCCCTTCCCTTTGCTGGTGACGCGGGAGAGCGGGCTGAGGGGACAGGGGAGAGAGAGGACGCCAAGGGGGCTTGGTGGGGTGGCGTTAGTGCAGCCTTGGCTGGAGATTGGACCTTATTCCCCGTCCTCTCGGCCCCCCTCCTCCCTGTCTCCCTCCAGGGCCTCCCCGCCTGTCCCTACCTGTGTTCAAGTCTGCACCCCTGCTGGTGCCAGGGAGGGGCTCCCTGACCTCCAGGGTTAATGATCACCCCCAGGGGCCGTTTCTGACCGAGCTGGCTGACCGAGCAGCACCACCAGCAGACCCTGTCCCCTTCCCAGCTGCGGCTGCCCCAGCTTCCCCAGGATGACCTCAGTAACCTCCGGCTAAACTGTCCAGGGTCCTGCCCCCCCCCCGGGCAATCTTAGAACCCAGTGGGGGCACAGACGTGAATCACAGGGACATGTGCCAGCCCAGGAAGGCTTCCTGGTGGAGGGGATGCTTGAGTGATGATTGCAGGATGAGTTTACCAATGCTGGGGGCAGGGCCTGCTGGTGTTCCTGGAAGACACCAGGGTCAGAAACAGCCCCTGGGGGTAATCATTAACCTAGGGCAGGAAAGGTGTTCCAAGGCGGGGGTTAGTGCCTGGAAGGCCTCCAAGGCAGGTCACCTTGCCCGTCCCACAGCCACAGGCACTCCCAGGACCTCCTTAGGTAGAAGGCGGGCGGGTGGCAAGGCAGGGCTCCCCCGACTCACTCATCCTTGGGGCTTCTGGGGGCTGGGGGTCTCCCAGGTGTCCTCAGGTACCACTGCTCCCTGTCCACAGGTGCCTGTCATCCCCGTGATATACTCCAGCTTCTCCTCTTTCTACAACCCCAAGACGAAGCTATTCAGCTCAGGTAGCATCCCCCACCTGTGCACACCCCCACCTGTGCACAGCCCCCAAATTTGCACACCCCCCAAATTTGCACACCCCCACCTGTGCACACACCCCACCTGTGCACACCCCAACCTGCGCGTGCACCCCCACCTGTGTGCACCCCCCACCTGTGCGCACACCCCCCCCCTGTGTACCCCCGACCTGTGCACACCCCCTGGGAGTGGCTCATCCTCAGTCATTGGGACACCCGTGCCCCTTGCAGGACAGTTCCCGTTTCTGGGTGGTTACTGTAGGCCTGTGGTCCCTCGGTGAGTGAAGGAAGGAAGGAATCTGGACTCCCAGCAGGGAGAGGGTTCGGTGCTTGAGTCCACACGCATGGGAAAGCTCAGGCTGCTGCGCCCCTGCGCCCACCGGCCATGGAGTTCGGTGCCTCTACCCACCCTTCCAGCTCCCGAATGTGGCACCTGGTGCCTGGGTAGGAAGGTGGAGTGGAAGGTTGAAGGGCAGGGGTGGGGAGCAGCCAGGCTGTGTCCCCCTGCCCCCCATATGTGGGACACGGGGCCCGCCTAGACCAGGGTGGAGGACGGAAGTGGAGTGGTGGGGTTTGGGCGCCCGGAGGAAGGCAGGGGCACTTCAGGGGGCTGGGATGATCTGCACCTTGGGTGGGGCTTACACGGGGCGCACGGTTGTGAGAACAGAGTGTGTCAGAGTCGGTAGCTGTGGGTTGGATTGTATTGACGACTCACGATTAAACGCCAGCTGCCTGAGATCAGGGTGTCCGGGAAAGACCCCAGCCCGGCCTGGGCTCTCCGGAGGCTCCCCAGGGAAGGCCAGTCGGTGGCCGAGGTAGAGGAGGAAGGGGGTCCAGCTGGCACGGGAGCAGGGACAGTGGGTGCGGGCGGGGGCCCCAGGCCACTGATGCTGCTCCGCGCCCAACAGGAACGGTCAAGGTGGAGGTGCTGGACGCCATCCCCACCAGGGGCCTCACGGTGGCCGATGTCCCCAAGCTGATGGACACCTGCTACCAGGCCATGAGGACCACCTTCTTCCGCATATCCAAGACCCCCCAGGAGAACGGGGCGACCGCAGGGCCTGGTTCCCAGCCAGCCCAGTAGCCGAGGCCTGGGGTGGGGCAGGACCCGGGGACAGGGCCTGGCTGGAGAAGGGACAGAGGGATCTCTTCCCTTGCCCTGGCTGCTAAATATCACTGTGTCCTCCCGAGGCTCCGCGCTTCCACTTGGGGCCATGGATGCAGGAGGCGGCCTCTTGTCGGCCTCGGATCCGGGCCTCCGACGTCCCCCCAGAAAGGAGGGTCAGCTGGAGCACCTCCAGGGAGCCCACACTTGTGCCTCACGCTGTGGCAGCAGACCGGGGACCGGCTGTGCAGACACGTAGCACTGAGCTCTATGGCCTCGGGAGACCCTCCCGCCCTGCCTGGGGCTGTGGGGCGCCGAGACAGGCTGGGACCCCCACGGCCCTCTGGGAGACACGGGACTCTGCGGGGGCGGCCGGACTCCCAGTCTGGTGCAGCCCGGGCCCCAGAGAGCCACGGAGCCGAGCTCGTGCTCCACGGCCTTGGGAGCAAGCCAGCCCAGCCGGCACTGCACTCCGTCCAGGTTTTTTAATAAACGAACTCTCAGAAACACTTGGAGAGTTGTGGTCACTCAGGGGGGTGGGGGAGTGGAGCCAGCTTGTCACTGAGAGGCCGGTGCCACCTTCCGAGAAGCCACCAGCTGGAGTCCCTTTTGGAGAGGGGGGACCGAGACCCCGTGCAGGAGGAGGCCTCGGTGTGGCTGGGGCACCTCCTCTGTGCCCCACGGCTGCCCCTTCGCCCTCCCGCCAGCCAGCGGGTGGCCCCCCGTCGGCTTCAGAATGCCCTCCAGAATCCACCAAGGACACAGCAGCTCCTGAACCTTCATTTTATTCCGACACAGATGCGAGGTGCCCCCAACAAGCCACCTGGCAAGCAAGCCCCTTGTGCCTCCCCCCAGTCACGGGCCGGCTCACGGCTGCTGGCCCGGCTGGGGGGGGATCACGTCGAGGAGGGCCCCTCCGCCCACCCTGCCTTGGCTCGAAGCCCCACTCCTGCCCGACCCAGCACAGTGGGCAAGGCTCTCCGTAGCCAGAGCCAGGGCCCCGGGCCACCTGTCACAGCTCCTTCTTGCAGGAACCTGCAGACAGACGATGAGTTGAGGTCAGAGGTCACTGCTCCCCTCCTTCCCCCCCCAGGCAGATCTGCCCCCTCAGCCTGCGGCTGCCCTGCCCCAGCCTCTAGCCTCTGTGGGCACAGACTGGCTGCCGGCCCCAGGCTCCCGGGGAGCTCTGTTGGGGGGTGGCACTCACAGGACCCCAGCTGCTCCTCCAGGAAGGAGATCTGCTCGCTCAGAGAGTCGATGCGGTCCAGCTGCTGGAAGGAGTGGGCCAGGAGGCTGCTGGGGTCCGGGAGCCCGTGCTCCAGGGCCTTCGAGGCCAGGCTGTGCAGCGGGGCCAGCACCAGCTGCAGCTTCTGTGGGCCAGGAAGAGGGGACCCTCTGCCACAAGGCTTGCAGGGATCCCTGAGGCCAGTCAGGGCTCTGCAGTGCCCCGGACGTCCACCAGAGGGAGCGTCTGTGCCAGCGGAGCCCGGTGCACCTGCAGCCGACACCTCAGGAGCCTGCCCGGCAGTGGTCCCCAAAGCCTAGGGTCCCGGGTGAGAGGAGCTGGGGGGGGTCACAGCTCAGCCTGGGCCCTCCTCTCCTGGGGCCCCCGGGCCTGCTCGCCCTGCCTGGCCCGGGCTGTCAGTACCCGGGAGGCCTTCCCGGGGCCACCCCCACAGAACCCCACAACCGCCGGAGACCTTGGGGGGCAGGCCTCACCTGCTCCAGGACGTCCACCCTTGACCGAAGTCTCCGCACCTCCTCCTCCACGGCGCTGTGCACGCCTGGAGAGATCCCACCACTGAGGCAGGCAGGCCCGGCTCCCCGGCCCGCACCCCAGGCCGGCTCCTCCTCCCCATGCAGAGAGTGTGGGGCACACCCCTGGGACTCGAGCCCCACCCCCATCCCAGGCAGCCAGGCCTCAGGCCCGGAGGTGGCCCTGCCACGTCAGCGCGCCCCCCACAGGTGCACTGCGCCCCGCCCTCCGCGCCAGGGTCCCCGCGGCGCTGAGCTGTCCACGCCCGTCTGAGCCGAGGTCCACGTCGCGCTCCTGGTGGCAGGCTGCCGACAGCGCATTATTACTCACGGTACGAGTTTGAAGTGTCACAGCGCGTACCAAAAGTAATAATGTCCCGTCGCCAGCAGAGGCGTGGCGTCTCCGGGCTGCGGGGGCAGGGGCGCCGAGGAGACCCGGCAGCCCCCCGTGCGCCCAGCACAGATATGCAGGGTGAAGCCCACCCTCTCCCTCCCCAGGCCCTCCCCGACCCCCTCCCAGGCACAGCAGCAAGGATGCAGGGGCACGTGGCAAGTTTACCTGTTGTGGGGTTCGGGGCTACCCTGGGGGTCCCTGTCTTGGGCAGGCAGAGCGTGCCATCGGCAGACGGGCCGTGCCCTTCCCGACACTGGCACCGGTAACTGCCCGCGGTGTTGACGCAGTGCTGGGGACAGGCGCCCCCTCCAGCCCTGCACTCGTCCACGTCTGCAGGAAAACGGGCGTCCGCTAGGGAGTGGCACCCACACTGAGCCCGCTCAACACACGCCTGTTCGTGGGCCACCCCGACGCCCAGCGAGGAGCCCGGAGGACCCCTCCCCTCCGGGAGGCAGGCTCACCTGCCTGGCAGGTGTCACCCTGCCATCCTGCAGGGCAGTGACAGCGGCCTGGCTGGACGCAGGTCCCTCCGTTCTGGCACGGCGGCCGGCATATGGCTGTTGAGGGGAGGGCCCGTCACAAATGGAGGGGGGGTCCCCGGGGCGCCGTAGAGGGGCAGCTGGGGAAAGGGGGGCATAGAGCAAGGAGACAGTCCACTCAGGCGGAGGCAGTGGGCGCTCGGGCCAGGTCTGCGGGGCCCCAGGGACGGCCCTGCCGCTCTCACCTGCCCCGCAGGCCCTGGGGAGCCCGCGGGTCCTCTGCCAGCCGGGGCAGCAGGCGTAGCGGGGCCTGGGGGCGGCCGGCCCGGGGCTGCGGCGGTAGGCGGTCCTGTAGATGGTCCTGTGGTGGGTGGGGGCAGCGAGTCAGCGGCAGCACCGGCCCTCTCCCAGGTTCTCCACCCCGCCCTCCCTCCCTGGGCCCCCGGACACTGAGGGCGCCCCCAACCAGCACGGCTCAAACCACGGGCTCCCAGCCCCTCCCCCGAGCAGGTGGGGAAGTGGGGGCCAACGGGCCCCTCCTAGGTCGCTCTGCTCAGCGAATCCAGCAGGGATCAGGGCCCCGCGCCCCGCTGGGCCCCAGCCACACTGCCCCCACCTTCTTGGCCAGTGGGGGGTGGGATATCCCACAGGAAGGGCTTTGAGAGCCCGCAGACAGCGAGATCCCTTCACGCCACAGTCCCACAGCTGAGCGCCGGAGGACACGCCCCTCGTGCTGGCCGTCAGCCGGGTAGTGACCGTCGGCCGGGGAGTGACCGTCGGGGGCTGTCGCGGGGTGAGGGGTGCCCCCTGGAGCTCGGAGGCGGGACTTGGCGAGGCAGGCATCGTGTCAAATGGATAAGAACTTGCAGCCAGCACCCCGAAAGCAGAGGGGAGCAGACAGGGTGGGGGAGCCCCCCCAGAGACGAGGGTGGGGGAGCAGGACGGGTGACGTCTGAGGATTTGCTTGGCCACACCCTGAGACCAAGACTGCCGGAGTCAGAACGGGCATCAGCCTCCGCCATCCGCTCGGACGTGGCCCGGGCTTCCCACCTTGGGGTGCACGGCCCTCCTGCGCCTCAGGGTGGATGCGTGGCGCGTGGGGGCACTCACCGGTAGGTGCTGCAGGCTCGGTGCCCATCACAGGTGGTGAGGAAGGGCTGGTACACTCGCTGCACGAAGGACTCGGGCTCGGGGCCCCTGGGCGCCCCGATGGCACACACCCTGCGGCTACCGGAGGGGGGTACCGGCACGTCAGCCCCGCAGCTCCCAGCCCAGAGCCTTCCAGCCCCGGAACCAAGGGAGCCGAGGATCTGCGGAAGGGGCTTCCCGGCACCCCCCCAGGAAGGACCCCCGGCAAGAGCCACAGGGAAGAGCCATGCCCCCCCAATACTGGGGTTGCCCTGAGGGCTCCTGGCTGCCCGCCCCCACCACCGCGGCACCCAGAGGCCCGAGCCCCCCACGCTCTGACTCACCCAGGCCGGAAGACGTGCTCAGTGCCACCCACTGCCAGCACCAGGAACCACACCAGAGGCAGCTCCCTGGAGTTGAGCATGGCCCGTGTCTGCAGGTGCGACGGCCTTCTCCTCAAGGGGGCCTGGAGCACAAGGCACGCCCCATAAACCCCTCTGCAGGCCCCTCCTTGAGCCTGTTCCCTGGCTCTGGGACACCTGCCCAGCTCAGCCGCTTTGCTGGGCCCTCCCACCGCAGCCTCGTGCCCGCAGGAGAGAGAGCCCCCAGGGGCAGTGGCGGCGGCCCCCTCCTCCCACGCACCTCTGCCTGGCACACAGGGCCCCGAACCACAGAAGGGCGACAACGGATGGCAGCAACAGAAGCCGGGCCCCTTGCCTGGGGCCAGAGGCCTCCTGGTCTGGGGGGACCTGGAGACAGCCGCAGCGTCCGCTTGGGAAGGTGGGGGCCCAGGGGGAGCATCTGGGCTGGATTTAGAGCCCTCGGGTCATGGCAGGGTACTCCCCAACCCGGTCTGCGGACGGGGTGGTAGTGGGCAGACCCGGAACCCAGCCCAGCTGGCCTGGTCCTTCTGGCCTTCAGTGTCCTCACCTGCCCGATGGGGGGCCGGCCACGGGGGGCGGCCTGGGAGTCTAGGAGGGGCGCAGGTGGTCAGCACAAGGAGCTGTACGGTCCTTCGCAGAGTGGGGCAGAGGCTGCAGGGGAGGGGGGCGCTCCTACCCTGGGGTCTGACCGGTCTGCTGCAGGGCTCCCAGGACAGTGGGGGAGGAGCGGGGCTGGAGCTGCCCTCCCCACGTGCCAGGGGAGCCAAATGCCGTCCCTGTCTTCCGGGGATGGACGCCAGGGACCCGGGAGAGCATTCCTGGGAATGTGAGAAAGCCCGGCCCAGAATTAATGGTCTGCGACGAGCCCGGGGGCCTCTGCAGTGGGGGGAGGGGGGGCTGTCCACATGTGCAGCCAAGCGTCTGCATAGACGGGGCGCTCCAGGCACCCCACCGAGGCTCCCAAGGCGCTGGGATCTGCCCCAGGTGGGCAGCCCCTGGCCCTGCAGGGCATCCAGCGCGAAGGACATGTAAGACAGTTGGCCTTCTGTGTGGTGGAATCAGGGCAGGGTCGCCCCCTTCTCTGGGACTCAGTTTCCTGAAAGACACCGCGAGGGTCTCAGAGGCCCCTCCTCCCCTGACAGCTGGTCGCATAAGGAGTGACCACCATGAGCAGCTGCTGAGCCCTCGGGCCTGCCAAGCCCATCCCCATGGGAAGAGTGATGTCCTGACGGGTCGGCGCGGTCAGCTGGGAGTGGAGCCCTTGCTCTGGCCCACGGCGGCCCACGGACCCAGGGGAGGCGGGAGGCAGCTGGAGGAGGGTCCTTCCCGCGCCCCGTGTTCTCGGTGGGGGCCCAAGAAGGGAAGCCACGGCGTTGGGACTTAGTTTGGGGGCAGGGGCACGACCTGTGAGCCAGCTCGGGAAGAGGAAGTCTGGGAGTGGACTCGGGGGAGCCCACTATTGGGGGGGCACCCCGGGGGCCCAGGCAAGAACGGAAAGGGTGGGAACAGGTGGCCCCGGGAAGGCTGCAGGAGCCGGGGGGGTGCTGGGCAGGGGCAGGCCAGGGTCCAGGAAGCCTGGGCGCGCCGCCGGCACAAGGTGGGGGAGGTACGCGCCCCCCATCCGCGCAGCGCCTCCCCTGCCCACGGCGGCCGCTTAGCCCTCGTGTGTGGACGAGGAGACTCAGGGTGCAAGTCAGGCTCCCTGGCGCCCGCGGAGGCCGACGGCGCTGGCCAGCCCGCGCGGGGCCGGCGCCCTCATGTGCCTCCGCAGCGCGGCTGGGCGGGGTGGCCGCCGCGTGCGGGTGGGAGCACTCCTGCCCCC
>LNAC01000469.1:898538-916402 GCA_002007465.1 Ailurus styani | reverse complement strand
GCCCCGCGGGCAGGGCGCTGAGTCAGCCCGAGCCCGGGACTCCGGCCGCGCACCCGCCTGAGCGCGCCGCCCGCGCGGCCGCAGGGGACGCGGGACTGGGACGCGGGTCAGGTGTCCGGAGGCGGCGTGGGGAGCCCGCTCCGGCCGGGGGACGGGGAGGGGGAGGCCCTGGACCTCCAGGCTGGGCGCCGAGCCCTGCGGATGGCCATCACGACGGGGGCAGCTCACTAGGCTGCCGGGGCCGGCCAAGCTGACCGCTACCTTGCAGTCACCCGGACGGTGGACAGAATGACCCCCAAGGCCCCGGGCACCCCGAGCTTGCATGAGGTCACACAGAGAGCTCGGGCTTGGCGGAGCCTGGCCAGAGCCTGGCTGCGACCTCCCGACCAGTGTGTCAAGTTAGGGGCTCTGCGGGACTCCCACTGGGCACCCCCTTCCTTCAACACAGTCAGGACCACCCTGGGTGGTCACCACCGGGGCCTCCTGGGCTCCATTTCTGCACTTGTCACGTGAGCTAAAGCAGCCCCTGGTGGCAGCGGTGCCCACCAAGGGAGGGGGCCGGAACCAGGCGCAGGCACGCCCCGCTGCGGGACTGGGCAGTTATTTCGGTCATGCCCCCACCACGATTATCGCGGCCCTCTTCACGTGCGAGGCGCGGGCCTGCTCCCCTGACCGCTTCTGCCCTCGAAGCGGAGCCTAAGTGCTTGTGTGTAGAACGTTGCCAGGCCCAGCCCGACCCCCTGCTCAGGCCCAGAGCATCTGAAGCTTGCTGTGGGACTCACCTGGAGAGGGGGCTCTGTCATCCCCCGGACAGCCGGGACCGCTGCTCTTCTGGCGGGCCGGGCTCCCTGGACCTCCCGCCAGCCGGACTCTGCGGGTCAGAGGCATGGTGTGGGTTAGCACGCAGCCTTGGTCACCCTGATGTCCGGGGGCATGACGTGCCCCCGTGGGGCCTCCGCCTGCGCTTGCCTCACAGATCCCCACCCCATGATGGCCGGAGCCGAATGGATCTTTCTCTCAGGCTCACATCCTCAGCCTCCAGGCAGAGCCAGACCTGCCTTGGGTCCCAGGGGACGGGGAAGGACAGGGTGCTGGGTGGGGGTCCTTCTTGGGGAAGGGGAGGGCTTCTTGCAGAGCTAGTACCTTGGGGTGTCAGGCTAGGGCCCACTTGAGTATATGGGAACTAAAGGACAGGAGGGGAGCCCAATGGCTGGATGGAAGCCCCCAGAATGAGAGGGCCCTGGGAGCCCCTCGCACATGATGTGAGGGCAGCTGGGAGGGGGGTGCGGCTGGGATGTCTGTAATCGTGAACTCAGGCTCCTGCCGCTGAAGGACTTGAGGTCCCCTGGCCCCCGAGCTCCAGCAGGGCAGCCCTCGGTCAGACGCAGGCAGGGAAGAGTTCAGAGCCAGCCCCCTGCCCCCAACCTGTCCCAGACCCTCGGAGCCCTGCAGCCCAGCTGGGTCCCTGGCCCTCACTCTGCTGCTGAGCCCGCGCTGAGGCCTCGTGTTCTGCTTCTTCATCTGAACCACGGGGCTTCCCCAGACAGACTGCTGCCGTGGCCGTGGGACCGCAGGAGCAGCAGAAGCCGGAGCGCCCTCCCCCCGGGGCCGGGGGTCTTTGGGTGCAGACTCGGGCACTCTGGGCGCAGGGGGGCGAGGGAGAGTGGGGGTCCCCGAGGGTCCGAGGTGGGCCGTCCCTCTGCCTGAGGACCCCGCGCATGCCCCGAAGCCAGCCCAGCAGGAAGCAGGGGCTCTTCTGGTCCCCTGTTCAGTGCCCCCAAGGTGCGTGGCTCATCCTGGCTGCAGATTCGGCTTTGGGCTTCGTCTGCGTGAGGCCAGAGCCCCCTCCGCCTCCCCTCCCAGACCCACATCGGCAGTGCTCGCCCACCCCTGGGGGAAGGCCCTGGGACCCCGCCCTGAGAGGAGCGCCCAGCCAACCTCAGGGCCTCTCCAGACGGCAGAGTCGCCCAGGAGGGCGCGTGGACGGCAAGGCCGCAGGTGGCATCCAGCTTCTCCTCTCAGGGTCCCAGCGGCCGCTGGACCACCCAGGGCTCAGTGTCCCAGCCGGGCAGGCCAGAGTCGGTCTAGACTGGGCCACCCGCAACGGGTGCCAAGGGGCCTGAGTGTCCTCACACGGTGGGAATGGCACCATTAGGGAGAAGAACGAGATGGGCCCGGAGGGCAGCGTGCCGAGCTGGCGGTCGCGCACCCAGCCGACAGGTGCCGCGGTCAGCGGGTGGGCGGGAGCTGAGGGGGTGCTCACCCTCTCGGCCGGCTCCCTGCGCCCTAGGCCCCCCGGCATACCTGATACTGCCCAGACCCGGGCTTGGCCACGGCCCCCATCGCTGCAGTCAGGCCAGAGGTGGATCGTCCCCGTGTCCGGCCGCCCCGAGGCGCCTCCGGAGGCCGCCTGCCTGGCCTGACCACGGGAGCGTCCAGCTGGCCGTGCGGACAGCGGTCTCCGGGCAGGGAGGCTCCTCCCGGGGCGAGGAAGGGCGGCTTTTTATGCTTCGTCCCGTGTAAATCAGGATTGGGATGGGCCCTTCCCGCCGGACTTCCTGTGTGTGTTCCTCGCTGATAACAGGGAGCTGTCAGCGAACAAACAGGAGGCCCAGGGACGGGTGGGGGCCGTCAAGGGGGCGGCCTGGCCGAACTGTGGGCAGGGGTGGGGGAGCGGTCCCCTGGGGTTTCAGAGTCTAACTGTGAAGCAGCCAGAGACCAGGCGCAGGCCCAGCCAGCAATCCTAGGACCCGCGGGTCTGCACGTGTGACACAGGACGTGGCACTCTGGGAAGCCACCTTCGGGGCCCATCGGCCACGTTACTGGAGCTCCACGGGAGGGACTGTCTGTGCTCTGACCCTGGACTCTCCCCCAGGGCAGGCACCCGCACCCCCAGACGTGTGTGCCCAGGGTGGGAACTGGGGACCCCGCCCTGGGACGGGGCACCCGGCCAGAAGAGAACTGGGGGTGGGCAGGGTAGGCTGGTGGTCAGGAACAGTCCCCGAGGCCCAGAGTGGCTGGGGGCGGGTGACAGGGGTGGTCATTAGCCCAGACACTCAGGCCTTCTCCAGGAAGGGGCTCCTGCGGGGGGCAGTGGTCCCCCTGCTTCTGGAGGTGTGCTGGCCGGTCCTGTCCTGGGGGCAGGCAGGGCACGTCCCCCGGGCCTCTCCGCTCGCTCAGCCTCCAGCAGGCGGGGGTGCCAGGGCTGGGCGTGGAGGTGGAGGAACGCAGGGGCCTTCGGTGCTTCCTCCGTTCGGCCGCGTGGTTCACCCCCGGCCCCTGGACTGACTTCCGGTGTCCTCATTCAGGTGGTGCTGGGACCCACAGGCTGGGCCTCAGTTGCTGGGATTGTGGGTGGGTGGAGACCCAGAGGGACCTGGGCAGCCGCTGAGGACGCACCCGAAGGGTCCCTGATCGAGCAGGGCCGCACTAAACCCCTGCTGCTTGTCCGGGGGCTTCGTGCCCGCTCTGGGGTCAGCCCCTGCCCACCCACGGCCGGGAACACCCTCTGCTCGCCCTCACCTCCCCCCGGCCCCACCCGGCCGGGTGTCCTGGCCAAGAGGGAGGAGGGGGAGCGGCTTGGAGAAGCCCCCAGGGGAATGCAGAGGGCAAGAGCAGCCGGCCTCCTCCCCACCCCCGTGGCTGGTGGGGTGTCTGCTGCGGGCACAGGGCTGGGGCGCCTCGCCAGAGTGTAGGGGCCGAGCTGGGCTCTGCCCCCGCTGCCCACCCCACCCAGACCCACACGCAGAGATGGGCTCCGAGCCCCTGCAGATACCAGGGCCGGCCTCTTTTGTGTACAGACAGGGAAACTGAGGCCCGGGAGAGAGAAGAGACTTGTCCCAGGTGAGCAGCGAGGCAGAGCAGGGCTGGAACGGGTCAGGACCGAGACAGTGCTTTCTTTCCTCAGAGGATGCTGCCCTTGGGGGTGGGCGTGGGGGCAGCCCCCAGTCCTCAGACCCTCCCTGCCAGGGCTGGGCTGACCCGGGAGGAGCTAATGAGCCAAATAGGGGATGGTGACCTAAAGGCTCAGACCTCCCTTTAAACCTTGGGCATGTTGGGGAACTTTCTGGAAGGACGCTCCAGAGCACAGACGCGCACTAGCTACATGGCGAGAGGGAAGGAAGCCAGTCTCCCGGGCCCCTGGGTGCCAGCCAGCGTGGGGCGCTGGCTCCGCCTGCTGCCCACGGGCTCTGTGGGCCCCCCACCGATCCGCACTTCCCTCCTGACCGCTCTGCCTGCCTCCAGCCCCTCCCTGAACTGAGATCAGAACCAATCCACGGAAAGCAGGCTTTGGATCACGGTGCCAAGGGAGCGGCCTCGCCCGGACTGTCACTCGCCAGCCCCCTCCAGTGCTCTCCACCCTCAGGCTCCGAGAGTCTCGGGGGGCAGGTGCGCGAGGAGGGCTAGGGTCCTGCCCTACACGGGGGCTCAGCTCCTCGGGGTCTGCCTGGGGGGTGCAGGTGCAGGACAGAGAGGGAGGCTGACACTTTCTTGGACTCCAGGAGGTCCCGGGGGCCTAGAGCGGCGTGAAGCGTGCTTTCTGCCCCACGGGCCCACCTGGGGGTGCTGGACGGGGAAGGGGGCTCCACCTGGGGCAGGCCGGGACCACCCTCCCTCCCCCCTCTGATGGCCCCTGTCGAGGGTCCCAGAACACACGGCCTGGTGGCAGGGAGTCATCTGGAAGGAGTCAGTGCTGCCGCTGGGCCTGCGTCCCCCAAGGGCACGGTGGGCCCCCGTAGTCTGCTGTCCACACCTGGGCAGCTCGGAGACCGGGGCCTAGAGCCTGGCCGGCTGCCGGCATGGTGTCCGAGGCTGGGGGAAACTGGTCTCAGCTTTGCTTTCTGTTGCTGGAAGCTCTGGGCCTCAGTTTCCCCATCCACCCTGTGGTTAGTAGGGCTGGAAGCTTGCAGCTGCCTCCCGGGCCGTGAACCTTCTGAAGTTGATTGGAAAGGGGTCTCGCTGCCTTACCTTCCCTGAGCGTGCCGGTCAGGCCGTGCGGCGTGGCAGAGAGCTGCCAGGGCCTCCGTGGTCCTCCTGGGACCCTCCCGGGACCCCTCACCACTGAGCTTTGGGTCTCTGCAGCCCCAGGAGGGGGCAGACCAGGCCCCCAGCAGAGGCCGGCCTGAGGCCGAGGGGCACCCGGCGAGGCGTGTGAGCTGGACTGCAGGAAGGAGAGAGCAGAGCAGCCAGCAGAGGAGAGATGGGGCTTCCTGTTTACCCCCGGAGCAGCCGCTGGCCTCGGGATAGGGTGGCTCCGTCGGCCACGGCTGGGCCTGGCGTCTCACCAGATGTGCTGAGCCTCCCTCGAGGGAGGCGACTGGCCAAGTGACCGTCCGCACTGGGGGCTGGGCACCCCTGGGCCGGGTCCGCTGTCTGCACCTGAGTTGGGTGAGGTCCCAAAGGGAATCAGGTTTTCTAGGGAGCCTGGGGTCTTCGTGCTCCATCATCCGCCCCCCCCCACTGCCTTCTCCCTGCAGGAAGCGCCCCGTGCCAGGCGCTGTGCACGGCACTCACGAAATTACCTTCAGGTGATGCGACCGAGGCCACCAGGGGAACGGGCCCGTCCAGGGTCGGTCAGTGGGAAATGGGAGCCCTGATGGGGAGCCCGGGCTGGGGGGGTGAGCAGCGGGAGACCCTTGGGGGACACCTGGTCCCTTCTCCTCGCCGCCTCCCGGGCCCCGCCTGCTGGGGACTGTCCATGCAGTCATGACAGCCTTCCTCTGCTGGTCCACCGCTGCTCAGCGGGGAGGCCCGGGGCACGGCCTTTGTCCTGTCTTCGGGTCCCCGTGGGCTCTGCCTTCAGGGCGCGTCCCTCCTGCTGCTGTCCCGTTCTGGTCCAGGCCACCATGCTTCCTGCCTGGGGGGCCTCCTCCTGAGCCTGCGGGGCACCCCTGACTGCACCCCAGCTCTTTGCGAAGGGCGACATCGGGTCATGTGACTGAGGGCTTCCCATGGCACTGGGGACCGCGTCTGATCCCTCACACTTGTGGCCCGAAGCCCCTTCCTGAGCACCAGCTCCACGGAGCCGAGACGGACCGCATTCGCCTCACTCACACGGGGACGGAGCTGGCCCCTAGCAGGGGTGCAAAGGGCCGCCCCCCCCACCCCACCCAGAGGGGTGCCCGGCCCAGAGGCGGCTTCCACATGTGTGTTGCAGCGGAGTTGTGCGTGGGGGTGGGGGGCTGGGGGGGTGAGCACGGGAAAACCGCACCCCTCCAGAGCTACCCCCGTCCCCACCCAGTGCCCCTGCCTCCACTCTCACGGTGTGGTTCCACCAGCTTTGAATTTGAAGGACGTGGTGGTGTGCGGTGCACCTGTGTGTCTGGGCTCTTCCGTCCCACAACCTGCCTGTGGACACTCGGTGCTGCCGTGTGGTTGGCGGCGGCTTGCCCATCCTCCGGGCAGCTCTGTAGTCCTCGGGGCAAGCAGAGCCACCCCCGCGCGCCACTGGTCTGTAGTCCACGTGGAGGGCAGGGCGGCACGCACCGCTGGTTTGGGCTGTTACCAGCGGTGCTACTGGGAACATTTTTGTGCCGGATTTTTGGCATTTTCTTGGACGCCTATACGTGGGCCTGTCTCTGGGGGGATTGCTGGTCCCAGGAGACGCATGACACCAGGGACTGCTCAGCAGAGCTCCAGGTCACTGCCTGGCCGAGGGCTGGGCCGTTCTAGGTGCCTCGCACCCTTGTTGGCACCTGCTACTGCCTAGTGTCTGATTTTAGCCATTCTGATGACTTTGCAGGGGTAGCGCTGTATTATTCTTTCCTTAACGTAAGGAGAAAGACTCATTTTTTTAAAAATATTTTATTTATTTATTTATTTGACAGAGAGAGAGAGATCACAAGTAGGCAGAGAGGCAGGCAGAGAGGGAGGAGGAAGCAGACTCTCCGCTGAGCAGGGAGCGGATGCGGGCCTCGATCCCCGGACCCTGAGATCATGACCTGAGCTGAAGGCAGAGGCTTTAATCCACGGAGCCCCCCGGGCGCCTGAAAGACTCATTTTTAGACCAGACACCTGGGTGGGATGCGAGCCAGCCACGGGGCACGTGGGGGCCACGGGGTCCCAGGGGTGCTGTGCTCCAGGCTTCGGCTTGGCTGAGCAGCCTGCAAGCTGCAGGCACAGGGAATGTCCCAGGGCTCTGAGTCTGGGCAGCAGAGAGAGAAGGGGCCACCCTCTGGGGAGTGAGCTGAGGGGTCCCGCTGTGTCACTTCTGCTGTGAGTGTGCAGGGTGTCCCCAGGTACCGGGAGCCTCCATGAAACCTCCCTCCTCCGTGCTGGGGCTGTTGGCCAGTTTGAGGTCAAGGTGGACACTGGATCCTGCTTGGAAGCTCCCAGGGTGGGCATTTGTGGCGGGGCCGACCCCTGCATGTCCCCCCACCGCCCCGGCCGGCGCTGTGGCCAGGCCCTGGCGGGTCGCCTTCAGGGTCCTCAGCCCCAAAGCCCCAGTTTGTCCCAGTGCCAGCTTTGCCCGGAACCCAGGCTCCTCCAGGCCATGGACGCGGCACCCCCTTGGGGCTCCCCGCTTGGTGGGGGCTGAGGAAGGGGGACTTGCCCCCCCCCCGGCTCCCTGGACGGAAGCCCCACTCAGAGTCAGGCTGCAATTTGCCAAGCCCGGCGGCTGGGGCGGCCATCCATGTGGAGGGGAAAAGCACTCTGTCTCCCGGGACGGAAAGGGAAGCTCCTGAGAAGGGGCCAGGTGGATGGAGTGGGCGAGGGTCCAGCCCTGCCCGAGGGGGCCGTCCTGTGCCACCGCCCTGCCCCCTCAGGGAGAGCTGGGAGGCCAACAAGAGAGACCACTGAGGCCCGCCGGCGCCGTGCTTGGGCTCCGCCTGCGAGCGAGCCTGGGGCCAGGACCGGACCCCATTTATGGAGGAGGAGCGACTTCTCAGGCCCACGGAGATGGTCGCTGGCAGGGCCCGGCCTCTAAGCCCGAGCCGAAACACTCCCGGCCCCTGCCAGGGGTGTGGGTGGGGGCGCGCCAGCCTTGGGGGACAGATGAGCCGGTCCCTGGTCCCCAGGCCGGAGGTTGGCACCCTGTCCGTGACTGCCCGTCATCCCAGCAGGCAGTGGAGGCTGGGGCTGCTGACGGGCGTGGGCATCCCCTCCCCAGGGAGACCAACTGACACACTGAAGCCAAGGGCATTAGGAGCCGGAAGACGTCCCTGCCTCAGTTTCCCTGTGTATCAGATCAGGACGTGGAGGGTCTGGGAGCCCTGGGGCAGGTCCGGAGGCCTCTGAGCCCCACCACGTTGGGCATTTTGTGCTGCGCCTTCCCTGGGGTGCAGGGAAGAAGGGCCCAAGGCTCCACCAGATGCCCAAGGGGCCTGTGAGCCCAAGTGTGGAGCCCGGGGAAGGGGCCCTGAGGTGCCTCCAGCACCCCCAGTGCGCGACCTCAGCTCCGAAGTCGCCCAGTGTGCGACCTCAGCTCCGAAGTCGCCCAGTGCGCGACCTCAGCTCCGAAGTCGCCTGTTGGGGTCGTGATTTTCCAGTGTCCTGACACACGTAAAGAGAGAGGGGAAAGGGGCCAGAAATCTCTGCTTCCTCTCAGCCAGGAAACAGGAAGTGAGTGTGCGGGCAGATTGCGAGCCGGGGCGCCAGAACAATGGAAACCCTCCCCTGAGGGGCAGGGGAACTGCGTCAGGAGGCCAGGGTGGGGGCCGAGGCTGACCTCCCCCCGGCGGTGCTCCGGCCCAGGCATAAATTTAGTCCGGGTTTTCCTGATGAAAAACTCACGTGCCCCACTGCTGGGGGCGGGGAGCTCAAGGCCCACCGTGGTCCCTGGGCCGGCAGGGCCTCTGGGGTCTTAGGGTCCGTGGAGCCGTGCCCTCCTCTCCCCCGTGGGTACACGGAGGTCCAGTGGGGAGAAGCCTGGCCCGGGGGCCCCGTGGCGTGGCGAAGGAGCACCCCTGCCCACCTGGTCAGGGCCGCAGATCCTCTCCGGCGAGGCCCATCGTGCGGGGGACAGAGACCCCCACCAGGCCCAGGGCGCCAGCCGGAACGCCTCCTCTCGCACCCCTGTGCCTGCTGGGCACCCTGCCCCCGCGCGCCGCCCCTGCCTCCCCGTTTAGCGCAAGCACGGCTCCCGGAGGAAGGAGGGCAAAGGCGAGGCGGGCACTGTGCCCGGCCGGGCTCGGTGCCACAGCGGCATGACCTCAGGCGGGGCTCCGGCGCGGCTGTGACTCCGCAGAACCAAGACGCAGCTGCCGGCTTCTCCTTTCCAGCACCGGGCGGCTTTCTGGAGCTGGAGCTCACCCAGCACCCTGCGCGCTCCTTTCAAGCGAGCAGGGCAGTGGCTCTCAGTCCAGTGACAGAGCCCAGCGGCCACGGTCCCGGCCAATTTCAGAGCATTTCTTTGCCTCCAAAGCACCCTGAATCTCTTCGTGGTCATTCCCCTCCCCCTCGGGTCCTGTCCCCACCCCCAGCCCGAGGCCACCGCCGCTGCCCTGTCTGTCTCTGGATGTTCTGGAAGGTCACACAAGTGACATCGCAGGCCGTGTGACGCTTGGCGTCTGGCTCCTCTCACTCAGCCTGCTGTCTCGGAGGCTCGTGCACGCTCAGTGCGCGTCCGTGTCCACACGTGTTCGGGCGTGTCCGTGCACGTCTGTGTCCGCGCGTGTCCGTGGGCATCTGTGGGCGTCCCTGCGTGTCCGTGTCTGCCTCATCCCGTGTATGGGGTCCCCAGCTGAGGGCCGCTTGGGTGGTTTCTTCCCATTGGCTGTTGTGAACCCTGCTTCCGTGAACACTTGTGCAAATTTCTGTGTGGACTCGTGTGTTTGCCTCTCCCAGGGACGCGCCCGGCAGTGGGGTTTCGGGGTCGGGCGGCAGCTCTGTGCTTGCTCGTTTGAGGAGCTGCCCCAAACTACCTCCCAAGCCAGTGGTTTCGGATCACCCCCGGCCCAGCCCCAGGAAGGCTGGAGGGGCCGCTCCAGTCCTGTCGGGACCCTGGGACAGAATAGGAAGGGCACGGGCGGACGTGGACCTTGTGGTCTCCTCTCGGCTGGCTCGGAGCTGAACTCAGACCCCAGGAGGCTCTCTGGGGATGTCAGGCAGCCTGTGGGCTGTCCCCTCTCTGCAGACTTGGAGCCAGAAATCAAATCTGAACCCCACGGGAGTCTGTCCCTTCCTGGATGTACTGGATCTGGCCGTGGAGCCCTGGGAGGTGCAGGGCTCCCCAGCACCCCCTCGGAACGTCCTCTGGACTGCCCTGCCGAACGTCTCGCTGTACCCCCCGGAGCCTGGGAAGTGTCTCCAGCCTCGCTCCCTTCCCTGGCCCCCAGTGCAGCAGCTGAAGCCGGGACAGGAAGGCAGGGCCCCTCCACCAGCTTGGGGGCAGCTAGGGTCTGGTCTGTGGCTGCATGACCAGGATCCTTGGGACCAGGGCATCCCGGGGCAACCCCTGCTCCTCTCCAGGCCCAGCGCCCTTTGTTAGCTGCCCCCGGGAGATCTCAGCATTCCTTTCTGACCCCCCGTGCCAGAGGGGGACGGGGGTTCAGAGGCGAGTACCCTCCAGGTCATGTGGCTCACGGAGGAGCTGGGATTAGAATCCAGGCCAGCCTGGGCCCTCCACGCAGCCGGCTCACTGTCCCCCCACCCCGTTCCGGGATTAGAGCAGTGCCCGGTGAGCCGAGCCGGGTGCCCTGGGCTGGCCCCATCCCTGTTCTGGGGAACCGCTCAGCGTTCCCCACCTGCCCCCGAGTATGACCATCGGACGGCGTCCCCGTGCCCTTCCCTGGGCAGGGAAGGGGATGCAGGGCCGTCCATTCCCCAGTCTAGCAATTCTGCTCGCAGCTTCGGAGCAGGCGCCCGGTGAGGGGGTCACCCCAAGTCTGGGGACCGCCATCCCGGCCCAGATGACGCCAGCCAGCCTCTCAGCCAGGATGCCCCGGAGCCCACGGCAGCCCCTCCAGGCCCTGCCTGGGGAGCTCAGCTTCCTGAGCCAGCCCTGCTCTGCACAATGGCCGGAAACGCCTTGCTCAGGCCGTGGTCCAGGTGGCCACGTGTGGCCCTGGGAGATGTGGGAAGCCTGCTTTGCGTGAGCGCCAGCCCTCCCGGTGGCCCTGAGAGCCCTGCCGGCCGGCTGTCTCCGGGTGGACCATGGACACCTCCCCGCGGAAGACTGGGCTGGCGGGGCAATCAGGAAGCTGGCCACAGGTGGCCGTCATGCCCGAAGCCCACCCTCGCTCCGTGGTCAGGGAGGGACGCCCCACCTCCATGAGACCCCGGCCAAGAGGCGCCCCAGGTCTGTGGGGCGAAGCGCAGAGGACTCAGGACTGTCATCTGGGACCACGGTGGGGAGGTTTGGGAGGGTCTGACTCAGGACGCACAAGACAGCAATGCCCCGACCCTCACCTCTTCCAGCTCCCCCACTTTAAAGGAGCCAAATGGAGAAGGAAGACACGCGCCTCCCTCCCCGGGCTGATTCCCAGAGGTCAGGTGCCGCTGGACCCCAGCCTCCCCGCAGAGGGACGCAGGCCAGGGACGAGGCTTCTGCCCCGGGAGTCAGAGAGGATGTGATTCCTCCGGGGGCCGAGAGACCAGCCGGCCCATGGCTGGGGTGGGACAGGAAGGCCACTCTGGTCCGGGATCCCTTATTTAGATTGTGTTTTGCCATTCCAAAATGAAAGGAGTTTTTTTTGTGTATTGTCCGGGTTGTGAAGTAATACGTGCTGCTTTTGAAAGAGCCGGTGGGTTTGAAGCACGGAAGCAGAGAAACCGCCGCGGGGCATTCCTGGGGCTCCCGTGCGCCCCGGCATCCCGCGGGGCCCAGGGGTGAGGGCACTGGGTGCGCAGAGCGGCTCCGGCCAGGCCTGTGGCCGACGGGAGCCACCGTGTCCTCGAGGTCAAGTGCGCTGGGCTCCAACTCACGTTCAGCACTTAGAGACATGGGCATTTTCCGGTACATTTTACTTTTTACAGCAGTTTTGGGTTCCCAGCAATATTGAGAGGAAAGCGCAGAGAGCACTTGCCGACGCCCCGCCTTCCCACGCTGCCCCCCCCCCCGCCCCGTCCGCGCCCTGCCAGACACGGCATGACTCACACGAACCCGCAGGACGTGCGGTCACCTCCCAGAGGCCAGGGTGCGCACGAGGGCCGCGCCAGGCCGTCCACCGTGGGTTTGGGCAGACGTGTGGTGGCACAGACCTGCCGTGCTCCCTGCCCTAACACCCCGAGATGCATGACTCTGGTCAACGTGTTCCCCCAGGGAATCCCCCCCAAACCTACAGGACATTCCCACCCCGAAGCACCCCACACTCCCTCAGGCTCACACTGCCCAGAACCGCCTGCAGAGCCCCCCACTCAGCTCGGCGCCTTTGAGACGCCCCATGCCGTGCGTGGGGCCGGGCCGGGTCCTGCCCGAGGCCGAGGGGGACTCCACGATACGGGCGCACCACAGTTTACAACAAATGCATTCGAAAAGTAGTGGCTCACTTATGGTTTCTCAAAGAGCAAACGTCGAGTTTCCGTGTGATGCGGCCACCCCGCTCCCGGCTGTGCACAGAAGGGCCCTGGAAGTGGGCGCTCGGGCAGACCGCAGGACACTGGCTGCCCGCGGGACTCAGCGCAGCCCAGCGTCCGTGCCCTGATGGGCGGGACGGGGGCATTCCCATACCGTGGAACGTTGTTCGGCCACAAAAGGCAAGAGGTACTGACCCCCGCTACAGCCCACGGCGGGGCGGGCACGTGTGGAGCGAGAGAGGCCAGACGCAGACTGACAAACGCCGTCTGGTTCCACCTACAGGAGCTGTGGGGCGGAGGCAAGTCTGTAGAGAGAGCAAATGCATTCGTGGGGTCCGGGGTCCGGGGGCGGGGGCGGGCAGTCAGCGTGTGAGGGGTGCGGAGTTTCAGGCTGGGGGAGGACAGTTTGGGGCCCTGCTGATGGGCTGATGGCCTGGAAGACATCCAGGGATTGGCTCCTACTGACCCTGCAGGATGGGGGGCCATGTTCAGGGACCCCAGCATAGGAGGGCACGTCTTCTGGGCCCAGGCCCTCTGTCTAGGCTCCAGAAATAGACACCGGGGGCACGGTGTGGCCCCGGGCCTCCCGGGCTCCGTCTGCAGCACCCTGTGCAGCCCACCGCCCACCCTCGGGGCTGGGACCACATTTCCTCAGCCAAGGGTGACTCCTGGAGTCCGCGGGGGTGGGAGAGACCCCTTCTGGGGCTGGAGGACCCCTCCCTCAGCCCAGTTCCCTAGACCTGCTGTGTGGCCAAGAGTCCTGCTCGCCGTGGGCAGTGGGGGTACAGCTGACGGGCCTCTCTCTGCCCATCAGCAGACTCGTGATGAGCAGGTCATCTTAGGACAGGTGGTGGGTGGGGTAGCCTCGGGGGTGGCTCCCGAGGGGGCAGCACACGGGCTGAGCCAGGCCCGGGCTTCCCTGGGACCCCGAGCGGGGACATGGGCAGCATCTGTTCCTGAGGGCGCCTGACACCCGCCCGAGCTGCAGGAGTGCTGAGCTGGGAGGGGCTGGGAGGGCTGGGGACCCACTTCCCCGCTCCCCGAGAGCTGAGAGAGGGCCCGGGCCGAGGCGGGGGGCCGGGCAGGAAGGAAGCCTCGGTGGCTGTGGGCAGCTTGGTCCAGGTGCCCGGCCCCAGGCCTGGCGGGGCTTGGAGGCCCTGCCCCCGGGGCCTCAAACTCCCGCAGGCCTCTGAGCGCCAGGGCGGGGAGGAGGGGGAGGGGGCGTGGGGCCACCTCCGGGCGCTGGTCCTCCTCCCCAGCAGGAAAGGCTGACCGGGGCTGGGGACAAAAGGCGGACGTGCGGCTGGCCATGTGGGCCCTTATCAGGCCTGCACCCGCTGGGCTGCAGGGTCTCTGCGGAAACGCTCCTCTCTGCCCGCCTTCCTGCCTGCGCCTGGCCACCCCACCAGGCACTGTGCAGGGGTGAGTGGAGGCTGGCAGGGCTGCCGCGGTGGGGGCGGCGGGTGCAGGCCACCTGGCCTCGGGGGCTCTGGACGGCCATTCGAGGGAGTGTTAGCGTCCTTCACTCTGCCTGCCGCACGAGAGCACGTGTCCTCCCCGCCCCGCCCCCCACCTGGCAGATGAGGAAACTGAGGCCCCGAGCAACAGCGACCAGGCCAGGCAGGCGCCTTGTGCATCCGAAGCCTCAGCCATCCCCCAACTGTGGCTGACGCGGTCCTAGCTTGCGCTCCGGCCCCTCTGGGAATGTGCAGCAGGGACGGGGACAGACAGCCACCCGGGCTTCCCTGGGGGAGCTCGCCTCTACGGCCCGCCCCACTGTACACTTAGGGTCTGCACATTTTATTTATAAAAACTCCCTCGACTGGGGTGCCTGGGTGGCTCAGTGGGTGAAGTGTCTGCCTTTGGTTTAGGTCATGATCTCGGGGTCCTGGGATCGAGCCCGATGTCGGGCTCTGTGCTCAGCGGGGAGCCTGCTTCCTCCTCTCCCTCTGCCCCCCACCCCGGCTTGTGCACTCTCTCTCACTCTCTCTCAAACAAATAAATAAAATCTTAAAAAAAAAAAAACCCACTCTGTCTTGATTAGCACATGTGAGGAGGTGGCTACAGAGTGGATATGGGGGGCTTGGTGGGTTTTCCGGCAAGGACGCGGGGTCGGCCGTGGGGGTGGGGGGCAGGGGGCCTTGTCCTGCGGACCCTTCACGCTACCCTGGAGGCCAGGAACCATGGGCTCCATTTTATAGAGGAAACTGCAAGGTCCCAGCCAAGCCGGCCTCCTGCCCCCGCCCAGCAACCTCACCCCAGGCCCCAGCTGCCCCCTGGTGGACGTGGGGCTGTACTGGGTCAGGCTGAGGCTGTGGCCGTGGTGGGCCGCATCCACACCCCTCCCCCCCAAGTGCAGATTTGCAGGATTTGGGGCTGGTGAGGGTGGGGACCCAGAGCAGTCTTCTGGGACCTTCTGCCCATGGAGCGTGGCATGAAATCTGCCGGAGGGCTGCCCACTCTAAGCAGGGGTGGCCAGGCCCAGCCCCGGCCCCAGCAGCAGAGCCAGACCCTGGCTGCGGCAGGCCTCCCAGCGAGACCCCCCATTTGTTCCACAAGCACAGCCAAAACCCACAAGACCCTTTTCCTCCCTGCCACTGCCTGGGAGGGCACAGGAGGAGGGGGGACTTGGAGGAGACACAGCTGGTCCTCCAGGGCTTGTCCGGAGGAGGACAACTGTCCCCGCTCTCCCCGGCTGTTAAACCCAAAGGTGGGTGGGACTGGCGCTCGGCACCAAGCCCCCTACGCACCTGCCGGCCGCTGACCCCAGGTCAAGTCTGTCTGGGGCCTCAGGCAGGGGTCTGTCGGGCGCCCCTGTGACCGGGCTGAGGCCTTGTCTGAAAGGCTCTTAAGCGCCTATGCCCTTTCACCGAGTAAACGGCAGGGGGCTAATCATTGCCATTTCCCTAACAAACCAAAGTACAGAGAGATTTCTCAGTCCTGGTACCTGGGGAACAGGACCCTAGGGTCAGGGCTGGGCAGTGGGGACTTTGGGAGCTCCTGGAGGGTGCCTGAGTGAGGCCAGGGTGGGGAGTCCCCGTCCCCGTGGGAATGGGTGATGGGCCTTGGGGGGGGGTGGACAACGTACAGCACGTAGCCACGGAAAGCCAGGTCCTGGCGGCCCTGCCCCAGGCATCCGTGCTCATGCCGGCCGTCCCAGTGATACAGGCTGCAAGAAGGCACCCACAGCCCTCGGCAGGGAGCCCCAGATGCTTCTCCTTTTGGGTGGTTGGGGAGGGTGGGTGGGGAGGGGCTGGCCAATCATTCAAACCATGGGGAACAAGGGGAGCCTGGTCGTGGGGCTCACGTCCTGGCTCTGCGGTGGGATGTGACCTCCGTGACCTCACCTAGGATCAGGTGACAGCTGTGCCCCCTCCATGGGCAGTGCTCAGCCAGTGTTTGGCTGTGAGAGTCCCTCTTGCTGATGCTGGTGGGGAACTGGACCCACGGAGCAGAGGGGGCCCAGCCTAGTCTCCTGCTGTCGCCAGTGAGGCCCCTCACCGTTGCCGGGCCTGACTCCCCATCCGGCAGCTTGAGCGGCCCTAGCCACGTGCCGTGCTGGCGGGCGGGGTGCACACGGGGCCACAGAGGGACCAGGACTTGTGTCCAGAGCACGTCCACACTTGGGACCCAGTCTGGCCGAGGGGACAGAGGCAGTCTCTGCTGGCCTGCAGCCATCTGGGCTGCTCTGGGATTACCTGGGGTGTCCAGGAAGCCCTGTGCCCAGCCCCTGCCATCTGCTGACCTCTGTGACCAGCCCCTGGAGAAGGGTTAGGGGCTCACGGGACGTTTGGCTCCCATCGCCATGCTAGGGGCCTCCCTGGGAGCAGAGCCTTCGGCACACGGTCACATCTTTGCCCACACCCCAGACACGGGGCCTGGCGCTCAGGGGCACCCAGGCCTTCCTGCCTTGAGGGTCAACACAGGGTGGCTTGTCCATCCCTGTCCCTCCAGGCCTGGAGGAAGGGGGTGGGGCAGGGAGGCCCCTGAGCCTCTGAAGGACCCCCTCCCCGACACCTAGGTGGAGGTTTCTCAGCCTGGTGGTCCCCACAGTCCCTGCTACCCTTCCCATGGCAATGTGCGAAGAGCAGGTGGGCCCAGCCCCATGAAGTTCACCCACTGCCCACTGGGCGGCGGTGTTTCACCACGTGGGCCAGGCCCAGGCCCTGGAAATGTCCAAGGGCTGGTGGGCACAGCCAGGGCCACTGGAACCCTGGACAGGGCTTGGGGCAGCCCTGGGGCCCTGAGTGTGCAACACGTATGGCCAGACACATTCCCCTGACAACCTGTGCAACTGTACAGGGCAGCCCTCTGTGTCATTTCTTGCCAAAGTTGCTTAAGATGTGTGTGTGTGAGGGGGGAGGATGGTGGGGGTCCAGAAGGCCAAGGCCAGTTCCTTCTGCTTGTGAGAAACTGCCCTTTGCACATGGGCCACCCCCTCTGCACCGCAAAGGGCAAGGGCATCCTCTCAAAGAGGCTTCACCCTGGAGCCGTGCCAGACCACCTGCCTGAGGTCCCACCACCTGCGAGAGGCCAGCTGGCTGGGTCTCAGCATCGCTGGAAGCCCATCACCGTCAGGCCTCCGGGGGGTCCCAGGGCCCCAGGCCTTTGGTGCTGGGCCTCCTAGCTGCTCACTCACTCCGTGGCAGCGCTCAGTGTCTGCTGGCCCAGCCTGGTCACAGGGGACATGGAGGGAGCAGCAGGGGCGGGAGGCTGGACCCGGCCCTCCCCCAGGTGCCCGAGGACGCTGGGTACTGGAGCGGGGCTTGCTGAATGCTTCCCGGCTCTGCTGGAGGGGAGAGTCCACACAGACGGAAGACCATGCACCGTCTGGCGGGACTGGCTCTAAATCTCTGGAACTCTCAGGGGGAAACCCACAGGGGCCTTCCCACAAACGGGAAAAAGCAGTACCAGGATCACAGGGGAGCCGTGGGCTTCAAGAGTGGCCCGTGCGGAGGGGACGGGGGCACAAAGGGCTCCAGGAGGCAGCCTTTCGAGAACAAAGTGGCTTTGAGCAAGGAGCTAGGAAAGAAGCCACGTCCCGCGGGTGCGGGCTAGCAGATCTCGCTGGAAACCGGAGGCTGTTGCTGCCGGCCAGCAAGGTCACGGTCACAGAGGCCACTGACCCCGCAGCAGCGTCCCTGAGGCCTGGGGCGCTTGTGGCCGCAGCTGCGGCAGCAGCGACTTCCGGACCGGCCCTCTCCCCGCGGTGCCCGGGGCAGTGTTTGCGGCAAGAGGCCCAGGACGCAGCATGTACCGCCTTCCCCGGTCTTGGTGCACGGCCCGGGGCGTCCGCGCGCTCACAGTTGGGCACCGTCCCCTGTGCGTCCCCAGGACCTGGTCACCTGCCCACACTGGACTCTGTCCGGTCACACGCGGACCTGTCCCCTCCCCCCGCCCCGCCCCTC
>LNAC01000469.1:860471-881463 GCA_002007465.1 Ailurus styani | reverse complement strand
GCTGCGGGCCCAGTGGCAGTGCTCCCCGCCTATCTCTGCTTGGGGCCACTATCTTGGGCCTGGGCCGGGCGAGGCTGCCTGAGATAGCGGCCCAGGCGGGCTGGGAACGCCTCGGGCACCCCGCCCCCGGGCCCGACCTGGGCCTGGTGAGGTCACGCTGGCCGCGGCCCTCGATAACTGGCTGGGCTGGGGGCTCTGGGCTGTGTATCCAGCGCCCTGTCGGGGGAGCCTAGATACCCAGGTCTCCCGCGGTCCCTCCCAAGCCCAGACCCAAGCTGGCCTGGGCTGTCCTCGGGGGGGGCCATCACGCCTGGGCCATCTTGACTCTGTACCAGGGCCAAGACTGGGGAGGGTCGTGCCGGCCAGGGGCTGTGGGAGGAGCACTGGTCCACCAGCGCCTGTCACTGGTACGGCCAGCACTGGGCCAGGGGCAGCCCGGGCCTCCTCTGGGCACCAGCTGGGCAGAGCTGGGCCCATCTTCGGCTCCCTGGCCTTTGTGCCGTGGGCCCCTCAGCCTGACCTCTCCTGGCTCCTCCCACGCACGGTCCCCCCAGAGCCGTGCCGGACCCCCTCCCAGCTCCCCTTTCCTAACAGGAGCCCCGAGGGCACGCCGGCCAAGGGCATGGGCCAGGGCTGGCGTGTGGCCCTGGCCTTGTCCTGGGGCTCTCTCTGTGCCTCTGTGGGTGGAGTCCTTCATGACCCCCACGTACATGAGAGGAAAGGGACTTGCTGCAGCCTGTGGGCGGGTCTTGAACCCAACGTCTGTAAGACCAGAGCCTAGCTCCCCCCGAGGGCCTGGCTCCTGCTCTGTGCTGAGGGAGCAAGGCCCACAGGGCATCAGGACAGAGGCAGGCCTTGCTCAGCAGGAGGACAGTGGCCACATCTGTGTGAGTGGCGAGAACGGCCGAGCCCCTCGGAAGCCGGGGGGTGGGGGCACTGAAGCTGGGCAGGCGTGGGCCTCGCAGCCAGAAGGGCCACAGTGGCTGGGATCCCACTGGCCCCAGCTGGGCGAGGATGACCTGTGGTGGCCCGGGGCGCAGGCTGCCTCCTGGGTGACCCCCGGGCTTGCTTGTTGCGTGCAGCCACAGGCAGCCAATTTTCCGGATCCTGCTCATTGCACAAGCTCGTGAGATCGCAGACATGAAGGACCGAATTGCACCAGTCCCGCTTCCTCTTGCGGGGAGGGAGCAGAGACCCAGCTCTCCCAGCAGGGCCGGTCAGGGTGCGGCCCTCGACTACTCGGTCTCGTGAGCCCTTGGCGAGGCCCTGAGGCTGCTCCCGGGCTCAGTGAGACAGGCCAGGGGGATCCCCAGAGCCAGCCAGCCTCAGTTTGCCCAGGGCTCAGCCTCTAGGGTCCCTGTGTTCACTGGGACACAACGACTCTGGGATCCCTGTTGCACGTGGTGTAACAGAGGCACACGGGGGAAGTTCTTGAGCCTCTTGTCCATGAGCTCACCTGCTCCTTTCTAAAAAAGTTCATGCAGCAAATAGGACAAACCTCTTTTCCCATCTCACAGGGGAGAAAACTAGGGCCCAGAGAGATGTCTAGCCTCCACAGTCCCCCAAAATACCTCCTCCTCCAGGAAGTCCTCTAGGACTACTCCACCTAGAAGGGGTCTCAGCCTCCCTAGAAGGGGAGTCTTGTCCTAGCTGCTGCCGCCCCTCAGCTCACAGCCTCCCTGAGCCCTTCCCCAGCCAGCAGTGGTCCCTTTGGGGCAGTTTGGGGCCAGTAGGTACATCTGGCTTTCCCCTGTGTTCCCTCACTGGATTTGGGGGACACGAGGCCCTCCCTAAATATTCGCTGATCTCCTGAGTTTCTTCACCAGTAAAAGGGGTGAGGACTCAGGAGGTGACACGGGGCTGTCCGAGCCCGGGACGCTCTCGCTGCTGGGTCAGTGTGCTGGCAGGGTGCTCTGGCCTGGGAGCCGGGCCCTGTGGCCCCGCGCGTGGGCTCCGAGCCTTGGCCAGGACCCGGCACAGAAGCCAGACGGGCAGCACCATGGAGGGGGTCTCCTGCCGGCGACTGAAGGCGTCTGATCGCGGCACAGCCGGGCGGTGAGAGAAAGCGGCAGCCGTGGAGGCGGGAAGGGGGGAAGCCAAGACCCCACGCCGCCGCCCCCGCCGGTTCCCACAGAGCCAGCCTGCCCCGGCCGCCGGGCCTGCTCTCCATTTTACAGAGGCTCCGACACATCTTGCCTGACAATAAATCTGAGTTCACAGCCTCTTTTCCTTTGAAAGCATGAATCCCCGTTCAGACCAGACCCTCTCCCACGCCTCTCCCCGCCATAATGAGCCAGGCGGACCAGTACCCCACGCGTGCGGTCCTAGGCCACCCCATCCGCGAGCCCTCCCAGGCCTGGGCGCACTGCCTGGGGCCGGGCAGGCCCGGGCCTCCCTCTCCTTTCTCCGTCTCGTTTCGGCTGGTGGGGAGTTTATTGCCCTGAAACGCCGGTTCCCCGCCTCGCCCGTCTCGGCCGGCCCTGCACCTGTCTGCGGTGCTCCCAGGAGTGCTCCAGCTCAGCCCCCAGAACAGTTGACCGCGGGGTCCAGGCTCAGGCGCCAGCTCTTCCGGGGAGACGCCTGATCACCCCGAACCCCACGATCGCCCCGCAGACGCCGCCGACAGGACTCCTTCTTCTCCACCGTCTCCTTCGTTTAGCAGCTGTGCCCGCTCCTGGGGAGGATCTCGGGACCAGAGGGGCAGACGCACTCAGTCACCCAGCGGAGGCGCCACCTCTCCCCGGCGCCCCTTTCTCACCCTCGGCCTCCGTGAAGCACCGAGACTCACACCAAAGCCCCACACGGCCCCCCAGAGCTCCCAACGGCTGGCCCCAGGCCGTGGGCTCACCCGCGCCGGCAGCTTGTCTACACAGCAGGCCCAGGGCAGCACCTCCTCCTGGCGCACTGAGGACTCCACCAGGGGGGCCTCCCAGGGTCCCCACCCCTGAACCTGGGCTTGTGAAGTCCTCCACCCAGCCGGCCTGTCCCTTCCCTCGGGGGGCTCAGGAACCACCTGTCCTGGCACGTTCAGCTCCATCGGTCCCTGCCTGAAGCCCCCCCGCCAGAGGAGACCCCCTAGGCCTGCTGTGGTCCTGGTGCCGGCTTGAGACGCCGGCGGTCCGTCTGCACCAGCAGCTCCCCTCGGAGGGGACGCCACTCCAGACGGCCTCGAGAGCCACGGCCACAGGAAACACGTCCACTCTCCGCCGTGGGTACCATCCTGAGCTCAGAGCCGCACGCTCCACCACGTCTGGCCTCCCCACTCGGGGTCTGTGTGTCCTGGGCCTGCCTGGGCCCAGAGCCCATTGAACCCCAAGGCTGACCCCTGTCCCTCTCGCCACTCCTCCACACCCTCGTAGTGGCCCAGAGCTGTGGGGTCTCTCCCCCCACCCCCAACAGCCCGAGGGTCTCCCCAGGCCACCGTCTCTGGCCGCGGCTTAAACGCGACCCTGGTGACAAACCCCAGCCAGGACGGGCAGGCTGGAGTCCAGGCCACTGTAGGGAGGAGTGGCCCAAGGCCCCAGCTCCTGATCCCACCCCCCGGCCGCTCGCCAGCAGAGTGGGGTCAGGCAGTCTCCTCCCCCCGCCCTGCAGAGTGTTTGCACAGCTGGAGGTCCCAGAGCTGGCCCTCGACCTGCCTGGCTGCCGGCTTCGGCGTCCGCTTTAATGGGTCTTTCTGGAGGCCAGCAGGGGAGGAGGCCTGAGCAGAGGAAGTGGCCTCCGTCGGGAAGGGTAACTCAGCTGCAGGGACGACGGAGGGCGGGGGCTCTGGAATTTGCTGTCGGCTGGGGGTCTGGGAGAACTCACTTCCCTGGACTGCAGGAAGGTGGGGGAAAAGTGATGTTTCCGTGACCCCAGAAAGCAAAGCCCCCCAACACCCTTCCCCTCACCGTCCCCTCTGGTGGGGGAGCCAAGGACAGGCACAGGTGCGATGCAGAAACTCCTGCCCTAGGCCCCTCACCCCTCGGCTGGGGCTCTGGGAAGCAGGGAGGGGTGGGTACGCTCAGGGGCCCCGGGAAGAGGTGTGCAGCCCCTCGGCCCCCCAGCCAGGACCAGGACACGCGTGTACCTGGGCTGGTGAGGCAAGCGGGGGTCAGTCTGCTGGGGTGAACGCTTGGACTGCCATGCCTCAGTTCCCCCCAGGTATGCTGAACGCGCCCGGACAGCTCTAGCCATCTCTGCTCCTGGATCCCAAGGGGCCGTGGACACAGAGGCAGGACAGAGACAGACAGGCCAGGGTGAGGCTGCCCCCGGCGAGAGGGCACGTTCCGGGCTGGGGTGGGGGTGGGGCACGGGCTCCAAGGTAGGGCTGGAGCAGGGTGTGCAGGGGAAGTCTGGCCACAGGGCAGGCGTGGGGGGCCTTGAGTCCCGGGAAAGCGAGGCTCCAGAGACTCTACCCTCTCAGGCTGGGAAGCGGTCTAGCTCAGCCGCTGGGCCTCCCTTCTGGGCTTTGTCTGCTCTGACCGCAGGGCTCCCCACCAGCTGATCCCACTGGGAAGGCCCTCCCCGCCCCCAAGGCCCACCACTGCTGCCTGGCAGGCCCGCCTACCACTGAGCTCTCCGAGGCCTGGGTGCAGAAGGTTCCCGGTCAACTCTGAGGTCATGCGTGAATGGCCTCCTGCGCTTTGGTCCAAACGGAGGCCCAGTGGTCAGCTGGCTGGACAGGAGGCAGCCACTTCCTGGGCTGGCTGGTGACTCACAGGCCCATTTCTGGGAAAACTCCCACCCGCCCCCCACCAGATCCGGATGGCGTGGAGCTTGGCTGAGTGGGGGCCAGCTGTGGGAAGTGTGGTTATAATTAGGGGCTGGGGTCTGGGGGAGGAGGAGACCCAGGGGAGGGACCAGATGCCGCCTGGCCTCCTGGGCCACTGGGCAGGGCTCTCTGAGCCTCCAGATTGACCTCCCCAGCTCTGCACACTGGCCTATCCTGCTGAGTCAGGACTTGATGTCTTCTGGGGGGGCGGGTGCACATCGGGTTTGCCTGAACCCCTCCCTAGGTCCTCCTAGTGATAAAAACCTTCCCACTGGGGGGCTTGGGCCCTGCACACAGCCTCGCTGACACCCAGGATGACCCATGGGACTGGCAGCCCTGGGGTCCACCGCTCGGAGGGGCTGAGAAGAGGCAGGGCCAGGCTCTGGCCAGATCCGAGTGTCCAGAGGAAACACGCCACTCCTAAATGGAGCTGGGATGTGGGGTCCCTCCCACGGGGCTTCCAGGCCAGAATCCAAATGCCATTTGCTCAGCAGGTCCCTGGAAAAACATCCTTTTGGGAAGGATCTGAGAAGGGCAGGACGGGAGGAGGCCTCTGGCCAGGTCAGGAGCAGGGCCCGGGCCTCTTGAACAAACACCATACCACCTGCAGCAAACGGGAGCCGGGCCCCGGGCTGTCCCCCTCCCAAGCTCATCTGGCCTCCCACAGCCCGCGCCCTAGCCCGCCGTGGGCAGCGCCGTGGTGATGGAGGGGTGGCCCTCCTGGCCAGGGCCTGCAAAGCTTTCTTTTTGGAACAGCATCACTGAGATGTACTTCGCATACCACACAATTTCTCAGTTAAAGTCTATAATTCAACAATTTTTAGTGTGTTCCTACATATGGGCAAGCATCACCAACAATCAATCCTAGAACTTTTCATCAGCTCGGGAGAAATCGTATCTTTACCATCCCCCCCACCGCCCGGCCTCCGGAGCCGCTGGGCGACTTTCTGGGTCTGCAACATCCCAGCTCTGGACATGGCCCGTGATAGGCCCTTCCGTGCGCGGCTCTGTCACTCAGCGCCCTCCGGTTTGTCCCTTCTCCCGTGGATGGACTCGGCGGCTGGACGGGCTGCTGTGCTTGTGTGTCCTCCCCTCTCCGGGGCGCACGCGAGCCTAGGAGGGGCAGGGCCGGGCCACACGGCTGCCACGCCTGATCGCTGCCCCCAGCAGTGACTGACAGCTGGCTGGCCGGCTCCCTGCATGACCGAGGCTCCTCCCTCCACGCGTGGGGCCGCCGCGCTGGGGCGAGGTGTAGGTGTGAGCGCCCGCCCCAGACCCACTCGCCCTGGACGGCCCAGCGATCAGCCCCGGGAGGCAGGAAGGCCAGCTCCCTGTTTCACGGGAACAGGCTGGACTTGGAGGGGGGCCCAGCTTCCAGCTTTGACTGGGGGCGCCAGCCGGTCCCGCCTCCTCGGGGTCAGTGTTCTCGCGATTCTGGGAGGCGTGGCAGGATTTCGGTGAGCTCTGCGCCCTCCCTCCGTGCCCAAGCCCCACGTTGCACCTGCCTGGGATTTGAGTTGAATCCTGGGTCTGGGGCTGGAGAATCTATAACCAAACATTCTGGAATGAGGTTCTGGAGGGTTGCAGGGGCCCCCAGAGCTCCCTAGGCCAGAACACGAGTGGCCGCCCTGCTGTGGCCCGCAGCCCGCTGGCCTCACCCCCACTGAGCTTCCTTGGACGCACGTGGGACACAGCCCCCCACCATCCCCTCAATGCATTCTTTTGGCCTGGACCCTCCCATCCCTCTGGAGCCCACTTCGTGCCCGTTCACACCTGGCTCTGGTCCCTGGTAGCCACCTGCCCAGCTCAGGCTAGGGGAAAGACCAGAACCTTCTCTGCTCACCAGTGTCCCGGCCCCACGGATGCTCCTGGGAGCCCAGCCCTCATCGGTGGCTGCTGGGGTGCCGCGGTGCCCTCTCGTACGCCCGGAGCCCAGCTCGCTCTTCATCCCCAGGCCCCTCCTCACACAAAGGCATTTGCATTTCTGAGCGCTTGGCCTGGTGCCCACAGCCCGTGGGCAGGGTCAGCCAGCAGCACCCTGCTGACCAGCTGACCCTCGAGCAGGCCAGTCACACTGGGCGTCGCTGCCCCCCCTGCCCCGCCAGCCCCCAGCCACTCGGCCCACACCGAGGCCCTTGGGACCAGAGGGATTTCCTGCTGGAGCAGAAGGGGCAGAGCCCAGCCCCAGGGACAAGGAGGGAGAGTGTGGCCAGCCCCATGGGCTAACGGCAGCTGCCACTGCCCCTGCCCTCACGTGGTGCTGGGCGGGCAAGCCGCCCCCACTTACAGGTAGGGAAACTGAGGCTGACGAGCAGAGCAAGGCTGGGAAACGCCAAGGCCCACGAGGGCTGGTTCGTGGCCCCAGATCTGCACTCGGTGTGATTGCTGTCCCTGCACTCGGTGTGATTGCTGGCAGGGGCCGGCCCACGGGGCTGCAACTGTGCAGGGCTCGGTGCCCCCACGTCCCAGGCACGGCCCCCCATCAGCCCTCCCCGGCTGCCTGTGGACACTTGGGCAGGATCGTCCCAAGCGCTGGCTTCCCAGAAACAGCCCTCCCTGTCCCTGGCTGCCCACGGGGCGGAGGCAGGAGGCCAGGAGGTCGAGCCCGGCCTCTGGGTCCCCCATGCCAGCTGAGCCTTCCGACGGAGTCCGGGCTCACGGTGGCGCTCTGCCCGAAGCTGCCGGTCGCGTCTCCTCCACAGCCGCCGCGGAGCAGCCTCTGAGCACAGGCAAGGCGGCTGAAAATCCCACGTGGCATCTGTGCCTCCCCAGGCAGAGACGGGGCCACCTGCGACCCCGCGCGTGGGGGCAGCCACTGCCCGGTGGTCTGCCCCGCCTCCCTCTGTGCCCCACGTCCACAGCTCCATGGGGACGGGGTGCCCGGTCCCTCCACGCCCCCGGCGCCCCCCACGGACCTGACAAAGCTGGTGCCCAGAAGAGACTTGCCGAATGAAGGGACCAAGACGCCCCACTCTCTGGGCCAGGCCACAGGGTCCTGCAGCATCCCCAGAGAGCCAGGGCCAGCCCACGGTTCAGGGGACCCTCGGGGGGTGGCCACACAGCTCAGTGTGGTTGGTGGAAAGCAGTCCTACGAGAGAGTCCCCTCGAGAGGGGAGAGGATCCCAGAAAGGACAGGCGGTGGGCACTTGGGACCCTTGCTTGCAGAGGAGGGTGACCCGGGCAGCAGGTGGCCGGGGCAAGCCTGTGGGGTGTGGCCCCGGCGTTCTGGCTATTTCCCTGGAATGCCCTCAAGGGGCAGCTGCAGGGAGGGGCTGGGCCAGGCCGGCCGTGCTGGGGGGTCGCCAGCCCCCGGCTCCTGGGCCTGCCTGCTGGGGCCCCTCCGATGTGGCCCTGCCTGACAGGTCTCAGCTGCCCAGGACGCAGCTAGGAATGGGCTCCGTCCAAGGCCGGGGGGTCCTGCCCCTCCCCAGATCCCCTCCTCAGAGCACGGGCTCCTTCGAGCCTGGTTCTCCGTCACCAGTAGCTGGGCACACTGCCCAGTGCGGCCCAGTGGGGCCACGGAGGAGCCCGTGGGGGGCTGGGAGCCGGGGGGAGGGGCGCGGGGGGAGGCCCTGGTCACACACGCCCTTTGCTGAGGCTGCCCGGCTGTGCCGGGCCTCACCCCGAGAGGACAGACAGCCCATTTGCCGTTGTCCCCCCACGGAGACCCTGTGGCTTCTGTTTCCTCGGGGCATGGGGGCTAGTGCCCGAGAGAGGGGGAGGGAGGGGGGCGGGGTGCATAGAAACATCCAGAGACAGAGACGAAGACAGGAACAGAAGCACAGAAAAGCCTGAAAGGGCAGCCGGCCCCCAGAAGACAGACGCCCAGGAGGGTCCCGCAGGCGCCACCCCCAGCCTCAGGCCGCGGGGACAGGAGGATCGGGAGCGGCCGTACACACTGCAGCGGCCCAGGCTGAGACAAGGATCCCTTTGAAGTCAACATCAGACGCTCAGGGTCTTGCTCGAGCGCTGGAAGAAGCCGCTGATTGCGAAGCCTCCGTGTAAAACAGAGGGGGACCGGCGAGCCTGGGGGACCCTGGGAGCCCTGCCGTTCCTCCTGGAGAGGACGGCTCCAGGGAGGGGCTGTCGTAACTGAGCCCAGCCGAGCACGCACCTCTGCAGCCCACCTCTCCCCGGAGCCTCCACACGCGGGGGGCAAGGCCAGCGGGCCGCTCTCGGGTGGACAGGGAGATGTTAGGCCAGCAACCCAGAAGCCGCCGGTGCAGTGAGGGCCTCAGGGTTGGGGAGGCCTGCCAGGCCAACGGGCTTGGGGCCAAGCCTGGAGCACAAGCCGGACTGAGCCCGGGAGACCCAATCCCTGCAGACTAAAGCGGAAATCGCCTTCCTCATTCCAGACACTAGACCTCTACTAACACCACCCAGCCGGCCCTCGCACCCTGCCGTTCTCCCCACACGGCCTCTCCTTGGCATCCCAGGCCCGTGGGCTCCATCCCAGGCTCAGCCCTGGCATCCACTCCCTTCTGGCCCCATGGGAAACTTCGAGCAGCCTCATCCATGGGGATTGTCCAGCTGCCCCAGGCTGGGGACGTCACCCTCCCGGCCCCACCCACAAAGCCTCCCTAGGCACATGTTGGCTCCCTCTATAATTAGCCACCAGTTGCACCTGCTTTGATCCCTGGCCTGGGAACCTGGCCTCTGCCTCCCCCCCACACCACGTCAGGAGCAGCTGCCCACCTGGGCATCCTCTGGTCCCCCGCCTGGAGCCCGCCGCCAGGCCTGCCTCTGCCCCTCAGCCCCTGCCTCCCGTTTCCAGCCCAGCTCTGGCCGTGGGCAGCACACCCTCCTCCACCGGCTTGGGGTGGCCGTGTGGTCTGGGAGGGGGCGTTCTGTGTGTCCGTGGCCGGAGGCCCTGAGGGCGGCCCAGGCTCGTGAGCCAACCAGGACGAACCCAGACTCAGAGGTGCCACCAGTGGGGAGGGGGCCCGCCACACGGGACGCAGGGGCTCTTGAGAGCCCAGTTTCTAGGGCCTGGGCATCCAGGGGGGCTGCTGGGCATGGGAGAGCCCAGAGCTAGAAAAATAGCCGGAGCAGCGAGGGGACCGGGGTCCCACCCCCACCTGCCCAGCCCTGGGGCCGGGGAGCCGTGCGGGGGTCCTGAGGGGAGCGCCCGCCCCACCGGCGATGGCAACCCAGTAATCTGGGGCTTGGGTCAGGGCCCCCCGCCACCCCGGGCCCCGGAGGCCTGCTCCTGGAAGCATGGGACCCCCGAGGTCGCTGCTGGGGACAGATGCTCTTCGGGACCCCACCCCCAGGGGGAGAGGAGGCTCACGGGCACCCAGAAACTTTCCCTCCCTGACTACGGGCCAGTGGCCTTTGAAGTGGGAAGGTCTGCGGGGGCGGGCGGAGACGGCGCAGGGGTATAATTAGGGAGGGTGGTTTCACTCTCTCACACACGGAGCAAAACCGGCTGCGGACGCCCCGGGCAGAGCTGGCCTGGCTCCCCAGACAGGACCCCGGGCAGGGTCTCTGGGCCCCAGGCCTCCCTGGCTTCCAGCCCCGAGAGGGCGGATGGCTGGATCTGCTCCCCCCGGGCCACCCACACACTTCGTGACCGCATCGCGGGGGACCAGGGCCCCTCCCCTCGCTGCGGCTCTCGTGGGCTTTGGGCTCTTTGGGATGGCCTTGGGGCCTGGAAGCGTCCTGGCCCTCATCCCTCAGCGTCCTGACACCCGGTGTCCAGCTCCTTTCCAGAGAATGAAGGGTGGCGTGGCAACCCCTGTGGCTTTAGGCAGAAATCATGGCCAAACTGTGGTGCGCTTCCCTCCCCAAGGAAGAGGGCAGGGACCCAGGGCTGTGCCAGTAACCCTCATCCCAGCCGGGGCGCAGCTGTCTCCCAGCGTGGGCTGCACCTGGAGGGCTCTGGGTTTGGGGGAGGGCACCAGGTATGAGGACCAGGCCAGACCCCCCCCCCAGGACAGAGCATCCCTGCCTGCTCAGGGGCTGAGGACAGGGCCTGGATGCCAGCCTCCCGTCTGAGGGCTGGCGTGGGGCCAGGACCTACTTTCAGCCCCGTCCCCCTTCTGTTGGCAGGCAGTGCCTGTGCTGTTGGGGGAGACCCCAGGCCGAGCCCTCAGGGGGATCCTGGGTCAGCAAGGAAGGCCAGCGACAGGCCCAAAGCTCTGGACGCTCCTGCCCCACCCTCTCTACCTGAACACTAAGCCTCCTACCTGGACTACTCCTCAGCTTCTCTGCCTCTTGCCCCTCTCCCCGGTCTCAGCCTAGAAAGGGGCTTCTGAGGGGCCTTCCTGAACACCCACCAGAGTGCATGTCTCTCACCTGCGTTCCTCCAGGCCCTGTGCACCCCATCACAGCATAAACACTGGGCATAAACACTAATGACTATCCCCCTCCCCCACTGATCTGTGCAGCCCAGAGACACTACAGGGCCTGGTATTCATCCTCCCATCCATCCATCCACCACCCATCCATCCATCCACCCATCCACCCATCCATCCATCCTCCCATCCACCCACCCATCCATCCAACCATCCATCCAACCATCCAACCAACCACCACCCATTCATCCATCCATCCATCCATCCATCCACCACCTATCCACACATCCAACCATCCATCCATCCAACCATCCATCCATCCACTCATCCACCCACCCATCCATCCACCCACCCACCCATCCATCCATCCATCCATCCATCCATCCATCCAAACAACCACCAGCCATTCATTCATCCATACATCCATACATCCACCACCTATCCATCCATCCAACCATCCACCCACCCATCCATCCATCCACCCATCCAACCAACCACCAGCCATTCATCCATTCAAACATCCATCCATCCACCACCTATCCATCCATCCAACCATCCATCCACTCATTCATCCATCCATTCACCCATCCATCCATCCACCCATCCATCCATCCACCCACCCATCCATCCATTCATCCATCCAACCAACCACCAACCACTCATCCACCATCCATCCACCCACCACCTACCCATCCATCCACTCATCCACTCATTCATCATCTGTCTATCCACCCATCCATCCATCTACCTACCCATCCACTCAGCCACCCATCCAACCATCTATCCATCCATCCACTCATCCACCCATCCAACCACCATCCATCCATCCATCCACTACCTACCCATCCATTCATTCAACATCCATCCACATCCAAGTCCACCCACTCCTTGATTCACTCAGTAGAGATTCATGGAGCATCCACCCTCAGCCAGGCTCTGCTCTGAGGGAGGGGACACGGAGGAGAGAGCAGAGGCAGCCCCCTGGGGGAGATGTTCTCAGGGCCCCCCTGCAGCCCTTCCTGGAGGGTCTGTCTGACCTGGGTCTCTGCTGGGGATGCTGAAACAGGGTTGGGGAAGGATTGGGGTGAAGTCCCCACCTGTTCCTGTTGCCATGCTCTGGAATGCAAGGCTGGGTCATTGTTTCAGGAACGACAGTGCCTGCCAGCACAGTGTGAGGTCACCTGCAGCACGTCATTTCAGGGAATGACCCGTTATGGGGGTGGAAGGGGAAGCGTTTGCCTGCCAGCAGCCCCTGTGTGGGCAACGTACATGCACAAGCATCATTTCTTGCATCTCCCATTGTCTGGACCCAAGCCCAGCGCCCAGACTGAGGAGCCAGAACCCTGGGGAGGGGTCTAACCATGCAGCTGGTGTCAGGACAGGGCCCTGCTGACCAGTGCCAGACCAGGATGGGGGCCAGGACTGGGGCTCCTGTCCCCTCGAGGCAGCCCCAACTGCCCCGCCCCCTGCCATGAGGGGCAAGTCACCAGGCGTGTCCCCTTCCTCTGACAGCACCTTCCTTCCTGGCTTCCCCAAGCCTGTCCCAGCAGCGCTGCCAGGAAAGTGGGCCCTCCCCCTGGCTCTGGGGTTGAGAGTCAGGAATGTCCTAGAGACCCCTGCCCACAGTCCCTCCGGCACCCCTCCAGGCAGGCATGGGGGTGGAGCCTCCCAGCCTGTCCGGCTGCCATGCCCCCATGCTGGGAGCTCACTCCGGCAGACAGACCTGCCGCCCGCGCTACTCATCCTTACTTCCTCAGACAGCCTGGTATGGACCCGCTCACGCTGGCACAGCGGATGCCCAGGGGGCTTGCAGACAACACCGTGGCCCCAGGTCCGGGGCCCAGGGAGGAGCCAAAGAGCAGAGAGCGAGAGGGTCGGACGGAGGGGAGTTCAGCGGGGGCCGGGCACCAGCTAGTCTCCCTGGGCAGGGGTAGAGGAGGTGAACAGAAGGCTTCGGGGGGCATGTCTCTGCCAAGGTCTGAGGACAGACGTCTGCAGATGAGCCCGGGGCAGGGCCAGGGGAGGAAAGGACAGCAGGCAGCCCCAGGTGGGGGCTCACGACGCGGCCTTGAGAGGCCCAGGAGCACGGCAAACCTGGGGCTTGAGGACCTCCCCGAGGGACGGGCTGGGGCTCTACATCTGTCCAGGGCCGAGGGAGACGGAGGCCCACGGTGGGTACGTAGCTGGGAGAGCGGTGCCGGTGCCCCTGACAGGGGACGGGGCTCTGTCCCTGGGCTGGTGGCTGGAGAGCCTGCTCAGCTGGCCAGCCTGCCCCGGGCTTCGCACAGGACTGGCGGTCTGCTCCCGACTTGTCAGAGCAGACGTGTGTCACCGCTCTCTGCCCTTGGCTCGCCCTCTGTGAGGCCAGGCACCTGGGCTCTGGCAGACACTCAGACCCCCAGAGACTCCCTCGGCCTGGGGCTCCCGCCACCCCCGTCTCAGCACACGCCTGTCCGAAGCCGCACCCTCGCCGACCCCAGGACTAGTCGCTACAGGGCCAGGCTGGTTCACTGGGGGGTGTCTTCCCCACCCAGAGGGGGCGCCCCCTGAGGCGGAGGCTTTGGCTCTCCGTAGCTTTTGTCCCCAGTGCTCAGGAGGGTCAGCACATGCATGCAGTGGAGCTTAATAAATAAATATTTGTTCAATGAACAGATGTCACACTCAAACCTAGAAATAGACCAGACCCCAAGACTACCCACGGGGACAGTCAGAGTTCAGACGGCCTGGAGCGGGTCCCAGCAAGGCTGCTTAGCAGGTGCGCCACCCCACCACCCGCAGGTGTGGGGCCACTCGCAGCCCCGTGCTTGCTGGCTGCCCTGGGTCATGCCTGTAAGGTACAGGGCATCTTGAGATCCTCAGGAAACGGGGTGTGCCCTGCTGGCCCAGGGCTGACCAGCGTACAGCAGCCTCCCCGCCCTGGCAATCCCCCGCCGGCCCTCTCCCCCGGGGCTGCAGAGCCACAGGCCGGGTCCAGCAGCACATTAACGTGGGTAGGTCAGAGGCTCCTGGGGCAGCCGGGGGGTCCTGAGCTCACTTCACACTGGGGATCCGGCAGCACCCCCAAGGGGAACCACCGCCCTGCCCCTCCTTCTCTGCCCTTGGTGAGCAGGAGCGGCAAATGCACTCAGTGTCCTGGGACCGGGGCTTGTCTGGCCCTGCCCAGCCCTGCAGCCGCCCCCTCAAGCCCCGCTTCCCAGCCCTCAGCCTGGGGTGCGCAACCCACGGGGGCGGAGGCCGCGCCTGAAGGGGCAGGTCCCTGGGCCTGGGAAGGCCCCCAGGCAGGCGGGCGGCCGGGGAAGGAACCGATCAGCAGTAAGTGTAGCCCGGGGTGAGGGCAGAGGATGGCAGACAGGGGCCCCCAGGGGGCCCTTCCGTAGGGCAGGACTTGCTAGGCCCCTGTTTCCCTAAACTACTGGACCCCCGGGGGCCTCCAGCTCCGGGAGCCTCCCTGAGCCTGTCTGGGGAGCGCAGCCCATCTCACCACTCAGCCGAAGTTCTGACTTGCTCGAGACCCTCAGAACCCACTCCCTACCCCACATACACACGAACAAGTTGAAGGGCCTGGCCTGGCTGTGCCAGCAGTGGATGGGCTATCACGGCCAGCTTCCTGAAGGAGGAGGCATTTCCCGGCCGGTTGGGAAGGGAATGTATGGGCCAAGAGGATGGAGGGAAGAGCAGGGCCTGCTGGGGCCGTGTAGGGGGCCTGTCAGAGTCTGGAATAGGAGAAGACCGGATTTGGGGACCTGACTTTCCAGCAGAGGCACTCGGGTCTTGTGAGCACAGGGGAGCCCTGGAAGGTTCCTGAGCAGGGGAGGGCCTGGAGTGAGAGGCTGATAAGGCCCTGTGGGCAGCTCTTGTTCTCCCTTCCTTCCTCCCTTCCCAGGACCCGCCCAGCAGCTGATCTGGGGGCTTAGGGGAGCCCTAAGTGGTGGGATCAGGGCCCAGAGGGACGCGGATTTCCTGTCCGGGAGCCACCACGTCGGGGACCCCAGCCAGCCACTGGCTCCGACATACACTCCCTCAGGAAATCCTGGCCCCAGGGCAACCCCCGGTTCAGGGAGCTGAGGGATGATCCCATGGGGCCGGCCAGTGGTCCTCCTACACCCCCACACCATGCACCCCACCAGCCCAGGCCCCCGGCCTCCACTCCGCCCCCCTTGCCTGCACAGTGCCCCTGTCCCCTCGGCCCCCAGGCCCCACCAGCTCCTCTGGGACGTGACTGGTACAGTTCCAACCCCACTTTCCTGGCTGCCTCCTCAGCCTTGCAAGGGCCACTTGGGCTTCTCCAGGGGCGCTGAAGACACCCCAGAATCCGGCCCCCAACCTGGACCCTCCCTCAGGGAAATGACAACTGCACAGAATGTCACACTCAGTTTTCAGAGTTTCAGGGGAGTACAGACCCTGGAAGCTCAAGACCATCTTGGGAGAAGTTCATGGGCCTCCGGCTAAGCCCTGACCAGGGAGGAGGTGCCCCCCGAGTCCGACAGGCGGGGAAACAGAGGCCAGAAGGGATGGAGAGGTGAAGGGGGTCCCAGGGGTTGCTCAGAGGCTGGGACCGTGGCCCGATCACACCCGGGACCAGAGGATACCCTCCACACAGCCGGCCCCATCATGACACCAGCAGGCCTCCGGCTGGCTGTGGAGACTGGGGTCACGTGCTTTCCCTTGGCCTCAGTCTCCCTAACTCACAGTCGCTAACCGCAAGTCGCTGACAGAGCCCTGGGCCCCAGAGCTTTTCTGGGGGGCAGAGTGAGGCCTCCCAGCACAAACACCGGAGTCAGGCACTCCTGGCCCCAAGCATCGCAGCCTCTGACCCGGTAGATGCCCTCGGGCGGCTGGCTGGACTTCCCGGAGCCCCGGTGTCCCCAGCTAGGAAGGAGGAAGAGAATGCGGGCTTTTCGGGTCTGCCGAGCTGCTGTCTACGAGGTGGGCAGTGCGCTCTCGGCAGGGCTGGCTGGTGGTGCCCAGACCTCCCCGCACTGTGCCGTCCCGGGCCCGCGACCCAGGCAGAGAGAGAGGGGCGGGGTCCCGAGGAGCCGTCTGGGCGCTGCAGGTGCCGGGCGCGGAGCAGGGCCGCTCGTGGAGGTGAGGGTAGAAGCAAATGGGGCAGCTCACCCGGGCTCAACCCAAAGCCTCAAAACCTTGGGGGGGGCAGGGCTGGACCCCCCACATCATTCCCCCAACCGCAGCATCTCTGGGTCTAGACTCCTGCGTGTCTCTCCGGGACAGCGATTCCGGACCGCGGCACGGGGCGGGGGCTTCCGCTGAGAACGCCGAAGGCCAGCTGTGCTCTAGGGGAGGGTCGGCCCAGCCCCCAGCGCAGGGACAAGGAGCCCCCCTGGAGGCCCGTGGGACCGCCAGCCCACAGACGCTCCGTCCCTCCCCGACCCGGCGAGCCCGCCCCGCCTCCTCCTGGTTTCAGAGTTGGTTCCCACGTTTCCAGACTCCTGGTGGCAGGTGTTGGACGCCCCCTGCACCACCCCTCCCCGCCTGCCTCTCCCAGCATGCGGGGCCCTGGGGACACCACCCCTCCCCCACCTGCCGGCTCCAAAAATCACTGCCTGGAGACATAGAGACCCTGCAGGCCTCGCGCTAGCCTCTGCCCCCAGGGCCACCACCTGCCGGCACTCAGTGGGGATGGAGGGGAGCAGCCACCGGGACCAAGAGCCTGAGGGGGCCTGGCTGCTGGGGGGTCCGAGGTGCCTTTCAAGCACACCCCCCCCGGGAAGCCACTGTGGGGTCTCCTCATCCGAGGAGACTTCTGGGCCCTGACCCCACTCAGCCTTGGTCTCTGAGCCTCCCTCTCCATCTGTCACCACACCGGGCTGCCCGCTCCCAGGGAGAGGCTCTGTCCCCGTTTTCCCAGGGCCTGTCCCAGATCAGATCCCAGAGATACACCGAAGGGCCCCGAAGCCCCCAGCCGGGCAAGGAGTCCAGGAGACCCCATAGGGACAGGTCTGTCCCTGCCACCTCTTCTGGCCCTCAGCCCAGAGGCCATGCCCAGGTTCCCAGGAGTCCCTGGATGGGGGGCAGTGCCGACGCCGACCTCTCTGAGCCTGGGTCAGGCTGCACTGAGGTGTCGCATCAACAGAGAGAGCCATCCAAGGGGCTCAGGGCCAGGCTGGGAGGCGGGGGGAGCTGCCTGGCAGTGAGCGTCCCAGCAGGTGGATGCCAGGGCGGGTTGGCAGCGGGGTGGGGGGCAAAGGGGCAGAGGGGAGAGGGATGGAGGGGGCACATGCCGGGCAGGTGTCCGCACACCCAAGCACAGGGCACAGTCTCCCGGGCAGAGGGCACGCGTGCACACGCGTGCGCGCACACACACACATGCATGTGTGTCTGCCGTCCCCTTCCACCCTGGCTCTGTCCACCCCTCTCTCCTGCTGCTCCCTGCTTCTGAGGTCCGGGGCTGCCCTGAGAGCGGTTTGTCGGGAAACTGAAGCCCAGGGGGGCGAGAGCCCCCACAAGGCCCCTGAGCCGCCTGGCCCTGGGGTGTGGCAGGAGAGGCCAGGCTCCTAGGTGCCAGGAGGCTCTGCCCTGCCTTGATGGCCCTGCAGGGACAGCGGGTGCGGGCTCTGGACACCAGCCGGCGGGCAGGACAAAGAGCCCTTTGTGTCCCTGCCAGCCGCACTGCCAGGGTTAAGGGGGCTGAATGAGCTCCTCGGAGGCGCCCTCCCCAACCCTCGGCATGCCAAGCCCCAGGGTGCAGGACAGTGGCCATTACCTTGTCCCTCCCACCCCGGCTGCCTTCCTGAGCCGGCCAGGAGGCTGGCAAGCGGGGGTGGGGGTGGGGGTGCCAGGCCCTGGAACCTCCCCCCCGCCCCGGGCCTTGCAGCCAAGGCCCCAGGACCACCCTGGGCTCCCAGCTTTGCTGCCCCTCCCTGGTGCCAGGCTCCACCCCCTCCCAGAGGGTGCCGGGAGGTCAGGTCTCGGGGGCTCTATTCTGGGACCAGAGGCCGGGTCACCGCCCCTCTGGGGTCTTCCCGAGCCCTGCCCAGATGGGCAGATCCCCTGCAGTGGGCTTGAGCGGAGCCGGGGGCAGGGGGTGAGGTGGGAGAGAAGCCGAAGGGAAGGGGGAGGAGGGTGTGTCGCCCTGAATCTCAAAGCTTGGGGGTCCGGCTCTGTGCGCTCACCCCAGCGCCACAGCAGGGGCCTTCCAGTCTGGGGGGAGGGGAAGGTGGGCAGACCCAGGGAGCCGCAGTGAGAGCCCGTTTGGTCTGCCCTGTGCTCCCCCCCTTCTGGTCTTGAGGCATCAGAGTCAGCCTCCTGCGGGTGCCTGTCTGCCCCCAGGACGGACCCCTGAGGACCAGGACGGGGCAGGCAGCTTCCCAGGGTTCTGCGGGGGGCAGGGGCACCGCCGTGAGGGCTGGCTTCCGGGAAGCAGCCGCACCAGGCTCAGCACCAGGGCCCTATCTGTCAGGGCTCGGTCCGGGGTCCCCAAGCACATCTGGAAGCTCTGGCGCGGGGAGGGGACGGGGCGGCCTGCCCCCCACCTGCTCGGCGCGGCGATGATGCCGCCAGCCCAGACAGGAGTCCACCGCCAGGATCCACCGAGAAGCGCGGGTGCCTGGCTGGGCCTCCGCACGCGGACAGTCGTGATCATTGAGGTGGACGTGGGGACAAGCGAGGGCCCCCTCCAGGTGGGGACAGAGTAAAACTGAGCCGGGCAGTGCTGGTGGTGGGCGGAGGAAGCTCAGGGCCACTGGGAGGCGGCGGGCGAGCCTCTCCCTGGAAGGAGAGGGTCCTGTCCTCTGTCCTTTCTGCCCAGTTTCTGCTCGGTCTGGAGACCCTTGACCACGCAGAGCGGGACGGGTGGCGGGTCCCAGCCCTGGCCGCTGGGAGGAGGGCGGGAGCTGACCCCCAGAGGCTGCTCGTGGGCTTCCGGGCTGCCGTCCCCACGAGGAGCCCCTGCGGGCACAGCCCACCCAGGAGAGGGAGGAGCTCACGGCCCTGAGCAAGGTGGCAGACGGGTGCCACCTTGGCTCACAGCCACTAGGTGTCTGAACCCCGTGGGGACGCCCAGGCGGCCCCGTCGGCCAGGGGTCAGCAGAGCTGCCCTGGAGCCCAGCTGGGCCCCAACCACGGCGGGTCCCTCGAGCCCTGTGAGCCGAGCTCTGAGCCAATGAGCACAGTCCCAGCTGGGAGGCTTGTGTCTCCAGGATGTGACTCAGGATGCTGCTGGGGGTCTTGGGGAACCCAGCTGGGGACGGGGTGGCAGTTGTGGCCTCAGGTGGTTCTCAGGTCACACTGACAGAGGGCCTGACCTGGATTCCCGCAGGTGCCCAGCGGCCGGGGAGGAGCCTGGTCTGCGAAGGGGAGGAGAGAGCGAGCTGGGGGTAGGAGGGCGGCTAACCTCCAGCGACCCAGGAAGGCCCCTCTTGCCCGGCGGACCCTGACCCATGCCACACCCGTGTGCCGCTCGTGCCCACAGGCCTTTGCACACGCACACACATGCACGTGCACACACACGCTCGCACTGCCCGCCGCTCTCTGCCCTGACTACTCAGGACGATGGCAGGGTCCATCCAAGGGGTCCGCACGTGCTGGGTTGAGAACCAGAGGGGACCCCGCTCTGTGGGCTCCGAAGGGCAGCAGACGGGCAGCCGGCACAGCCTTGCTGACTGAGCCCCCCTGCTCCCCCCGCTGGGTTCACGAGAGCCCCAGGGACAGGCCAGGTCTGCATCCACGTTAGGAGCCTGAAGAAGACAGGACTCGTGGGGCCAGGTCGTCAGCCGTGTTGCCACTGCGTCCACTCCCGAGGCCGAGGCACGAACCTGGTCTCACCAGGCACACCCTCAGCCCGCCTTACTCTGGGCCTGCTCCGCTCTGGGCCTCAGTTTGCCCATCTGTAAGTGGGACGTCCCAACACTCAGGTTCCTTCCCCGACCCAAATGGCCGGAGATTCTGCTCTGGAAGTTTCTGGGCCTGGAAGTGAGGCCTGCGGGGTGGGGGAGGGCGGGAGGTGACAGAAGGCCCAAGAAAGTCCAGGTGGGCAGAGCCAGGCCCAGAGGCAGGCTCACTGTCTCCCACCGGCCCCTCCCCCACGGCCCACCCCCACCATCCCGGAGCATTTACAACCCCCTCTCCCCCACCTGGGCCCCCACCTCTCCCCCTCTGAGGGCCTGAGGGCAGTGTAGGCCACCTGCCAAGGAGGGCAGGGCGGGCGCAAGCCCCTCAAGCCCTTCCACGGAGCTCGGGGCCACCCAAGCCCCCAAACCCTCCAGTGGCCCGAGTCGTGGACGGGGAGGGCGTGGGCAGAGAGTGGTCTGGGTTCTCCCTGCACAGGTCTGGTCCTTGTTCCCACTGTCCCCAACCCTGCGGGTGCCCCCTGCCCGCGCTGAGCCCCATCTCTGGAGGCCGCGTTGGGCTGAGGGTGGTCCGGCCTGTCCAGACTCGCCCAGCTCCTGGAAACACCACTTTCTGCAGCGGCCCTGCAGCCCGGCCCCGCACAGCAGAGCCCAGGCCCTGGCACCCCTTCCCTGGGAGCTGGGGCCGGGAGGGGCTTTCTCAGGAGCGATGGGGGGCTGGTGCTGGGAGGGGCCCCAGCCCCTAGTCTCGGGCCCAGTAAAGACTGAAACCGGGAGTTTTGGGGGCAAGGCAGGGAGGGGCAGGGAGGGGGCCGGGAGGGGCCAGGCGGGCAGGTGAGCACAGCAGACGGGTTTCCCGATCCCCTGGAGGGCTCACCATCTGACACCGGCCTGGGTGGCCCAGGCCCCTCGCTTTCCCAAGGCAGGGAGGGCCCCCCCCACCCAGCGAAGCCTGAGAGAGCCAGCCTGGGGGCACGGGCAGCGGCTGGGCGGCCTCAGTGTCCTCATCTATAACTTGGGGCCACCGGGCGTCTCATCGCAGGGCTGTTGATGGTGTCCCGCCTTTGCCCCTCTGTGCTGCCTCCCGTGGTCTCCAAGTGGCCCACGGGGACCTGGGCTGGGAGGGGGTCCAACGCCCC
>LNAC01000469.1:844802-860175 GCA_002007465.1 Ailurus styani | reverse complement strand
CCAGCCCCCCAGCCACATGGAAACCAGCCAGCCTGGGCTCAGACGCCTGCTTAATCTTTCGCTGAAAAGATAATTTCTTTCTGTGCCATTGTCGGGCGCTGGGGTGGGGGTTGGGGGGACAAAGGGGCTTTTGTGCAGGCCGCTCTGGTAGGACCCTGCGAGGCCCAGCATTTTCCCTCCAAACGTAAAACCCTGTAACGGGAAGGCTTTCTCACAACCCTGCCTTTTCTCAAGTACAGAATCACTTTTGTTCCAGAGGGCCAGCACATGGCAGAGGGAGGCCGGCTCTCCCTCCTTCCCCCCTGCCAAATGCCCCGAGTGCCCAGGGAGGAGGGAGGGCCGCCTCTCCCGGTGTGCGTGCGGCCGTGGGTGTGTGCAGGGTTAAGCAAACACATTCCTCAGTGCCTACGGGGCTCCAGCGCCCACCGCGTCCCTGGGTCGGGAGCCTCACGGCTCGCCACCCCGCGGCCTGGCAGGAGGGCCAGAGGGCACGGAGCAGGGGTGCGGCTGCCACGCCCCCTCGGCCCTGCGCACCTGCTGTGGCCTCTGGGAATGCAAACCAAAGGGGAAATCCCGCGCACACACAAAATTAGGAACTCCCAGGGGCGCGTCCCGGCCGGGGCCGCCTGAGCGCGTCCCTCCCGTGCTTCTGACTCCAGCCTGGCCTCACGGCGCCGGAGCCACTGTCCGTTCGTTCCACAAGCAATCACCCTACAGCTCAGGGCCGGGGCTGCGCCACAGCCAGGATGCCCCCTGCAGAGGGCGAGGGCGTCACCCGCAAACCCACAGACGGTCCCTCCCTCACACGCTCATGTCCAATAATCCTTCAGAGCCTTTCCTGGACCCTTACGTCTGTTTCTGCACCACGCTGTGTCCTCGTCCTGGCTTTCGTGGGTGGACCTGCTCTCCGCGCTCCCTAACTGTAAAGTCTCTGCTTGTGCGCCGGGCACGGCGGGGACCACGTGCTTGATCCATCCGCCCCCCCCAGCAGATGAAGAGACAGAGGGTCAGAGAGCGGCCCCGCTGTACCCACCGGTGGGAGCGCACGTCTGGGGCACTTGGCAGCTGACACTCTCTCCCAGCTCCCCGAGAGCCACCCCCTGGGCCGTGGCCTTGTCGGCACTTGTCGGGGGCACCTGTCTGCCAGTCCCTCACGGGGCCTCCACAGTGGGACCCGGCAGGCGTTTTCTCCAGCATCACGGAGACTCCTCAGGACCCCCTCCACACCTGTGAGGGCAGCACGACCCGGGGGCCCGGGGGCCAGAGGAGGAACGCTCCGCTCGGGGGGCCTGGCCCAGAGAGCCGGCTCCCTCGCCCGCGGCCCCCCGAGCGCCTCGACCCCCCCAGAAGCCCCTGAGTAGATGGTCTCTGCTGGTCCCGCAGCGAGGACGCTGTCTCCCGACTGTTTGCACGAGTGCAGAAGTGGATCCCACAGGATGTGTCCTTCACCTGTGGCTCATCTCACGGCACAGTGTCCTTCGGGTTCATTCACGTCACAGTAGGTGTCCCGCAGGGCTGACGGCATCCCACGGTGTGGACGGGCCACATCCTAGCTGTGGGAGCCCGGGTGAGCAGGTCTTTTCCGATCCCCGCCATCCACGCTGCGGGGGACGCACCCGGAGACGGAGTCGCTGGGCCACGCAGCAGTTCCGTGTCCACTTGTTTGAGGAGAAGCAGGCTCTGGCCACGGCGCTTGTGCCGGGTGCAGGGGCTCCGGCTCCTTGCCTCCTCGTCTCCGCCGCTGTTGTTTCTTTACTAATAAACCACAGAGCCGGTGCAAGGCAGGGGCTCCCTGGGGCTCTGACGGGCAGTCCCCTGATACCAAGTGATGTCGAACCTCTTTCCAGGAGCTTATTGGCCACTCAAGGGTCTTCTTTGGGGAACCGTCTCTTCAGGCCTTTGCTTGTTTTTGAATCAGGCTGTTGAAGCCTTTGTGGTTGGGCCATAGGAATTCTTTACAAATTCTGGATGTCAACTCCTTATCGCACGATTTGTCTCCCGGGTCACCCCTCGCTGCCTTGCCGGCGCCCCTCGGTGCACGGACGTTGGCCTCTGGGTGGGGTCACGTGTCCTCTCGTTGTCTGCACCCCCAGCTTCTTTATCCCCCAGGCACCCGAGTGCAGATGGGCCCTTCACGGAACAAATGCTCTGCTCTGGGCCGGGCTCCGCGCTGGGCACCCGACACCCAACCCGGGCGGCACGGGCTCCTGCCCACACAGGCTCGCCCCCGGCGGGACGGACACGCGAGGGGCCACGAGCAGGGATTATGGGGACTGGGAACGGGAGGGAAGGAGCTTCCTGGAGAAGGGCCAGCTGTGCGGAGGCCTCGAGGTTGAGGGACGGTGGCAGGGTCTCTGTGGGCCTGGGGGCACACCAGCGCTGGGAGGCGCTGGGCCGCTGGGCAGGGGGGAGGTGAGACGGAAGGTGGGGCCGCCGGAGGTGCACCGACACAGGTAACCGGCTCTGCAGCCGGGAATGGCCGTCACCCCGTGCGGAGACCCAGGGAGGGGTGGATGGGCGGCGAGGCGACAGGCGGCGAGGCGAGGGGCACATCCCCCAGTGTGTGTCCACCCCCTCGGGCCCACCGCCTGCCCCTCCCCAGACCTCTCGTTACACACGGGGAAGCCAAGCAGGCAAGAGTCTCTCCTAGGGGCGCCGGGACCCCGGCACACGGGCGCCCACACCCACGACTTAGCAGCTGGGTGGGCAGCCCTGCCCACGGTCCCTTCGTGTCCGTGGTCAGCACTGTAGGGACTTCCCGGGCAGTAACAGCAAAGGACACCCCGAGGGCTTTCAACAGGAGTGGTGCTCCCAGCTCCAGGGCCCCAAGTCTGAATCCAGGTGTGGGAGGGCCACTCCCTGCAGGGGCGCCAGGGGACGGTCCTCCCACCTCGTCCAGCTCCCGTGACTCCACGTCTCTTGGCTCGTGACCGCGTGCCCCCAGTCTCATGTGGCCTCTGCTCTGTGTCTCTGTCTCTCCTCTTCTCTTCTGAGGACACTGGGTGCTGGGCCCACCCTAACCGAGGATGATTTCGACTTGAGATCCTTTGCTGATTGCATTCACACAGGCCCTATTTCCAAATAAAGTCACTTTCTGGGGTTCCGGGTGGACATGAATCTGGGGGGACCCTGCTCAGCCCGCCGTGGGCTCTTGGTGTCTGCTGGGCCCCGCACAGGCAGCCGCCCCTCCGGGGAAGGCCTGCTGCTGGCAATGGGCTGGCCCGGCCCTCCAGCGGGGCTCCCCCAGGCCTGGCACACCGCGGCGTGACTCCAGCTATGCGCACGGGTCAGCGTCCCGGCGCCCGGCCCACAAGGCAGGATGGCTTGGCCAGGCAGCCATAACTTGCACAGAGCTCTCTCTTGCTCTGGGTCCCACTCAAAACCAGCGGTCTTTTGGGTACCCCCACGATGGTCAGGGCAGGACCGGGCAGGGGCCTCTCAAACCACAGAGGCCGGCAAAGCACCTGGCGGCTTGCCCACAGCAGGTGCGGCTGCACTCCCTGGTGTTGGAGGTGCCCCTGCTGGCTCCTGGTGGGCTTCTGAGCCGGCTGGGCTCTGCCAGGGCTCCCAGACCACGGGCCCCCACATGCCAGCCTGGCGGAGAAAGCCCTGGACCTCTGCCGGGCTCCCTGCCCCATCGCTTGCCACTCCCGGCCCCCGACCAGAGTCCCTTGGTGTCATCCCCTCCGTCCAACAGGGATGGCAAGGACTCGCAGCAGACCGCAGGTGCCTGAGGTCTGCAGCGGCTCACCTGCCGTGGGACCCATCCACCCTCCGCGGGAGCCAGGGCGGGGAGCCCAGCAGGCACAGCGTGGGACACCCCTGTGCGCCCTCAGAGCCTCCGAGAGGGCACCAGCCTGCCGTCTCCCCAGACGTCTGCTCCGGAGTTACTTGCTGGAGGGGCATGGCTTCATGATCCCACATGGATCTTCCTGGCGGTCAGGCTCTCACTCCACGGGAAAAGGATCTCACGTGATGGTGTTGCCAGCGGCTAAGCAGAGTCCTCCCACCGTACGCTCGGGGCCAGGGCGAGAGAGTCCACGGCCCCGTGAGCCCCCCGGGGGACAGAGCTGCATGGGACTCCATCACCATGGGGCCGTGCCTGTCCCACTGTGGTCCCCGACGTCTCTTCTCCAAGGGCCAGCACGGGTCCCTCCAGGAAGCACCAGGGAGCCCCATGGTCCTGTACAACTTGGCTCTGGAGTTATGGGGTCCCTCCTCGAGTGCTAGGCTCGGTCAGACGAGCCTTCCATGTCAGGGGCTGGGGCCAGCATGTCACCCTGGTTCCACTTGGCTGCGTCGCTGGGATAACCCCCTGCCCACGCACGGGCCCCCGTGGCCTCAGCCGTGTGGCGAACGGGCCTAAGGACACGAGTCCCACAGCTGATGGCGCAGGCCTCCAAGGACAGGCCCCCCGGCTGCCGCGCGGCTTTCTAATACTCTGCAGCGGAGGGATTGGGGTACTGGGGAGCACAGGCTCCGGGCAGCGTCCCCTCCTGTCCACCTCGGCTTACGGGGAGCAGCGGCCACAGGGCGCCCCAGCCGTGCGGGGCCGGCTCTTCCTCCTCCCCGCTGGGCTAGCGGAGGTGCGCGGAGATGAACGGCGGCTCCTCTGGCCGCTTCCAGAGCTCGCCTTCTGACTAGCCCGCCTCCTTCTGCCTCTGCCCTCTGGCCGGGGCGAGCTGGGTCCCAGAGCCAGCCCCAGGGTTAGACCCTAAGCCCCGAGACAGGACCCCTGTATGAACAGACTCCCTATCCGGACACAGCCACAGCCCCCGCTCTCGCCCGGTGTCCTCCAGATGCCCCGGGACGTGGGAGCCGTTGGCGGCTGCTGACCAGTCCCTTTCCTCCCGCTGTGGTCCAGCACCGGGACTGGCCTGGAAACAAGGGAGGTGGGTCCCGTGGGGCCCCTGCCCAGATGCAGCCTCCGCATGGGGCCCCCGGACAGCCCCGCTCTGCAGCCCCGCTCCGGCCACAGCACCCCCTCTTCCCGGGTCAGCGCCCGGCTCTCCCCCCAGGGACTCCTCTGCCTCCCCGGTCGTGCCCGGTTCCCGCTGGTCCTGGAGCCCAGATCCCCCATCCCCAACACGGGCCACAACATAAAGCGGGGGGCCGGTATGACCCTCAGCACCCATAGGTGGAGCGGAGCTCAGGCTGGACACGGCCCTGACCCGAACGGCACGATCCCTCCCGGCTCCCAGGTGCCGGGGAGACAGACCCCCACGGCAGGGGCAGACCCGCCACGCTCCTCTTCAGGGGTAGTGGGCCTCCTCAGCCACCTGGCAGGACAGCAGCCGGGTCCCAGACCCTGCTCTGAGCACCCCACTCCCGGGGCCACTCTGGTCCGCACCCACCTCGCGTGTGTCCCTTCGAAGCAGGCCCGAAGCCAGGATCCACACAGCAGCTCTGGTTTGGACACAGCAGGCAGGGTGGGAACACATAGGCCACGGGGACAGGAGGGTCGGCCTTAAGACAGCTGGGCCTCAGTCCACGGGGGCGGAGGGACAGCACGAGGCACTCAGCCCGGGGCTTCTGGGGACAGTCCATGTGTTGCCAACTCCAACCCCGGGGCACTGTCACCCTGAGCCCTTAGGGCCTGTGTGAGGGCAAAGCGGGGAAGGACCCCAGCCATAGAAGTGAGGGGACACGGGCAGAGCCACCGAGTTGGGGTGGGAGAGGAAGGGAGAGGCGGGCGCTGTGAACTGCTAGCGTAGGGACCGGTGGCGAGTCAGTGGGCAAGACAAGACAATCTAGGAGGGCTTCCTGGGGGCTGCCAACCCAGGCCTCACTGGGGAGGCCCCTTCCAAAGGAGCCCTGGAACCCACCAGATGAACACATCGTGGCCTCATTCAGTGGACGACTCCAGGGGGAAGTGGTATCACTGCCCCCACCGTCCAGATGAGGAAACGGACCCCAGGGCGGCCAGCGGGCCCCCAAACAACCCGCCCACAACCTCCCAGGCAGCAGCTTCCCCGTGGCCCCAGACATCCCCTCCTCCAGCGACTGACTCCAGGAGGCCTCCTGTATACCAGCCCCCCTCCTGGAGCTCAGCCTGCCTCTGCCTGCCTTCCCAGCAGGCCTCTCCCACTGGATGCCCACCACCAAAACTGCTCCTAGCAGCAGGTCGTGCCCCAGAAACGCGGCGTTTTCCTGACCCCTCTCCTGCCCTGACACCTACGTCTAACCATCAGCTAGGGTGAGCTTCCGAAAAGTAATCATAAACCGCAGCATCCTCTGCTTAAAGCCCTCTGACTTCCCATGGTACCAGGACCGAGATCCCAGTGGCCCCAGTGGCCTGGGGGGTCCTGCATGATGGGTCCCACTGGCCACCATGGTGAGCTTCCTGCCCCAGCCCCTGGCCCCCCCAACAGCCTTGTTCTCTTTCCTTCTGTTTCTTGGAGGTACCAAGCACCTTCCTACCCCAGGACCTTTGCACAAGCTATTGCCTCTGACCTGAAGCTCCGCCCCTGCTCTTCTGGTCACTTAGGCAGCAGGGGACCTTTCCTGGCCACCTCGGGGTGGTCACACATGCCGCCCTGGTGTCAAGTGTGTGTGACGAAGTCCTGAGAGCAGAGCCACCCCGGCACACAGTAGGCCCTCTGGGAACAGGTCGGCAAGGGCCTCTGCCAGGGGCCTCACCCTAAGGGACCCCTGCGCAGTGGCAGGTTCTGAGGGGGACAGAGGGCTGGGAACACGATAAGGGGCCACTTGGGGAGGCCCCTGCCCACCTCAGGGCCTGTTTCTTGCCCTGACCCTCGGGGGTTCAAAGGGGCCTTGGGGGGCAGACCAGACCAGCGGGAGAGGAAACCCTTGTATTTTTTGAGGACAAATGGAAACAACCTCTTCTTGTTTATTTCCTGGCGCGTTGTGGAGCCCCGGAGTGGCGGTGGGGGGCGGGGGTGCTCCTGTTAACTCTTTCTCCCCTGAATTTAATTGTCCCCCTTCCGGCCAGGCTCCTCCAGGCTCCGGCGCCTGGGGAACGGCTTTCCTGAAGCCACAGGCTCCCAGTGCAGGGAGGGGCTTAAAAGCCCAACAAATCAAAGCGGCAGGGACAGATAAGGCCGCGGGGAGCTGAACCCGGAAACGTGCCCCCACTCCTTACTGGGGGTGCGGCGGCAGGACAGGAGCCAGGGCCTGGGCCCTGGGGGTGGGGACCCCTCCCCGTAACAGGGAGGAGCCACGCTAAACCCTAAACCCGCAAGTTGCTTTGGGGATCCTGGGCTGGGGGAGCGCGTCAGTGGCAAGTTTTTCCCATGACCTCACCCGGAAGGGCTGAGCACGGGAGGTGAGCCACCCCCTGGAGCCGCTGTCAGGCCGGGAGGCGGGGGTGTGCAGGGGCTGCCGGCGCCCCAGCGTCTTCACCCAGGGCTGCCTGGGGCCTGGGCCCTGCAGATCCATGCAGGGGTCCCGCGCAACCCCCACCGCCTTTGCACCCACCTGCTGGGCAGTCGGCCTGACCACCCCTACCAGGCACGTCCCCTGTGGCCAACCCAGGCGTGCATGGCTCCCCTGCAGCCTCCTGGCTCCACAGTCAAGGCCAGGGATCAGCAGACGGGCCAGCAGCGGGGGGCCACGCACACACGGGGACCCAGCCCCAGAGAAGCTCACTGTGGGAGGCCGGCACCCGCAGGGTCATCCCCGTCTACAGAAAAGGAAACTGAGGGCACCTGGGTGGCTCAGTGGGTTAAAGCCTCTGCTTTCGGCTCAGGTCATGATCTCAGGGTCCTGGGATCGAGGCCCGCATCGGGCTCCCTGCTCGGCGGGGAGCCTGCTTCCCCCTCTCTCTCTCTCTGCCTGCCTCTCTGCCTCCTTGTGATCTCTCTCTCTCTGTGTCAAATAAATAAATAAAATCTTTAAAAAAAAAAAAAAAGAAAAGGAAACAGCCTGGAGGAGGAATGACAGCCGGGAGCCACAGGCAGGGGGGACCTGGGGCAGGCCTGGGACCGCCCCTCAGCAAGTGCTGGCCGGAGCTTGGGGACCTCGGCGACTGGGGGGCACCCCTGCAGAGCCTGGAGAGGTCCTCTCCCGCCCGCCCTGCCTCTCCCTGCGGTGGCTTTGGCCTGGTCACCTCCCTCTCTGGCCCCCCACCCTCCCCTGCAGAGGCTGGACTCCACCCCCCGGACTCGGTTCTCACAGTTCCAGACGACTCCCACACTGTTCCCGCAGATGGGCTTCCCGGACCCCCACCCCCAACTCTCTGGAAACACCAACCAGATGTTGGGACTGGGGCCTGTGGGGCGCAGGAGGAAGTGGCTGGGGGGGGGAACGTCAGCCTGGAGCGCAGGCAGGCCTGGCCAGGCTCAGAAAGACCGGAGGCCAGCCGCCCCCTCCCCGCGGTGCAGACTGGGGTCCTGAGGACTGGGAGGCCCCGGGCAGACCCCCCCCCCCCCCCCCGGGGGGGGGGGGGGGCCCCTCGTGTCGGGCGNTCGGCCTCCCCGAGCCTGCATCTCCACGGCAGCGTGCTGGCCGTCCCAGGAGAGCAGCGGAGGCTGGCGGAGCGCCTGCTCTGCCCAGGGCCGCCGCCCGCCTGGCGCCCACCCCTGCTATCCACCCTCCGGGCCCTTCAGAGGCCCCGCCCACGCGTGCTGGGTCCTCCCGGCCCGGGCTACATTGCCTGATGCCAGCCCCGTTCCTGTCCCGCACATACGAAAGCACACGCACCCGTGCACGCGTGGGCACAGCTGAGCATGCGTGTGCATACATTTGGGCACACTTGGCCACAGACACATGCCTGAGGACACGCGCACACACTCACTGGCACGTGGGGGGGCATTACACAAGCCCACGCTCGCATCTACACGTGCACAGTGCATACGTGTGCACGCACATGTGTGTGCAGGTGAGGCCGTGTTCTCGGGCTCTCTGTGACGCCTGCACCCCGGCCTGCGTGCTCACGCGCCCCCACGTGCACCCGAAAGCTTCCTCCTCCCCAGGAGCACCTGCGTGACCCTCGGCTCCCGTGTCTGCACACGCCCCTCCCCACGAGTCTTTCGCCGGACGGCTCTGTACCTGGTCCTGGCCACGGAGCAGGCAGGGGGCGGGGGGGAACCACGAGGTGACCGGGGAACTTGTGAGGCTCTGTGAGGAGGGACGTGCTCGAGAAGACGAGGCAGGGCCCAGAGCACAAGTGCCCCAACCTGCTCCCTGCGCGGAAGGGCCGGGCCCAGCCCCCTGGGCACGTGGAGAAGCCCCTCGTCCCCAGCGAGGCCCCCAGCCTGGGCAGGAATCTTGGGAACGGGACCCTAGGAACCTTGCACACAGCCCATATGTCAGCGGATAAACATTCACTGGGTATTTCCTGCCTGACCCGGTCCTGAGCACACAGGCGTGGAGGCCCTGAGCCCGGGAGACGGTGGGAGAGTGTGCGTGTGTGACGGGCCCCCCCGGGTCCCGCAGGGGTGAGGGCAGGGGCTGGCTGCTGCCCTCCCTCTCCCTAGTTTGTGGGGTGTGGTGGGGGCTGCCCCCCTCTCGGGGCCTCCTGCATGGCTGCCCCCTTGGCTGGGGGGCTTGGGCCCTCCTGGCCTATGGGTTCCGGCCACGCTGGGGTCCGCTCCCCAGGAGACCTACGGAACCACCCCAGCCTCTCTGTCGGTTTACGAGGCCCCTGCTCATCCTCACGGCCTCAGCCCCACCTCAGGCATCCTCCGTGGACCCCACTGCCCCGCAGACTCCCACCTCCCAGCGTGCACTGTGTGGGGAGCTCCCAGAGGCCCCACAGGTCTGACTCACGCTGCCTGCTCGCAGATCCTCGTGGAATGAATGAATGCACACAGGATGGAACGGAGAGTGAGCCGATGTGGCTGGGAAGAGCCCAAGGAAGCAGGAAGGTGCTTTGGGCCCAGGAGGGGAACGCACAACCCCTCTCCCAGCCCCTTCCAGCCCCAGCCCACCCCACCTCCAGCTGGCCTCTGACTCAGTTTCTACCCTCTGTCCGGCTCCTATCCTGCAGAAGGGAGACCCAAAGGGACATATTTGCCTGAAGCATATGGGCCCAAATCTTTCAGCGCTGGGGTGGGGGGCAGCGGCTGTGGCCCCATCCAGAGCCCCTGCTTGTGACGCCCTGGAAGGAGCACGGGGGAGAGGCAGAGACTGCGTGACAGGGAAGCAGGTCCAGGCCCAGACAACCACTCACGTGCGGTGTGACCTCAAGCAGGCTGCTCACCCACTCTGGGTCTGTGAGTAGGGGGACCTGGGCTCCTGCTGTGCTGGCCTGTGACCCCATGACCCAAGGCATGCAGTTGAGGTTGGAGGGAGCAGTCCACCCGTGGGAAGCAGCAGGCGAGGTGGAAGGAAGGCCGGCTCCAGCCAGCCTGGGGGAAGGGTGAATGCGGGGACGCCCCCAGGGAGCTGCTCATTGTGGCCCGGGCCACGGGAAAGCAGGGAGGAAGTTGGGGGGGGTGGTACTGCAGACCCCAAGCAGAGAGAGGGCGGGGCTGGAGCAGGGGGGGCGGAGGCCAGGCTCCCGAGCTGCCAGGCCACCCCCTGGAGACCGAGCAGGCGGTGGCAGTTCCCGAGCCCCCGTTGTGGGCCCGCCCGCGGCAGCCCCTGCAGGCAGACGGAGAAGGGGGAGCCTGCTGCACGGACTGGCGGCCGGAACCCCAGCGAACCTGGGGTGGGGCGTGGGAGGCCCCAGGAGGCCCCTGCAGCCCGGCGGGGGAGCCTCTGGTGATACGCTCCCGTGGCCCAGGCTGCCGGACCGCAGGCTGGAGCCAACAGAGATGAGTATTCTCTGCCACCGTGGAGGCCCGAGTCTGAGGTCGCGGCCGTGCACGGGGCCATGTGCCCTCTGAAGCCTCCCGGGAGGGTCTGTCCCCGCTGCTGGTGGTGGCCGGCCACCCTTGCTGTCCTGGGCTTGCGGCCGCATCCCTGCTCCTTCTGCGCACGACACTTCCCTCCAGTGTGCAGAGACACTGGGCCTCTCCCTCTCTGAGGACACCCGTCTTTGGCCTCAGGGCCCATCCTAATCTGGGAGGATCTCATCTCAAGATCTTCACCTTAGTTACACCTGCCAAGACACTCATTCCAAGTCAGGTCTCATTGTCAGGTTCCAGGGGGACCTTCTGGGGGGCCACAACTCCACCCACCACAAATACCGCGGACCCTCAGTCCAGCACGAGGTGGGTGTGCAAGTGGGGCCCCCTCCCTGGTCCCCGCACTCAGTCCCCAGTGCCCTGAAGGCAGGGTGAGCTGGGGCAGGTGTGGGGGCAGCGAGCCTGGTGGAATGAGCAGCGGGGGCAAAGGCCAGGAGGCGGGGTGCGGTGCTGGAGGCCCAGGACCAACAGGTGGGCCCTCCCCAACCCCTGGTGACCGTCCTCTTTGCTAGGCTCCTGGCAGCCATGCAGCCCTCTCCCCGAAGGCGACTGGCCCTCCTTTCCGAGGAGGTGGGAGGCTCTGGGCCCTGCAGCCTCTGGGTGACGGACAGCAGTGGCCGTGGGCAGGCCCAGGGCCGGAAAGGAGACACCTCCTGCGGGCCCGAGGGCCTGGGAAGCCTGTGGCAGGTGCGTCCCCAGCCCCCGCAGCCCCGTCAGGGCCGGGCTAAGGTTTCCCGAGCTGGAGCCGGGGCTGGGCCAGGGCCTCCGCGGTGCGGGCAGGCCTGTGGCCTGGCTCCCAGCACGCTGCAGAAATGTCTTTTTGTTGGCTGAACAAAGCAGCTTTGAGCCAGGCCCTTATCTCCGGCTGCGGTGAGATAGGACACCACAGCTCCGGGCAGGAGCCAGCGGCCCGGGGCCCCCACACCAGGAGCGGCAGGGAGAGGCTGCCGGAAGGGGGTGAGGAGGAGGCTGAGCTGGTGAGGTCTTCCACGGTGAGGGGTCTGTATGGGCTCGGGAGGGCACAGCAGGTAAGGCCCAGGTAGACACAGGTGGGCACAGGTGGGCACGGACACGCACAGGCTGGCCCAGGATGGGGTAGAGTGCCCTCCCAGGAGGAGGGACACAGGGGCCCACTGGGTCAGGGGCTGCTCGTCCTTGATCCAGGCCTAGATCCCTCTGCAGACAGAGCCCCTGATGCTGGACACCCTGGGGGGGGGGCGGGGCAGGAAAGGTGACCTCCAGGAGCCCCCGCTGCCCAGCCCGCAGCCACCACTGTCCCGGGGAGCTCAGAGGCTGACTCAGGCGGCCTGGAGGGCTCAGGACCTCTCCCTCTGTCCTGCACTTGTGGCCAGCATGGGCTTTGCCATCGCCGTCTGCAGGGACCTGGGGGGCCCCAGGGAGCACAGACACCGCAGCCTGCTCTCTCAGGACCCACCTCAGGCCTCCCGGGTGTTTGGGTGCACCGGGAGAGACCCCAGGGGAGAAGGATGGAGGTCAGTGAGAGGAAGCACAGCCGGCTTGAGCGCCATCGCCCCGCACGGGCGAGCCTCTCAGTGGGGTTCTGTGGCCGGCATGGGCCTGCAGGGCGCGGGGCCCTCCCTGCCTCCCTTCCCCCTCGTGTCTGTGTCGGGGGCACAGTGGGACTCAGAGGGAGTCACGGGCAGGCTGCCAGCCCAGGGACTGGGGTGAATCCCGCAGGAGGCCCTCTCCTGGGGTCCAGAGATTGCCCAGCCCTTCCGGAAGGTGGGAGCGAGGGGAGCCTGGGCTGGGCCCCTGGGGGAGCAGGGGAGGGGAGGGGGTGCCCGACAGGAGCCCAGCCCCCGTGATGGCGGATCTGAGCCTGCAGCAGGGGCCCCCTTGCCTGGGGAGGCTGCTCTGGGCGATACCCCCCCCCAGACTTCTCAGTCACAGGACGCCGTCCTGGTGGCTCAGGGGGCAGGAGCGCCCCCCCAGCCGTGCTCAGCGGCTCTGATTAGCTCTCGTTGGAGCAGTGCCCCAGCAAGCCCGGACTCTGTGCCATGCGGAGCGCCCCCGCAGAGCCCTGGTGCTGGCCAGCCTGGCCGTCCTCGCCCCCCCTGCCGGGTGGCACCTCCCCGGGCCCTCAGGAGGGGTCTGGCCTCCTGAGCAAATGGCCCCTTCCGCCTGTGATCACAGTCCTTCTGTTTTCCTTCCCTCTGCCCCCCGCCTCCTCCTGACGTTCCCATAAGCATTTTGGGGCATAAAAACACCTTTAGGGAAACGACAGCGGCGGACGCCTCTCCGCACCCCCAGCTCCCCACGCACAGACCCTGGCCGCCTGGGCCTCAGCACGCGGGGCTGTTGGCCGATGGACTGGGAGACTGTCTCCCCGTCCAGAGTGCCCAGACTGGTGCACTGACAAGCAGCCCGTGTCCTGTCGGGGCTGTGAATGTGGGGGCGACCCCGGTGTCCCTGGGGCGGGGCGGGAAGCAGCCCTGGGGCATCACGTGCATTGGAGACGGTGATTTCTACCAGGGGATAGGACTTCCGTCATCGGGGACGTTCGCCCAGTCACTTAGAATCTTGATTCTGTTTATCGCGGGAAGTGTCTTTGCCCAGAACACAGCCCTATGTCCTGGGAAATGACGGTGCCCGTGGGGGTGCGGCCGCGGGGCGCCCGGTGTCGCGGCCTCCGTGGGGGTGGGCTCTGGCCTGCTGCTGGGGGGCCCCTCCGCGTACAGGATCCCCTTCTGCCACTGACGGTTGTCCCTCGGCCTGGGTTGGCCTGCCCGGTACCTGTTTTCATCTCACCCCTCTGTGCATTCATCTCCAGTGCAAGGATCTACGAGCAGCGCCATCCTGGGCCCTGGGGACCCAGCGCACTGGCAGGTCCGAGGGGCGAGGGCTCCCGGCACAGCCAGGGGCATAATGGGAGCACGGGCTCCGCTGCAGGTGGAGGTGGTGAGGGGCCCAGCCAGCCAGGAAGGAACACAGGGAAGGGTGTTCTAGCCAGAGGGAACAACCGGTGCGAAGTGCTGAGGCAGGTTTGGAGTAGAGCAAGGGAGGGGGCCGTGGGGTCTGGCAGGCTTGCAGAGCACCGTGAGGGCAGGAAGGGGGTTTAGTTAGAGGCCCCAGGAATGCAGCGGGAGGGTACATCCTGGCTTCCTTCTGAAGTCTGAGTTGGGGAGCAGGGATGGAGCAGCACTCGCAGGGGTTCAGAGAAGGAGGGTGTCGAGATGCCCCAGGTTACAGGACGTGGAAAGCTGGAGTTGCCCGTGGCCAAGGGGAAACCTGCAGAAGCCCCGGGTCCGGGGGAAGACGGAGCTCAGGGTCAGAAACACTGAGGTTGAGAAGCTCCCCAGCCCCGGGGGCCGAGCGCACTCGGCACTCAGCGTTCAGACAGGAATTCTGCGGGAAATAGTCCCAACTACCATGTCCTTCAGGGTTCGAGCCCCGATGTGGGGTTTGGAGCCTGGGGTCAGGATCATAGCAAAGGAGGCGGGGAAGAGACGAGGGGCAGCCCCAGGCAGGGGCCAGGAGAAAGGGGGTCCCACAGGGGCGGCCGAGAGGAACGGCGTGGCCCGGCACCCAGAAGGACGGGGACGCCGAAGCCAGACGGCCACCTGGGCCGTGGGCAACAGAAGCCTATTCCCCCCCCGGTTCTGAGACCAGAAGTAAGGAGTCGAGGTGGGACGGGCCCCTGTGGGCTGCTCCGTCCAGTAGGACAGTGTGGCCATCCTGGGGGCTCTCCCTGCTGTCGGGGGTCTTCCCAGACAAGGCGGCGCTGGCACCATTAGTGCCACTTCAGAGAGGAGAACGGACAGCCAGGACCCCCGGGGGCCGAGCCAGGACTGGAGCGTTTCCCACCTGGGAGCACAGGACCTTTGAACCGACCCCATGCAACCTCCAGCGCCTGCACTCCACTCACAGAATAACCCTACAGAAGGACCCCAGGCAGGAGAGGGAGCAGGGAATGGACCCGAGGGACTGTTCCCACCGCCACCAGGTAGGGCTCTGGGCAAGACGGGGCATCTCTCTCTGGCGGGGGCCCCTCCCGGGAACGGCCCCAGCGGCCCTGGGGGGCAGAGTGGGGGGTCAGCAGCCCTCCCCTTCCGAAGCTGGCTAGAGAGGCTGGCGGGAGACGGGGGCCCCCAGTCACGGTGGCAGGGAGGTGCCGGGGTTGAGGAGGCCAGCCTGGGGTCCCCCTGCGGCTCGCACAGTGCACCCAAGGCCAGACCCTGCGTGCTCTCGGGCTGGGACACCTCTGACCCCCTGTGGCCTCCAAGCTCCAGCCCTAGGACCCTCCTGTCTCCGCAGGTCACTCCAGGCTCAGCTGTCTGGGGCCTCAGTCACATCCCTGGAACCCGCAGGCTCTTCTCTGAGAGTCCAGGCTACTTGGACCCCCCCCCCAATCTGGTGTGAGCTCCTTGTGGGCAGGAACCGAGGACCCCCGCCCCCCGCAGGCCTAGACCATTCTTGAGTGTGTCTTGGGGAGTAGGCCAGCCTGAGCTGAGGGACCCACGTCAACCAACCAAATCCTCAGAACCCAGCCAAGCAGGGTCTTGGCTGGGCTGCCTCCCACCCCCCACCCCCCTCCCCCCCTC
>LNAC01000469.1:829711-844739 GCA_002007465.1 Ailurus styani | reverse complement strand
CACCCCCCTCCCCCCTCCTGTGGGCGGCTCCTCCCTCAACCAAGAGCCCCGGGGAGACCAGCTTGTTCCCACGCTCACTGTTCCTGCCCTCAGGCCTGGGGCTCCCGGGCCGGGGCTGCACTCTCCCTAATCCCTGCCCACACCTCCCCGAAGAGAGCTTTTACTAAATCTCCTCAAATTACCTCATTGGAGCACCCCATCTGTTTACTTCTCACACTCGGACCTGTATTCAACCTCACCTTGGAGTAACTCAAGCAAACCTCTCCATCCGTGCCCAAAAGGCACGTGACAAAATGCAACGAAATTCTTGATTAAAAAAAAGTCCTAATAAAATCTGACTGGAGAAATACTTCCTTAACTTGGTAAAATATCCTAACCCCAAGCCAAGGTCTTCCTCAGGCGCCCCGTGCTGCATTCATATTAAGAGAGCTTTCCAATGCAACCGAGGGTCATACAGCAAGATCCCAGCACACAGCAAGGCCCAAACTTTTATTTATTTGTTTGCTTATTTATTTTTTTAAAAAGATTTCATTTATTTATTTGTCAGAGAGAGAGAGCACAAGCAGGCAGAGTGGCAGCCAGAGGCAGGGGAGAAGCAGGCTCCCTGCTGAGCAAGGAGCCCAATGCGGGACTCTATCCCAGGAGCCTGGGATCATGACCTGAGCCGAAGGCAGCTGCTTAACCCACTGAGCCACCCAGGCGTCCCAAGGCCTGACCTTTTAATGCACACTTAATAACATAAACATATTGACTCTTTAATAAATCCATAATTATAATGACACTCTGCTTTTAAAAACTAACAGGACTTATTTTTAAATTAAACAAACTAATTCTAAGGCTCATATGGAAAACCGCCCAAACCAAAACAACCAAGACAATTGTGGAAAGAAAGAAGTGTGTGTTCGTAAGGACTACATTTGGTTGCACACAACAGAGACTTCAACAGGTGGGTGCTTTTTTCTCTGTCTTGTGAAGGAAGCCCTGAGCCAGGCAGGCAGCCCAGTGCTGTGGGGGCTCTGCAGTGTCCCAGGCTCAGGATCCTTCCATCCCCTGCCCCACCCTCCTGTCGTGTGGCTTCCCTGCTAGTCTGTCTGTCTGGCCCAATATGGCTGCTGGGGCTCCAGTCATCACCCCCACGTTCCAGGCAGCTGGAAGGAGAAAGGAAGAAGAAACCTTCATGCCCTCCTCTACAGGGAAAGTCCTTAGAAGCGCCATACCTCACTTCGGCTCGCCTCTCACGGACCAGAACCTAGTCCCGTGGCCACACTTCACTGTAATGAAGCTGGAAAAGGCGGGTGCTTCCGGCTTTGCTGCCTCTCCGAAAACCAGGTGACAAAGAAGGAAGAGAGGAGGTCACGGATGCTGGGGTGGGCTCCGGCAGTTTCTGCCAAAGTGACAAGAGGGGACGAGTCCCTCCAGGTATTAAAACGCTTATAAAGCTACACTAATTAAAAGACTGCGATACAGCACAGGAATAAGCAGGTAGATTAAAGGAACTGAATAGGCCCAGAAACAGACTAAAAAACGTAAGGGAGTTCAGCGTGTGACGAGGATGGCATTTCAAATCAGCGAGAAAAGATGGATCACTCAAGCTCCCCTATGTACGCAGGAGGGCAGGTAGCCACTGGGAAAGAAAGAAGCCGGATCTGTGCCTCACACTTCACACCAGAATAAATTCCAAGCAGGTCAGATTTCAAGGTAAAAAATAAAACCACAAAGGCCAGAAAGAAACGGGGAAGAAATTTCTTTATCAACTCGAGGTAAGACCTTCCGAGGCATGACACAAAATACAAAAGCCACATACACACAACCATTTTTTAAAGTTCAAATACATAAGATAAAACTTCTGCAGAACAAAACCCACCTGAAGCTCTCGAGGTCTGCCGCTTAGCAACGTGGGGAAGATGTCTGGGAGCTACATCACAGAGACAAAGGGATCGTTTCTCTCATATATAAAAATCTCCAACAAATCAATAAAAAAGGTTAACAATCCGGTAGGGGAAAAGTGAAAGACCGAAGGACTTGAGCACACAGTCCGCGAGAAAGGAAAAGCACATGGCCCATGAACGTCTGAAAAGATGCTCGGCCTCACTGTGCGTGAGAGACATGCTCGCTGAAACGTCCACGAGGTTGGCGATGATCACAGGTGCGCCTGCGTGAGTGGCTACACCTTCATTACACACGGCTGTGGCGCCGTGAGGACCCAGGCTCACACGTGCTGCTCTAAATGGTTGCAACCTCGCAGAGGAAATTTGGCCAAGTGTAACCCTTGGAGCCAGTGGCCCCACCCCCAGAGAGGCATCCGGCCCCCAGATTCCAAGTCAGGGCAGCGCAGCTCCCGAGCTGGCCAGAAAAACCCCAATGTGCCCGTCAGTGCACTGTAGAAAGCACACAGCGGGATGCCCTGCGGGGAAGGCAGGAGCGGGGAAGGAGGGGTTCAAGTTTTCAGGTGGGCCCCTGACTACGGCAGGAACAGGGGCATCAGAGAGCAGAGAGGGCAGCTCGGGGTGTTCACTTGGCACACAGGACAGGAGCCGCCTGGCTGCAGGAAGGCACAAGCGCGGCTCCAAGCGAGGCTTGGGAGCAGGGAGCCCCGGACATGACTCAGGGAAGCTGTCCTCGCTGCGTTCTGAGCTACGACGCGGGGTGTCTGCAGGGAATAGCAGAGGGAAGCAGGCAATAGTAGGGAGGGGCCAAATGGGGGTGCTGGGGTCTCACCAAATGCAGGCCACATGCTCCAGGTCTGGGTCCAGCTCTGCGGGTGCAGGAGAAGGGGGGGGGGAGGTGACAAGGTTGCTTATTCATTCATCAAACACAGCTGCACTGGCCCCAGAGCTCAGCCGTACAAAGAGGCCCTGCCTTCTCCGACCCTGGCAGGTCCCCCAGGGCAACGCTGTGGGCAGGCAGTGACCATCCTGGGTGACGAAGTTCCCACTGTAGAGGGCCAGGCCCCATGGAGGGGCACCTCCCAGGCTGGGGTCCCGGATGGAGGGAAGGAAGATGCAAGGCCAAGGGGAGGCCGGAGGAGCAGGTTGCCCTCTCCAAGAAAGGAAGCTCCCTCGGTGGCTGGCAGTTCAGCCCAGAGATGGGGGAGGTGGTGAGGGGGCAGTCCCCCCTCCCTGTGGGGCCCCCTTTCTGGGGAATCCTGGCCCGAGTTCATCAGTGGCTCATTTGCATGGCCATTCATCCTCTTCCATCTTTCCCAGCCACCCGGGAGACTGGGGCCTAGTCCGCCAGCCAGCAGCCCCGCACTACCCCTCCCCAGAGGGAAGGATAATGGTGCTGGGGAGGAGGAGGCCGGGGGTCTAGCTGCCCTGGCCAGGCTGGCGGGAACCATTGTGTGTGAGGCCCTGCATGTTTGCACTGCAAGTGCCTTGGCTGCTGAATGGGGCACAAACATCCCGAGAATGCTGCATGAGTCCACAGAGGGCCCTGCTCTGGAGCACTTGGCCAGCCCAGCACATCCTTGCCAAGTTTCTGAGTCTTCCTGTCACTCACACCTGTTGGGGCAGGAGGTGGAGAGGGATGAGATTAGCCAGGTTTAGGTACCAGACGGGAGTGACCAAGGACTGCCAAGCACTGTGGTATAGGTTGTGCCCTGCACAAAACCAGAGTGGGCCATTCACCTAGGCAGCCACCAACCACTACGTGTGACCCTGCAGCCTCCCAGTTGACCTCAGTGATCTCTGAAGTAAAACGGGACAGGAGATCCTGTCCTGAGAGCCCAAGGTGGGAAGGGGTTTGGAGGAGATGGGAGGGGAGGTGGAGCAGGAGAGGAGAAAGGAAGGAAACCTGGTAGGGCTGTGAGAAGGGAGCGGCCTGTAGTCTGACAGGCTGTGGGCGACATGGGGTCCCCGACGCGGCGCTGAGTGTATCCCGCAGACCCAGGGGGCACTGCTGGCAGCCCAGTAGGTGCACCTGCTTCCTGTCTGAGGTGGGGGGAGGTGGCACCTGCGCCCCCCAGGGCACGGGAGGTGGTGGGCCGACAGACATGGGAGTGAGTACCCCAGAGGTCGCAGCCCGTGTGATTGGCGTTGTTCTCAGAGATGGAGGTCCCGGGCTGTCCTGTCAGGAGAGGGGACAGGCACAGGGAGGGAGGACCTGGCGGAGGGAATCATACGGGCAAAGGCCCAGAAGCATGACCAGGCATCGGGGCGTGATGGCAGGCAGGGGGCGGGCTGCCCGTGGCATCAGTGACCAGTGAGGCTGGCACACGGCTGGGGAGGACAAGGGAAGAGAGGGGCCGGCTTGAAGGGAAAGGGAGCCGGAGGGGCAGCCAGGAGGCCCAGAGGCCCGGGGGTCTGCTCACATTCCCTGCCCCAGCCGTGGGACGTCACGCTGTCCCAGTGCAAGTTTTCAGTGGAAGCCGTGGAGAGCTTGGGGGCTGCAGGCCCTGACCTGGCCCCGGCAAGGGGACACTGGTGGGCAGCACGCCAGCCAGGACAGGTGCTCCGACCGGGCCAGGATCCCCGAGAGGCCTGAGCTGGGGCGAGGGCGTCTCCTCCTTCCTCTCTGTGTGAGCCCGGGGCTGGGCCCTGGCTGGCTCCCTTGAGGACGACGCAGAGAGGGACGGACATCCTCGCCAGCTCTGAGGGGACAACAGAGGGGACAGAGCCCTCCCTGCCACACATGTGCGGTGTGATCTTGGGCCAGTGGCTCCCTGCCTCAGTTTCCCGGATGTAAAACGGCGATGGCGGAGGCAGGACTCTGGGACGCTGCTCCGTGGAGTTGGTGGAGACGGTTCCCATCAGTGTCGGGACAGGCTCCCTGGGGGACGCGGCGCCCGGAGCAGGAGCACGTGGCAAGTGGGACGGGGCCCCCGGTGGTGCTGCGAGGGCCGAGTTTCTGTGGTGAGGGTGGGGACGCTGAGGGACAGAGAGCACCTTGCCAAGGACCGCGAGGGAGGGGAGCAGAGGGCAGAGAGCAGGAGGAGGCAGTGGGGGCCCTGGCCACCAGGCTTGACCCAGGAGTCCTCGCAGCAGTGGTCTGGGTCATCTGGGGGGTCTCGGGGCACATAACCCGGGCCGCGGCCGGGGCGAGGGAGCCTGGCTCGAGTGGCATTTCAGCGAGAGCCCTCTCCCGTTGACCCGGCACGACCCTGGCCAGGGGCCAGCTCGGCCTACAGCTGCCTGCCTGGCAGAGCCCGCACCACCAACGCACAGGAAGCCGCGGGTCACCGGGGAGGAAGCCCCTCTCGCTCCTCCTTCCCTCCCCAAAGCCGGAGCCGCTGTGGCTTCCCAGCCCGGGGGCTCCCCCAGCAACAGCAGCCCAGTGGAGCCCCGCGTGAGTGGGGGACCCCACCCCGACACGCTCCCTCTCACAGCCCGAGACAGTCGCCAGGGAGCCGGGGGACACAGAGCGGGTGAACGCCGGAGTCCCCCAGGCTCTGGGACCCCCCACATCTCCCTCCGTGCAGTGAGGTCGCAGGGATGAGTCAGGCCTGACCAGTGGTCGGGGGAAGGGCCCCCCGAAGCGGGGACACTGGGCTCGAAGGGGTGCCGGAGGGCCGTATCCGAGAGGCAGCGAGACGGTGGGGGTGTGAGGGGCTGCATCGGGGGGACCTGGCGTGGCCTCCCGCTGTGCAGGGGGCAGCCTCCTGCGAGGGCAGGACAGAGAGGGGCCTCGGCACCACACCATCCCCGGTGCAGAGGCCGCGGTCCTGGGGGCCGGCCCCCCGTTTCAGGCAGGGCCCAAGTGCCAGTTGGGGTCAACAGGAAGCAGGTCTCGGCCCGGCTCTGGCCCCTGGCCCGGGGCCCTGGCTCCGCTCCCGGGCTCCAGCTGTGTGCTGGGCGAGAACAGGGTGAAGGGGAGGCCTGGCCTGGGGTCAGGGGCTGGAGGGGCTGGAGGGTCGGGGTCAGCCACCCCAGATGAAGGTGGCAGGGCTGGCCATCTGGACAGAGCAGTGTGGCCCCACACCAGGCCTGCCCCTGCCCCGGTTCCCCCAAGGCTGGCTTGGCCTTTGCCTGGCTCCCAGGATACCCGGGGAACAAAGACCCACGGCCTTCGGACTGGACTCACCTTTCCCACACCTCGGGCCTGTGTTTCGGAAAAGGGGGCCAATCCAGGGGTGTCCCTGCCCATCCACTTTGCAGTGAGAGACCTGGGTCCAAACCAGGTCACCTCCTTCCTGAAGCCAAGCTTGCTCCCCTGGGGAGGGGACAGCGCCAGGCTGACCTCCAGGGACCGCGCAGCCCCGGGGGGCCTGCTCCCTGGAGAGGGTAGACTCCGCCCTACTCATATAACATAAAAGTAGCCACTTGACGTACGTCTGTATGTGTAGGTTTATTTAATTTTACATAATCCCCCCCCCCGTGGGACTCAAACTCACGACCCTGAGACCAAGCATCGCAGGCTCTACGGAGGGAGCCGGCAGGGCGCCCCAAAAGTGGCCGGTCTGAAGTGAAGGATTTGGTGGCATCTGGGACATTCTCTCCATGGTGCTGCCGGCATCCGGTCCCGGTCCTCAGCCCCGGAGCAGAGCTGGCCTGCCTCCCAGCCCCTGGCGGCCACCCCCCTGCTCGCTGTCTCCCGGATTCCCTCCCAGACACACGTCACACCCACACGGTCCGGCCGCACGCCCCCCCGTGCAGGGGCCTTCCCGCGGAGCCCACCGTGTTTGAGGTTCCTCCCCGCAGCACGAGCCAGGACTCCTGCCTTCACTTACTCCTCCTTGAGACACTCACGGGTGCCTGGGGCAGAGGTCAGCCTGTCCCCGTGAGGCCATCGGGGCCGCCCGCCTGGCTCTACCTGCACACAGCCCTGCGAGGAAGATGGTGCTGCCCCAGTTTCCAGGCGAGAACGCCGAGGCCACTGAGCGGGCTTCCCCGCAGGTCGCTGGGCTTGCCCCAAGGCGCGGGGCCCGAGTGTGGAGAGCGCATCCCCCCACAGGGGCTGGGGGAGTGTCATCCGGGGCTGGCCAGCAGGGAGAGGAGACCCCCCCTCAGCCTGAGGATCCGGGAAGTCCGGGGGGTGCGGAGACGGGGCGGCCGTGGGGCTCTGGGCGGGATGTCCCGGGTCCTTGGCTGTGCACAGGAGAAGACTGCACGCTCCCCCACGGGCGGCAAGGCGAGAGCGCCCCCGGTGTCCCAGGCTCCCGGGGCCAGGGGAGACCCAGGTCTGCGCCGGGCCCCAGCCCTGGCTCTTGGCCTGTATGTGGTCCTGGGGGTTCAGACCATCTCCCCAGAATCATTCCAGAGTCTGCGGGCCCTCGGGGAGGCGCTGAGGCCGCTGTGGGGCGGCCTGCATGGAATCCCGCTGCTGCCTGTCCTTTACCACGGGACTCGGTTTCCCCACCTTTAAATGGCCCTGCCTCACAGGCTTGTTGTGATGACAAATTAGAAGAAATCAGAGTGGGGGCACCCGGCCAGCTCACTGGGAGGACCATGCAACTGTGCATCTCGGGGTCCTGGGGGCAAGCCCCACGTTGGGCATACAGTGTACTTAAAAAAAAAAAACAAGCAATCAGAGTGGTGCCCGCTGGGGCGAGCACCAGGTACGGTCATTCCATTGCCTCCCCCCCCCGCCTGCCCTGGGCCGCGATGCGGGGCTGGAGTGCCCCTGCCTGAGCCCAGCCCCGGGGAACCCCCCCTGCCACCTGGGGAGGCCACTCTGGGAATGGGGTCGGGGGAGGACAGCAGGCTCACTGTGGGGAGGCCGGCATCGCTGAGCCTCCCCCATCTGGGGGCACCTGCTGGGCCTGCTCCGCACCTGGCCTGTGAACACCGGCTGGAACCCCCTCCCGCCAGAGCCCCAAGGCAGCACCCAAGGGCACTAACACTGGGGCCCGGAATTTGAGCTTCTTCCAGGGGTCCGGCTCAGCTCTCTGCCCCTTCCCTCCCGCTCAGCCCAGCCGGCCTTGGGAGCAGCACTCTCTGGATCCCCAGGCCCCGAAGCAAGTCCTCCTAGCTGGTCATCATGCTTGAGTTCCAGGCCATTGTCAGGGAGGGGACACCAAGTCGCGTTCACATCTTCATCAAGGCCCCACAGACTGCGGGGGGTGGCAGGGGCCTCCGTGTAGACCCCACAGCTGGCCGTGCATCCCGAAGGCCTGGGGCTCAGAAACTGCTCCTGGGGGAGCAGGTGGGGGGCCAAGCCCCAAGGAGGGGTGGCCCTGGCTATCAGAAGTGGCCGCTTCCCGCCCGACTCCCCTCCTGAGCCCCTGGGGTGACTGCTGACCAGGACGGGCCCGGGGGCCTGGGAGGGGGGCCTCTGCATCTGGGGTGAGGATCGAGCCCATAAACCACGTGGTTTTGTAAGATGGTCCCCACCAGGGACCATGATCGGGAGCAGAATGTGGCAGGAACCCACCGGCTGTTTTCCCACCGACCAGGATCTCTTCCTTCCCACGTGGGCGCATCGTGGGCACATCATGTGTTCAAGGCTCGGGCCGCTCTGGCCAGCTGGAGCGTCGGGCTGAGGCCACGCCATGCTTGGCCCTCCCCACCGCCCATCACAGAACTGCTGGAACTTTCCACAGACACGATTTTCAACAGCTGCATGTACTCAGTCGGGCGGACGAGCACTGGTCTCCGCAGGGGGCCTCCCCCCCTCCTCCCGGCTGTTCCCAGTGTCTCCCAGTTACATGGACCGCAGTGTCTGGGGGGTCTGGGAGGCAGGCTCTCGGGCTTCACCGGAGCCCCTCAGGACAAACTCCGGGAGCAGAACCCCACTGGCTCAAGACCACGGACGTTTATTACTCATCACTGCACAGGGAAGCCGCCTGGGACGGGGCCGGACGCTCCGCCGAGCGGTCTTCTGCCCACACCGCAGAGGCCCAGGGGACGCACGCTCTGGCCGAGCAGGGGTACCTGCACGGAGTTCACCCAATCTCAAGGAATTCTCACACCGTGGGGTGCCGGGGTCAGGTTTCCGCTGGGACTGGTGACTCAGAGGCCCGCAGAATCTGCCAGGGTCTGGGGTGTGCTGAGAAAGGCAGGCTGGGGTCAAGGCCAGGCCACCAGACCTGCCACTGACCCCTGCGGTGACCTCGAGCGGGTCCCCTCCCCGCCGGGCCTCAGTTTCCCGTGCACAGCTCCAGCTGGCAAGGAGGGCCCGGCCGGGGGTCCTGGCACATGACTAGGGGCCATGCCGGGGGGGAGGCGGGCCCCTCCACTGATGGGGCCCACACCCCGGGACCGGGCCGTGGCGAGCCCCGAGAGCTGGCTGGGAAGCTGCGGTATCATCTGGGGTGTCAAGTAGTGGGGAAAGCCGCACATGGCAGGCCCCCAGTGTTGGGACCCCCGGCCTGAGAGCTGGCTCAGCAGCGCGGGGGTGGACGGAGACATTGAGAAGTCATCATTTCCTGCTCATTTTAAACATTTTGTGAGACCCTTTGACCCAGCCCTTTCCTTTCTCCCTGGGCCTCCAGCCTCCCATCGACTTTCCTGTTTACTGCACCCCGAGGCTGGCCTTGACCTGGCTCCGCTGGGGCCAGTTCCCAAAGGGATGATACCATGTTCAGCCTGAGGTCCCCAGGTCCTGAGCAGCTGGGTGGCCTGGGGCAGGGTCCGTACCCCGCTGCTGGCTCCGAGTCCAGACCACACTGTCCCCTCCTCAGAAGGGCCTCCGGGCTTCTCCAAGCCCACTCGTATTCCCTCCTGCAGAGGAGGGGCCCTGTGGGGGGGGGGCTCAGAGACCCCTCCCCCTCTGCCCCTTCCCCGGCCCCTTCCCCCTCCTCCACCGCCCTCCCCTTCCCCAGGTCAAGGGCCTCCAGCTGAGCCATAGCAGGCTACCTGCCTGCCCACAGCCTGTGAGACTCCTGAAGGCCAAAACCCAGCCCCCAGAGCAAGGTGCAAGGCTCGGCCTGCAGTTTGTTCAGTAAATACCCTTCAAGTCTGAATGTAACCCAGGGGTGTCGGAGTCTGGGACCCAAGGACCACCCACCCCAACCTGAGAATCACATTTTCAAGGGTCAGTTTGGTTTGGGAGCAGGGTGGTGGTGACCCCGCCTTCGAAACTCCCAGAAGAGCCCCTTCCAGGGGACACTGACCACACGCCGAGGTGGCTTCGGCGGCCCAGGCGGTCAGGCGCTGCGGACGATCGCACAAGAAGAGTCTAAAGTCTTCATAACATCCAGCCTTCCCAGCCCAGGCTCACTTTTCAATCCTCGGCCAGACCTGTGGGGTGAGTCGGGTAGGAAGGAACATTCCCATTTTCCAGAGGAGAAAAGTAAGGCTCTGAAAGTTGAGGTGACTCCTCCATGGTCACGAAGTCAGCGAGTGGCACAACGAAGCCTTGAACCTGGGCTTCCTGCCGTCAGTGAGGGACGGGACAGTCTTGGGGGACGTTTTCTGCCTTGGCAGGTCTGGCAGGTCTGGCAGGATTCTGGAGACAGGGGCCGCCCGCTGAAGAGCCCCGTGCCAGGAGAGGCTGTGGCCCCCACGGGCCAGGCTGGTGTGTCTGGCTCCTGGCCAGCTCCCAGGCTGGGCGCGGGGCTGGGCAGCGTCCGGGGGCCTCACGGGGACACGCCGCAGCCAGGCCACCAAGGTGGGAACTTTGTTCTAAGAGTAAACAGAAACTGTGTCCTAGCGGGGGGCCTCCGGGGGCCTCTGATGCCTGCTGTGCGGCTCTGAGGTCCCCCAGCGGAAACACCTGCTCCGCCCGGGACGCAGGCGGCGCGCAGAGCTCGGCGCCCGTGAGAGCACGCAGGGGCCGGGCCCCTTCCCAGGTGGAGCCGGTACCCGCCCCTCGGCCAGCGGCCGGGCCAGACAGCCCCTGCTCCACTCGGCGGGAGGAAGTGAGCGCAGGGGCGGCTGGAGGGGGTGCCCGATGCTGGCGGGGGAGGAGCCGGTGGTGTGGCCACCAGCTGGGCCAAGGTGGCCGGGAGGAAGCCGGTGGCTTCGGTGTCTGCTGTGACGGGTGGTGGCCGAGGCGCTGCACTCAGCCCCGAGGTGGCTGGCCACGGGGGCCTTCTCGGGCTGGCCTGGCAGCGGCACAGAAACCAGCGCGTAGGCCTCCTGGAGGAGCTGCTGGCCGCTGTGTGACGGGTTAGCGGGTCTGCTCGGGAAGCGCTGAGCGGTCATTCACACGCCGGCTGCACAGGCTGGCAGCAGCTTGCCCCAGCCGGGAGCTTCTGGACAGGTCTGAGGAGGGAGGCAGGCTCCCTGGGCCACGCTGAGCGCTGTCCTCTCCCTCTCCACTCCGTGTCCCAGTGGTCCCGCAGGCGGGGCAGTCTTGCCCAGGCCCCAGCAGGACCATTGGGAATAAAAGGAGAAGATGAAGACTTCATTGCTTTGTGGAGCCCTGGAAGGATAAATGGGGTTTTTAAGAACAGCTTCCGGTGTGGCTGGATCCAGGGGCTCCAGTGATGCCATCTAGTCTTTGTCTCTGTCTGTCTCTGGGTTCCTCGGGCTCTACTCCCCACTGTAGGACAAAGACAGCTTGAGTGCCCCCGCCCCGCTCGGCGTCTCTTGTGGACGATGGACTCTGTCCTGGCCTCAGATGTGTCCTGGATCACATGCCCCCTCTTGGGCCTGGCTCAGAAGGTGGCCCGACGCCCTCACACATTCGTCCACGTGCTGAGCATCCATGCCGTGCCGGGCACTGTGGCCCCCAGTCAGACTGCAGACTGTCCCCCCAACCCCAGTCCTCGGAAGCGAGTCCTGATCGAGTGGCATAAACCAGGTTGAATGAGACCTGATGGAAAAACTACCATTCCTGCCCCTAACAGTGGTTCCAGCCGTCGGGGTGGGGCGGCACGCAGGGAAGGCGCCCGGAAGAGGAGTCCTGAGGGGCTGGCGGGCCCGCAGTCTGAGACTGTCCCCCTGGGTTCTAACGGCAGAGAGAAGAAGCGCCTGTTTCATTTTAAACACGGCCTCTGCTGGGGGTTGTAGGCAACGGAACTTTCTTTATGCTTGTTCTTTGCGTTTGAATTTTTACACTGGGGGGAGAAATGCCATTTTCTTTTGTGTAAAGAAAATGTAAGTGGTAAATAAAAACATTTATTTTTCCTCAGTTGGTGTTGAAGTGAGGAAAAAAGTCACTTCGCACAGAGAGACGAAGAGTCGTCGCTAGGGAGGCCCAGGCCTCCAACGGCGGATGGTGTGGCCCCACCCTAGGGCACTCTGCCTCAGTTTCCCCTCTTGAGAAGCTGAGCTCCCCGCTCCCCCCAGCTAGCCGAGACCAGGAGGAGGAAGCCCCCTCAGAGGCCGTGCTCTGCTGTGGCCGTCCCTGGGTCTCTGCCTGTCCGGTCCCCGGCCTTGACCTGCGTGACTCAGGGGTCACGACCCTCCTGCAGCACCAGGCAGAGGGTCTGTCCCGCTGGGAGGGGTCCAGGTGGGAACCAGACCCTAGGCTCTGGGCTCCAAGGAGCTGGGGCCTTCTGTTGGGGTGGGGCAGGCAGGCGGGCTCCCTGGAGGCAGCGCTGGCCAGGACTGGGCTCCCCACACCTCGTGGCACCGTCCTTCCTCAGGGCCTCGTGGGACAGAGGCCAGGATGCTGTGAACACAGGGCCCAGCTCAGGAGCGGGCTGCACTTGCCGCCGGGGCAATCAGCAATGGTCAGAGCGGCAGGTGCCTCTGGGACGTGGGCACCGGCTCCTCTGCGTCTGTCCAGGGGGAGGCTGGTCGGAGCCTCAGGCCATCCCTTGGGCTCCCGGGGTTCCCACGCGGTGTCCTTGGGCGCTGGTGCCATCCTTGGCTGGGCAAGTGGGGAGGAAGGCCACAGCGCAGCCCCACCATCGCTGAGTCCCGTAGGCCCTGTCCCGGGACCCGCCGCAGGCTCGGCCGCCCCTGCTGCGTGCGGCCCTGAGCACAGGCCTGGGTGGACCCGCCGCGGGCACAGGAGGGGATCTCAGAGCGCCGTGACCGTGACGGCCCGGACAGGGCCGGCAGCTGAGCAGGAGCGGGGCCCTCCGCGGGGAGCCGGCTCCCTGCCGTGCACGGTCTCCTCGGAACCCACCTTCCACAAGCCCGCTGACGGAAGGGCAAGGCGAGGTTTTGGGGTTCCGCGTTCCCGCTGCGGGCTGGGGGCCCGGCTGGCAGCGGAGTGTGCTGACCTGGCTCCCCTGCTCTCCCGCGGCTCCTGAAATCAGGGTGCGGAACCAGCGCGACATCCACCCGTGGGGACGGCGGCCTGACCCCGGCTGGGCCTTCAAGGACCAGTTCACTGAAATTCAAGAAAACCAGCACTTTCCTCATCCTGCCGAAACGGGAAGCAGGACGCCTCTGCCGGGCCTTCCTCTTCCCAGAGCCAGAAGCACACGGAGGAGACCAGACCCTCAGACGGGCCAGGACCTCCTGGGGCTTCCTCACGGCTCCCTGGGGCACAGACACCAGGGCGCACTCTCGCCGATGTCCTCCCGTCTATCCCTCAGGGCTGCTCTGTCCTTTCCTGGAAGGGTCAGCCTCGGGCTCAGACGGAGCAGGACACACGGACGGAGCAGCTCGGCTACGAAGCTCGCCTGCGCATTTCTTCCGTGGGTTTCCTGGAAAGCCTGGAGCGCCCGTGACCCCGCCTCAGTCACGGGGTCGGGCGTCATCTCTCGGCCTCCCCGCGGGCCGAAGCCCGACGACCGGGCACCGTGCCCCTGACAGTGGCGCTCTCCCTGCGCGGCGGCGGGGAGGCGGGCCCTCCGACATCTGGCCTCTGGGCACCTATTTCAGCCAAAGAGGGACCGGCTGTGTCCACGTGCCCACGGTGGGACCGAGAACCCCCGCCCTCGCCACCCTCCTGGGACGCCCCAAAGCCGCCTACGAAGGAACCCCAGTTACGTCGCCCTCAGCCCGTGGGTCGGTCCCCGGGGCCACGCTCCCAAGTGCCCATAAACGTGGGGTCTTCAGACGACAGAGGTTCATTCTCTCCCGGTTCTGGGGTGGAAAGTGTGAAAGGGGGCGTCGCAGGGCGCGCTCCCTATAGACGCTCTGGGGTCCCCCCACCGCTCCCCGCCCCTGGCCCTGCTGGTAGCCCTCTGGTCCCGTGCTTCTCTGCGGCTCTGTGGTCTGCCAACGCCCCTCTCCTCAGGACACAAGTCACTGGAGGAGGCCCAGCCCGCTCCAGCCTGCCCTCGTCTCAACGCCAGCGCATCTGCAAGGGCCTCCTGGGGGGCAGAACCAACCCCGCGAGGGAGACCTACCTGGCGTGCGGACAGGAGCGAATTCACCCTGATTTCCATCGAAGGACCCACCGCGGGCCTGCGGCTCGTCAGGCCGTCACCGATTCCTCATGCGCTCACGGTGGGTCCCCACGGGAGCGGGAGGTGGGGTGAGCACAGGGAGCTGCTGTGCCAGAAGTTTCTTCCCCTGGTCCCTGCACAGCCTGCCCCTCGCTTCCCTGGGTCTCTGCTCCTGGGCCACCTCCTCAGAGAAGCCCTCCTGCACTGACCCCCACCCCAGACGGCACCCCAGCACCCTGCCTCCTGTCCTCTCTCCCTCCCCCTGGAGCAGGGGCACCCCCCTCCCCCGGCCACAGCCACGGAGAAGGGACGTTCCAGGTCACTATCCCGTGCCAGCGCCGAGCACAGAGGGAAGGTGCCCCACAAACACACTCTGAGTCCAGGAAACCCAGCAACCTCCTCCACGGCCCTGCTCAAATCCACCCAGCATCCCCCCGGGCCCCACGCTGAGTTTGCCCCCCTGTCCAGGCTGCGGTCCGCTCAGGTGGCCATTCAGCACAGGCCCAGGTGTGTAACTACGGGTGAGGGGCCCAGCTCCGCAGACAGACAGACGGCTGGGCGGACGGGCAGGCAGGCTTCTGTGGCCTACGACCTGGCACCTGGCGTCCGGTTCCCTGGGACCCGCAGGCCCTTGGCGGCGGCAGGAGGGACGGGAGCTGTGGGGGGCGGGGCAGGGACACCTGCGTGCTCTTCCCTCGCATCAACTCCAAAGCTCGCTGTCCTAAGTGGGAAGCCGACGTTAGTACAGCCTCGCTCGGGGACCCCACTCTGGGGAAGGAGGCCGATGCCCGTGAGTGAGGGCGTGTGGGGAGCTGGGGGAGGGGTGCATGTCCCTGGCGCTGGCAGTGGACCACCTCCCCAGCACCCCAATGTCCCCCGGCGCGGAGGGGCCTCCCAGCTTGCTGACAGGTGGGCAGC
>LNAC01000469.1:797659-822631 GCA_002007465.1 Ailurus styani | reverse complement strand
AGGGACGCGCGCCGCCCGCGTCGGGAGCCGGGTTTGAAGCGGGGCGCGGGGGGCCCCGGGGCCCCTGGAGGCCCGGCCCTGCGCTCGCCCTTCGTCACCACGCGTGGGGCTCGCCGCCGGGGCAGGCGGGCGAGCTGCCTACTACTTTTCGATTTGAATCGAGTCGGTTTTGGTTTCCTGTTGCTTTGGGGGCCATTTATCTTTTCCCTCGCCTCTGGGCCGCGCCGGGGGCGGATGTTGGGGCGCCGAGTGTGGGGTCCGGGGCGTCGCGCTGCCTTCCCAGGGCTGGGCGGCGCGGCCGGGCGTGGGGGGCAGTGGGGCGCACCGTTCCGGGGAGCTGGCGAGGGGCCGGGCGAGGGGCCGGCCCGGGGGTCTCCTTCCCACGCCGCATCGCTGCCCCCGCCCCGGCTCACAGACAGTTTGGCGGGCGCGCCGGGCCGTGCGGGTGTGCGGACACCCAGCCGGGACTGGCCCGACTTTCACTTTGCCGAGTCCAAGTTTGGAAATCTTGCAAGGGTGAAGAGGGACGTGGAGAAGGAGCCTTATCCCTCTCCACTTCCCATCGAGGAGTCCAGGGGCGATTAATTCCTCTCTAGCCCCGAGGAGTTGGGGGGGGAATTAGCTCCCCATTTCCAGAAGGTGGGGTCCCAGGTCACACCCCATCCCCGCCCCCACGAGGGGCTTCATTTACACCCCGCTGGTAAGATGGGGACGCAGCGATGGGATTAGTCCTTTCTGGGGAAGGGGCTCGAATTCCTTCCACACGGGGTGTCTTCATCCCCCTCCCCTGGGTGTAGCCGAAGATGCCCGCCCCGGGGACCAGGTATTGGGTGTCCCGGAGGCGGGGCCAGGTCCCCGAGGTGCAGCCCTGGTGCCCCAGGAGGCGGCCCTGGTGACAATGGGCTGCTCTGATTCCGAGGCTGGCGCTTTGTTGGCGGGCGGGGCGTTGAGCCTTGCAGCTGTCGCCTTTTCCCACGAGCTGGGGGGGGGGGCAGTGTGGCCACCCCACCCCTCAGCACCGCCCCCTCACAGAACATGTTTGAACAGCAAGACAGTCCTGGTAGCTGGATGGGGGCCCCAGCCCCCGTTGGGCTCCCCGCTGAAGACCCGTTGAAGAGGGCTCGGCGGCAGGGCAGGGGGTGTTGCAGAGTTTGGTGGGAGAGTGGCCCAGGGTCATGTCCGATTTTCTCGTCTGTTGTCCAGATGGCATTTCAGGCCACCCTACCCACTTTGAGCATGACCTGCCCACCTGCCACCCAGCCAGCCTGTTGCCCTTCCCCCCATTTCTGACCACGGAACTCTGGGCAGAGTGTCGAAGCCCCTTGGGGTTCACATTTGGGAGGGTTTCTGAGGTCCCCTGCCCCCAGCAAGCCCATGATGAGGCAGAGCCTAGTAGGTCGAGGGGTGGCTGTACCCCTTGGCCTGGATCCTTCCCTGAGCTCAGGGCCCTCCTGCCACCAGGCTGACCTCTCGTCTTGCCCCTCCCCAGGCCTGCGATGTTCCCAGCCCGGCGAGAGCTGCTTGAATGGCGGCAAGTGTGAAGTGTTCCCCAACGGCACCGAAGCCTGCGTGTGAGTACGCACCCCTGCGCCTCTGTGGGGACCTGTTGCTTTTGTCGGGAGCAGAGCCCCTGCCTTGTGCATCGGGGGCCAGCAGGGACAGAACACTAGGCCATTGTCTTGTGGAGATGGCCCAGAAGGCTGGGCGCGGTCACGTGCTACTTTTATTGGACAAAGTCTGGCAATTACTTAATCACCAGCAATTACGCTGTGTGTGTGGAGCTGGTCTGGCCGCTGGAGGTTCGAGCACGCCTTCGTGAGCCACCTTGGACTCCTGGGGTGCTAGGTGGGAATTCCCGGTGCCCCTAAAGTCCTTGAGAAACAAGTGACCCGCCAGGGAGGCTGTGGGCCTTTAGAGAGGCCAGGTCTCGCCACCCTGCCGAAGGAGGTTCCTCCTCAGGGCAGGGCCTCTGAGCCAGGAATGGTGCTGGTTCAAAGCCAGACTCGCCTCTCTGGGCTCTCGGCCTTCCCTAGCTCCCCATCTCCGACCTCAGGTGAGGTTGGGAGCTCATCTCCCAGGTTGGGGGTGGGTGGGCGTACCTGCCGGAGCTCAGGTTCTGTCTTGGCATCTGTAGCTCCAAGCCCCCCGCTGTCCGGCCCATCACCCAGCCCATCAGCCGCTCGGTCTCGGTCCCCGCAGCTGGGGCAGGAGCGTGTGCTGTGGGGTGCGCGCCCGCAGTTTGCCCCGACTCGGAAGGGGACTCCTGGTACAGTCCCGTGCCCTGCCCGCCCGTGCACGCTGGCCACAGAGGAGTTTTTACTGTTGTGCTGGTGGCCTTCAGCTTGACTTTGTGCGCTGGGAATCCAAGGAGGAGCCTGGTGGCTGGAGGAAGGGCCCGCCTCCCCCGGGGTGGGGGGCAGGGGCACAGAGCCAGCAGGGGCTCCCCAGCCGGTCCTGGGTCCGCGGTCCTCCTCGGCGTGCCGCATTCCCACTGCCGAGGGCCCCTTCCCTTGACAACCCTTGGCCCGTGGGCAGGCAGCCCCTCCTTCCACGCCCCCACCCTCCCCACACTGAAGCCAATTAAGCAGGTCTGTGAGCAGTTTAATAGACAAAGAGGATTGTGTCTTTGTCAGACGCTAATGAATGCACACTACTTTTTTTTTTTTTTTTTCTTTTTTGGGGCCTTTTTCTTCTCCTGCAGAAGCCTCACCAACGCTCGATGCCCTAAATCTTGTTTCCTTTCATTCAGAGACCGACAGCTGGGATTCAGGGGAAGCGCAGCGGCTATTGTCGGGGGCGGATTAATGCCGTGTGATTAATTATGCGTGGCTTCCCAGAATGCACGACTCCCTTCCCGCCGGCCCTGCGCCTGCCCATGGGGCGTCGGGGCGGGGGGGGGGGGCCCTGCACTTCTGCAGAGGGCTTTGGAAAGGCGGGAGGGGCGCTCTGCTGGGGAAGGTGGGAGCGGTCTTTCGTCAGTGCCACCAAGGTGCAGGGAAAGCCCAGCCACGGGCCACTGGCGTCTCCCTGTGCTGGAGCCTGGGCCACAACGGGGCTACCTTGGGGTGCAGGCTCCTGCAGCCCCCTCCTTGGCGTTGGGCTGAGACCCTTCCAGGGGACAGAGCGACAGTGCCGCATGCCCACCCACCCCTCCGTCCCAGCGCCCTGCCAGCCCCGGCCCGGCCACTGCTCAGGGCTCGGGCGCCGGCCTTGTCTCCTCCCTGGGACCTGGGGCCCCCTCCTCCTTGGCGGGAAGCCTGCCTCGGTCTGGCCTGGCACTCAGCCGAGCTCGGCCCACAGAGACCCCATTGTGCACACCCCACAGATCCACTTGGAAGACGGAACGGAAGCCCGTCCTCAGAGGCCCTACCTCTGGGTCGCACCGTGTTGGAGACTGGGGAGCAGGGACAGGGTGCCAGCCAGGCCCAGCTGTGGAGAGGCCCGGGTCTGGACTCGGGGTGCCACTCAGGGATGCCGTGGCCACTCCTGTGAGGGGCCCTGGCTCCCTCTGCTCCTGGGGCCTGTGCCTTCTGCTGTGACCATGTCTTCCCCGTGAAGCCCCAGAAAGTCTGCTGTTGGGGAAGACCGAGCGGGGAAGGCACCTTCTTTCTCAAAGGTGTGAGGGTGGAGGCCTCTGGTGCCGTCCCGGCTGTGAATTCCGACTCCGAACCATTCGCCCTGGACTCTGGCTCAGAAAGTGCTTTGACTCTGGCTCAGTTTGCTGGCTCCCCCAGGGAAACGGGGGTGTTCCAGTGCCAGGCCCGTTAGTACCTGGTGAATCATATGTTTCCACCCCAAAGAGAAGGAACCTTCCCCAGAGGCCCACTAGTCAGGTGGCTGCAGGGCTCAGGGTCGGAAAAAGAGGTTTCTGTTGGTGTGAGAGCCTTCCCAGGACCGTCACCGCGTCGCCGAGGCCTGGTGGGCCAGTGGCTGCAGGGGACGGGACGTGGGGCTGTCCCTGTGGGCTGAGCGCCAGGCCCGGGGCAGTCAGTGCAGAGGGGGGACGCTCACGAGGGTTCCCCCTCCTTTCTTTTGTTTGGAGGAGGGAGAAGACCCGAGGGCACAATTGTCCGTTTGGGTGAGTGTGCATTCTCTGTCTGAAAGGCTCACGGGGGCTGCCCTGGCCTGGGCAGCCTGGGCGGGGAGCCGAGGCCCCAGGATCGCTCAGCTACTCCCCCTGCCTGTGAGCAGGGCTCCCCCGGGGCGCCTCCCAGGTGATCACAGAAGCAGGGTGAGCCAGTGCGCTCAGAGCACCTGGGAAGTCCAGCTGGCTGGCGGGTGGGGGGCTTTAGCCCGGGACCAGCCCACGTTTGAGGCCCGGGTCCGCCACCCACCAGCTCTGTGACCCCGGGTCGCTGGGTCACCCGAACTCCGACCCACGATTGATCTCTCTGCGGTGCAAGGATTGCGTAAGAGCCGCCTGCTTCAGACACCGGCTGAGTGTCCCGTCCCCCCACCCTTCTCCTTTTGAGCTGACGGGGCTGGTTTCAGGATCCTCATTCTTGAATGTTTAGCTGGCTGATGAGTTAATTCGGAGAACACAGAAGGTGCTGCCCGGGGAGGGGCTCCCCGAATCTGAGGGTTTTATCGCCGCCGCTGGCTCAGACCCCCAGTCCTCTGTGCTTTTCCCCAAAGAGGCTCTTGAGCACCTGCCGTGTGCCGGGTTCTGCCCGAGGTGCTGGCAAGCAGGCTCAGCTCAGAGCCAGCCCCGGGCCTTGTGGGGGTGACAGCACGTGGGTGTGACGTGGCAGGCGGAGGTGAGCGCGGTGGGCGGGGCAGCCTGACCCGGGCTGACATGGCTCCAGCCTGTGACACCATGTGGGTCGGGCACAGGGGGAGGGGGCGCCCTGCCAGGATGGCAGAACGCAGAGTGGCGCCTGGCCCTGGCCCTGTCTCTCTCCAAAGCCTGTGTCCCTTTGCGCCACCCCCAGCCCTCCCTGGCCACTCTCCGAGGAAGCAGGGCCGAAGGACAACTTCCCTTTACGAAAGGAGGTTGGGAGGCTCGGGCGGGGAAAGTGACTCGGCGCTGGCCTCAGCGGGACGTTCCTTCGGCTCCCGTCACCTGGTTCGGCGGTTTCCACTGAGTCACCTGGGAGTCTGGGCAAGGCTGGGGGAGGGACAGCCTAACTCTCAAGGCCGCTGTGGGGCTTCCTCTGTTTCTGCGGCGTCTGGGCCGCGGGACCAGGTTAGACACGCACGGGTTAGACACCCAGGGTGAACCAGAGCGGCCCCCTGCTTACCTGCTCTGTGCCGAGATGTCAAGGAACGGCCTTCTTTGAAGGAAGGCGCCTCCTGAGGCCCAGCCCTGCCCCTATACCGCGCCTAACATTTTTCCCGTTGCAAAGAAATACGTATTTTTTTTAAAAGAGAAAGGAAACTGTGCCCTTTGCAGGAAGAGGGTGGGTCAGGGCCGACCGCTGACAGAGGAGAAGCTCTTCCACAGGACGGCGGGGGGCACAGTGTGGGTGCCGGGACCCCCAGCAACCGGTGGCAGGGGAGGGGCCCGCGGGACCCCGCAGCAGGCACCGGCCCGCTCCGTGCTCGCCGTGCCTGCCACGGGCGGCCGGGGCCGCGCTGGGCCGAGGGGTTGCGCCCTCCTGGAGTGGGGAGGGCACCTTTCCTGTTTCACCTCTTGACTATAAATAGCGAAAGGATGTGGCTTGCAGACCTGATTGAGCATCTAGATTGCTTTCCTCAACAACGTACCAGGAAGAGGTCCGCGCACAGACAGCCACTTTGACCGGCCCATAAGGCCCTGGCAGACACATTTCTCGGCTGGCTCACACCCCCTCCAGGTGGTGGCCAGTGCTCTTGTCTTTTTTTTTTTTTAAAGATCTTATTTATTGACAGAGAGAGAGATCACAAGTAGGCAGAGAGGCAGGCAGAGAGAGAGGAGGAAGCAGGCTCCCCGCTGAGCAGGGACCCCGATGTGGGTCTCGATCCCAGGACCCTGAGATCATGACCTGAGCCGAAGGCAGAGGCTTAACCCACTGAGCCACCCAGGCGCCCCTCTTGTTTTTTTTAAAGCCAGTTTACAGGTGGGAACACCTGAGGCGGAGAGGGGAGGAGGCCGGGCCGGGGCTGGGGCTCTGAAGCCGGCTGGCGTCGGCTCCCCGCTCCGTGTGCAGGCACAGCCACCGCTCGTCAGAGGCTTTGCAGGCGGCTGGCTTTGGGGCATCGGGACTGGGGGGCTGGTGTGTCTGCTGGTCCTGAGGTTTCCTGGCACGGCTGGGGCTTGACCGGCTCTGGTGGGTGGTGTGGGCCCCCACCCATGTCCTGCCGTGCTCGGTCTAGAAGATGCAAAGCCAGCTGGGCTCTGGGTGGGCAGGGCCCCCTTTAGACACACATCGCCTCCCTGGGACTCAGTTTCCCCTCTGTACGGGACGGCGTTCCCCTCCACGGCGTCCCAGCGGGACCCTGGGATGGGCCTGTAATTGTGCGGGGAGGGGTGGGGTGCCGGCGGTGAGGTCGGGCCGTGGGGCAGGCAGGTTCTGTGAGTCTGCGCCCCACTCTAGGCTGCGGTGGTGGCAGCAGCTGGCCCCCCAGTGCCGGTCGGGGAGGGCGCAGTGGTGTACAGGTGTTCTGGCCGGGGGCGGACAGGCCGAAGAAGGCCCTTTGTGGGAACAGCCAGGCCTGGGGTGTCTCCTCAAGAGCAGGCCCCACCCCACCTTGCTCCCAGGACGGAGGGGCTGACAGGTGGATGGGGGGACATATATGGGTATTTCGGGGGTCAGTTATGGGAATTTTGCTGTTTTAGCCACTTGAAGTGTACTCTTCGGCTATTTAATACGTTCGCAAGGCTGTGCCACCACCAGCGTCGTCTGGCTCGGGACCTCGGCCCCCACCTGACCCCCGCTCTGCTCCTGGGGCCTGCTGTCCGTGCACAGGCTGGTCCTGCAGCATTGCATCTCTCCCCATGGCGGGGCCTGCGTCTGCCCTGGCCGCCCCCAGCACCTACTAAGTGCTCAGTAAAAACCCTCCTCCCGCCGCGGCCCTGCAGCGCCACGCACGGGGCCCTGGCTCCGCAGCCCTGCGAGCTCCTCCTCCGGGCCGGCCCCACTAAGTGGGCATCCCGTTCTCCTGGCCCCCCGCCCTGGCCAGCCCTAGTCTGCTCTCCCCCCCCCACCCAGATTTGCCTGTCCTGCACATTTCACGTGAGCACAGTCCCACGACGTGGCTGCTGCTAGGCAGCGTCTCTCTGTTGGGCCTACCTGTCCCGGACCCTGTGTCCCTGAGACTTCAGGGATGGGCTGGCGCTGGGCACCCGCATCCAGGTCCTGGGGTCTCGGGCTGAAGTCCGGAGGAGGTGGGTGTAGGGGGCGGTGGGGGGTAGAAGGTTTCCTGGAGGAATTGGCACTCACCTTGGGCCTGTCTGGCCGGGCTGCAGTCCCGGTGCCCCCAGAAGTGCCACTGGGCATGTCCCCAGGGGAGCCGCCCAGGAAGGCCTGGCTTGCCTGCCCCCCACCCCCCCAGCTTGCTCAGGCTCCACGTCCTCTCTGGCCTCTGCTCTTGCCAGCCGCCGAGCATCAGCCCACTCGGAGGAGCTTGCAGGGTTGCGGGGGGAGGAGGGTTTTTACTGAGCACTGAGTAGGTGCCGGAGGCAGGCGGGGCAGACACAGGCCCACCGTGTGGGAGAGGAGATGCAATGCCGCAGGATCAGCCCGCGGACGGACAGCAGGCCCCGGGAGCAGAGATGCAGTCATGGCCCACTGATCTTTCTCGACTTTTAGGGTCACCTCCATGTTAACAGGGGTGGCCCTGTGGAAGACGAGAGAGGGCTGGGGCCTGGCCCCTTGCTCTTAGACACGGACGGGGTCCCTGCAGGCTGCCTCCTGGGCTAAGGCGGGCTCCGTGTCTCCTGCGGTACAGCACAGTGGTCCCTCCTGGTCGGGCAGACCTGTGAGTGTTCGCATCCGGGCTCACCCCTGTCGGGGGGGGGGGCGGCTGCTTTCTCGGCATCTCTGACACCCGTGGAATTCTGGGGCAGAAACTCCCCCCACAGTGTTTCCCACCCTGCGCCCACTGCTCCTTGGGGGGAGCATTCCGGCAAAGGCGGCGCCCGAAACAGCTTTCCCCACTTTCCCGCAAGCTCGGGGACAGGGATCAGCAGGGATCAGGATGTCGAGTCGTTCGCGCTTTCGGGTGAATTACTTCGCTTAAGCCTTATGCTCACCCTGCTTCCTCCCAGATGCAGAGCTGCTCCTTCGAGTGGGCCTGCTGGGGAGGCCGGGCCTCTCCCACCAGGCAGCCTGCCCCCGCTGGCCCCCCCGTTCGTTGTCCTGTGGGTCTGGAGTTCTCCTGGCCCGGGGGCTGGGGGCTTTCCCTGGAGGTCAGAGCTGGGCCTCCTTCCCCCCAAACGCTGATGGCAGATCTCCGGGACGCACAGCTTCCAGGAAGAAGGGCCTGGGGTCTGGCTCTCCAGTGGGCCTTGGGGGCAGTGCACTGGGGAGCCTGGCCTCTGATGCCCACACGTGCAGTTCCCAAACCCGGGCATCCCCCAGACACAGCAGCCAGCCCCCGGCCGGCTCTCGGTCTGGGAGGCCCCGCACGGCCCTGACCCAACTGCAGCTTTAGACTCTTCAGCCCAAGAGCCCACCCTGCCAAGGTGTGGACCCTTGCCCACGGGACCCTCGCCCACTCCCCAGGCCCCCCGTGCACAGGCCGCTCAGAGACAGGTGGGTGTGCAGGTGGAACCCGCTGAGATGCTCACCAGAGAAGCGGCCACGTTCTAGCGTCGGTGCCGGTCTGGGGCTGGGACCCACCCTGGCCACACGCTGACAAGTGGGCGAGGGGATTTGTCCCCAGCTGTCCCAGCTTACCCCTCAGTGGGCTGGCTGTCAGTCGCGTGCTCTCGAGGGCTCCATTTGGTTCTGTTAAGCTGGGTAAGCGGTGCCCTTGTCACTGTTGACACTGTTGATTTGCTGACCAAACTGCTCCCCCACGGGGTAGGGGGGCGGCAAGGCCTCGGGGAGCCGGGCGGACGGTCACGTCCATCCCGCCGTCATAGCAGTGGGCGCCGGGAAGCTGGGGTTTGACAGGTGGTCACAAAACATCGGAGACCCCCCACCCCCGACCCTGAGACTTCTTGGACCCACGCGGGGTCATGTGACAGGAGGATGGAAGATGCCGTGGCAGCCCTCGGGCTCTCGGCTGCTCCCTTCCCTGGGGACCCTTCCGGGCTCGGGCCGCCGCTCGGCTGCCGGCCTCCTGCCTTCTTCACCCCACGGTCATCGCCTGGCGTGGGTCACAGCTGAGCCACAGGCATCTGCCCAGGGGGCCAGAACCCGGGGCCCGGCCAGACCCGACGTTGACCCTCCGCTGACCGGCCTGGGTTAGGGAGCCTGCTCGGTGCACCAGGCCCCAGTGGGGTGTTCGCCCCCTGCCAGTGCCTGGGCGGCCTGGGACAGGAAGCTGCCAGAAGGGAGCAGCCCGCGGCGGGGGGCTGGAGGGGGGTGGGAGGTAACTATTGCAGGAAGGAGGGGGGAGGTGGGGAGAGCGGCAGCTGGCGGCCTCTGGAAAGGTCTGTCCAGGCCTCTGCAGCAGGGCCCTTCTTGGGGCTGGGGACCTGCCTCCCACCATTTCCTCTGTGTCGGTTGTTGGTGAGCGGAAACTGCACAGTTACTGGAAATGAGAGGTTTGGGGAAGAAGCCAGAGTTTTGAGTGTGTGTGTTTTTCCCCGACAGCTTTTCAGTAAGAGCGACGCTGAGCTCAGGCTGGGCGGTGGGGAGGGTCCTGCCGCACATCTGTCCGCATCTGTCCGCCGCCCCTCGGGGCCTCTGTCTCCCTCCCTCTGGGGAGGGCCTGGGTGAGGTGACTAGTCTGGGCCTTCCGGGTCAACCTGCCCGCCTGGCTGGTCCCGGCTCCCGTGGGGAGGCCCACAGGGAGGGGCTTGCCCCCCACACTTCCCCTCCCGCGGTCAGAGTGACGGCGGCCTCAGCGCTGTCTGCCCGGGGGCCCGGCGGGCCAGGCCGTGAGTCCCCGCGTCCATGGGTGGCCGGGGCTCAGTGCATGGTGGCCGCGCCCCCGGTGCTCAGCAGGCACCTGTGCTCTGCCCTCCTGAGCCCGGGCCAGTGCTGGGGGGCAGGGGGGGCACAGAGTGGGAAGTTGAGGCCGGGGGCTGGTGGGCGGCTCGGGTTCTAGAAGGAGTGGCAGGCAGTCCAAGCCGGATGCCCTGAGCGGGGCTTTCCCCCGTTTCAGCACGCTGCTCCCGCGGAGCTGGGGTGCTGGCGTTTCCATCAGCAACAGGGCCGTGGAATGGGCTTCCTTCCACCCCCTGAGCCGTGTGGCCTTGGGCTGCCCACCCACCTCTCTGAGCTCCTTTCCCTCGAGGGGACCGGGCGCCTCGAGCCGGGTGAGGCGTCCCACAGAGCTCCTGGCCGGTGCAGCCTGTCTGGGCTGATTCCAAGTTAGGGGCCCCTTTGGGTCCGTGTGGGCTCACACGCGCCTCTAACACGGGTCGGTCCCTGACGGAACACGTCGGGGGATTCCTACTCTGCCCCAGAGCCCTCCCCTCACGCTCTAAGACCTCGTCCAGAAGCTCTCCCAGAGACCGGCCCTGCCCCGGCGTGTGGGCGAGCTCATGCTAGGGCAGAGGGTCAAGCCCAGCCTGAGAACCGCCCGCTTTCCCTGCAGGGAAAAGCCCTCCACAGGGCCCCAGACCCATGCCAGCTGTCCCGGGACAGGTGGGTGTCCCCAGAGGGGGACAGTGCAGTCTCCACTCTCACCTCCTCGACCCTGGGCCTGGCTTCTGTCTTCTGGCATTTGCTGCATCCCAGGGCACCGTGGAGGCCGTGCCGGGCCCAAGGTGAGGGCAAGGGCCACGCAGCCAGGCGCACAAGCCTGGTGGGGGGGGCGTGGGGCCTGGTCTGGGGGGTGCGGGGTGCTCAGTGGGTGTGAGTGGGCAGCTGAGACCAGAGAGAAAGGGGCTGGCGAGCGGTGCCGGACGCAGGTGACTGGGACCCCCGCTGACCCTCTGTATTCCCGCGCTCTGGCTCAGCCAGAGGCAGCCCACAGCTGGCCCTGCCGGGTCCCCGCAGCCTGCAGGCAGGGGGTGGCCTGGCCCCTCACACCAGTGACTGTGGCCAGGGAAGCCCCCCAGCCCTGGGGAGGAGGGTGACCGGCCCTCCCCTGGACGAGGGCTGCAGGGCAGCCGGGGCCCAGAGATGTCCCCCCGCCAGCTGGCTGGGAGGCTTCCTGATTCCCAGACTCTCACCCAGAGCCTCACCCCCGCCCGGGTTTTGTGTTTCAGCTGAGCTGGGGGTTGGGGGGTAGATGAACGCACTGTCTGCTGCGGCCCTCGGGCTGGGTGGTCAGGGGGTCAGGTGAGAAACCCAGGCCTCCTGCACAGGGCATCTGGGGGGCAGGGCACACAGCTTCCCTCCTCGACCCGTGGAGCTCCTGCTGGACCCGTAGCTGCCTTCGGGGGGGCGACCCGGCTCTGGCGACCCGTGGGTGACTGGCTCCTGGTTAAGAGCTGCGGTCAAGTCCAGCTGGTGCTCTGGGCATAGCGTGCCTGGGCCCTGGTTTTCTCATCTGTGAAATGGGCTCAATGTGTGCCTGCAGGGCCATCGTGGGAGCCCGGTGAGGGGAAGCTGGCCAGGTCTAAGCACAGGTCCTGTTTCATCATTCTGGAAGCCACGCGAGAGGGTCCTTGGTGTCCTCCCCAGACTCTGGACAGGAGCTCAAGTGCCCCTGCCTGTCCGCCCTGGCCGGCCCGGGGGTCGGGGTGTCGCTCTACAGCCTTCTCCTCTCCCATGTCTGCTGAGATGGCATCTGCTCCTGGGAGCGGAGGCGGGAAGTTGCCAGAATCAGTTCTGGCTTTGGTGGGGAGCTCGGTCTGCAGTTGCTGACTTAATTAATCGAGTTTCGGATTAAGCCCTCCCTGTGGCCTCGCGTGCCTGTCGATTCCTTCATTGCTCCTGAGCAATTGAGGGTGCGGGTCTGGGCTCCGCCCTGCTCGGGAGCAGAGGCCCCCGCGGTTGGGGCGGGCAGTGGGCCTTTGGGAGAGCCCAGGAGAGAGGTCACACTTGCCAACCTCATCTCTAGTTTGGGGCTCTGTCTTTTGGGGGGGGGTTCTCTGAGCGGGGGTGGGCAGCAGACTTTCCTCACACGCCTCACCGCCACGGCACTCTTATGACCCCGGGGGACCCTGTTCTTGCTTGCTGTGCCAACCAGCGGCCCTGCCCACCCCACAGGTGGCCCTGGGTTGCTTCTGTCCCCAGCTGCTGGGCCGTCTCAGCAAGCTGCTTGGCTTCTGCACTAGCCTTTCCCTCCCTCCAGACCGCTGGCCACTTCCCACGCTGAGGGTGCGGCCGCCCTGAGTGACATGGGGACAATGAGCCCCTGGGGGCATTGTTTTCCCTGCAGTGGGAAAGGTGGCTTCCCGGGAGGGCAGGTTCATCCCCCGCACAAAGGGCTTCCCCCAGAGCTGGGGAAGGAAGCCGTGCTTTTCCTGCATTTCCTCTTCCCAGCATATTTTAGACCTTCCAAAGATGCGACTCGGGGAAAAGATTTAGGACAAAGAGCCAGCAGTACCGTCAGCAGCTGTTGGAGCCGGAAAGCCTGGGCCCTGGGTCACGGGCAGGCTCCACACCCCCACCTGCCCCGGGCTGCTGGCCGCCGCCGCCGCGCTGGTCTGGGGGTGTGGGTCTGTCCGTGACAGCCCTCGCTGTCCCCACCACCGCTCTCCTGAGGCCCTGGGAGCCAGGGGCAGGAGCCCGCCGGGGGCCCCGCGGCTACAGAGGCTGGAGAGAGGCCAAGGCTCAGCCAGGCGCCTGCAGCCCCTACTGGGGTCCCCCCTCGCGCCGCCCCTTGTGCTTGTTGGGGTGGGGAAGGGAACCAAAGCAGAAAGGGGGCAAAAGCCTGGAGGGTGCCGAGTGCCACGTCCAGGTGCCCCTGGGGCACAGCTGAGGTGCCGCCGGGCTCCCAGCTCATCCAGACAGGTGTCTGCACAGGCTCCTGCAGGTACGAGAGGGGCCTGGGGACGTTGCACGCAATGGCTCTTCCGGGACTTTGGGGGGAAGGCAAGGGGCCCGTGCTCCTTTGTCCCAGTTCTCACATCTCCAGTTGGGGGGTGCTCTCTGCAGAGCTGGGCTGTCCCAGTGGTTCCCAGTGGGAAAGGACACCAGGTCTCCGGACGGGGCACCGTTGGGGTACCAGAGGTCACCTAGCTCTCCGCCAGCCTGCGGTCATCACATCATCACTCGGCCATTGCCTCCTGCAGGACGGGTGGCCCCTGCTGGGGTATGGGGGGACTTGGACTGGCCTCTGCCCAAGGGAGGGGCTGAGGTTCCAGAACCCACCCCCCACAGGCCTTGACCAGAGAAAGATTTGAGCTCATTGACCCCACTTCTCATGTCTGCACCTCCGGCGACCTCGGGTCCCATGCCTTTCTGTCCTGGCCCCGGTCTGCACCTCTGGCGACCTCGGGTCCCGTGTCTTTCTGCCCTGGCCTTGGTCTGCAAGGGGCCAGGAGCCTCCCCACCCAGTGCGCAGGTGGCCCCGTTTAGGTAGGCTCGGACATGGGTGCTTCCCTTCGCCCCAGGCCAGGGGTCTCTGAAAGTCCTGGCCCAGCTGCCCAGGGGGCTCTAGTTTTGTGTCTGGTGTCGGTGATTTGGGCGGACGGCGGTGGGCCTTTGTTGAAAGCACAGGATTGGGTTCCGGGAGGAGCGGGAACCAGCCGTGCTCCCCCACCCCTCGTCGTCAGGGGACATCAGTGATGTTGATTTGGTTGACCCATACGCAGCAGGAGCCCAAGAGCCCCAGCCTGCTTCCTGGGCAGAAGGCCTGTGGAGGGGCAGCAGGGGTGCTGTGGGGAGGGGCCTTCTAGGCAGGCAGAGCGGGACATGCGGGGAGTGGGGAGCTTGGGGGCCGGGGTGGTGAGGAGCGAACCTCCTTGTTCTGCTCCCCAGTAACCCCTCGGCGGCCAGGAGGCGCGGGCCCTGCTGGTGGTGGTGGTGAGAAGGGCCAGGAGCAGGCCTTCCGCGCTGCCCCTGGGGTCCTTCTGCTCGGGCCGGGGGAGTCGGTTAGGGAGGGATGCTGATTACATCCAGGTGGCTCCTCACAGCAAGGACCCCGGGCTGCAGGCTGCCCCGTGGGCTGGGCCAGGTCCTTCCCTGCGTCGGGAGGCGTGCGCCTGCCCCCCCCGTTGCAGTGCCCCCCATTGCAGTGCCCGCTGAGCGCTGCAGGAGCTCGCCTGGTCCTGGCTGGGCGGGTCTCCCCAAGGCAGGGCAGGTCCGTGCGTCCCCACGCTTTCCGGAAACACACTGAGCTCAGCTGGTTCCGTCAGCATGTTCCCAGGGACGCGGTAAATCACGCACACACCCACTCCAGCGCCCGCGAGAGACAGTCCCCTCTGCCCGAACAGTCAGGTCGCCTGGGTGACGTGCCCTCTGAGCACGTGCAGTCCCTTGACTCGCCCCGCCCCCGACTCCACTGCACTTGGGAAACTGAGGCCCAGGCAGAGTGGGACGGAGAGCCCCTCCTCCACCCGACCCCCCAAAGTTCCTCTGCTTGAACTATGTCTCACCTGTGCCCCCGGAAAGCCCCTGTCCTGGGGATCGGGTTCCTCCTGCAGACAGAGGGAGGGGTACCCCTCACTGCCCCCGCCCCCAGCTGGCCACCTCTGGACCACAGACTCCTTGCGGGCAGAGCGGAGCCGGCCCTCCTCACCCCTCCCTCCCTGTCTCCTCGTTTGGGGCCAAGGGAGCTGTCCTCTGTCCCTGGGGGTGGCAGATGGCTGCTTAGCTTAGAAAGGAAAACAGCACAATTTAGAATTCGTCCTGGGTGAAAGGTCACAGCAACATCTGCCTCCGGATGCTTTCTGGAGTCGCATTTCTATGGAGCGGCGCTGGCGGGGGAGGGCGGGAGCGAGCACAGTGGAAATATTGAGGCGGGAACAAAGCTGCGGAGCCTGGGGACAACAGCCCAGCAGCCATTTGGCGCTCCTCGCGGGGCAGGGTGTCTGCCGGAAGCCCGGCCCCCTCTCGGCCCCTCGGCCGCCCTCCCCCCGGAGCCCCGACAGCCCCCCTGTCCCTCACCTGCTGCGGCCAGCGTGGGGTCAGGCTGGGGGGTGGGGGGGACAGATGTCGTGGCGTGCGGGGCCCTGCGGCCCGGGAGCCGCTGTCCCTGCGCAGTCTGCACGGGACTGCCCCCCCCCCCCCCCCCCGCGGCGCCGGCNGGGGCTCTCCGCCCTGCCCGGACGGGAGGGGTGTGCGGGCCCCTCGAGGCCCTGACCCGGGCCCACTCTAGGAAGCCTCTCCCTTACGAGGCCGCCGCCAGGGGCCGTTCCCTTTGCCGGGCCCAGGAGCCAGCCCCACCAGGCACTTACCCCAAGCCTCCAGGACAGGCACAGAGGACAGAGCGGCCCCTGGTCCCTCCAGCCCCCGCGGGGAAGTCTGGGGGCCGCGGGCAGAGGGGCCGCAGGTGTCCACCCATGGGAAGCTCCCGTGCTGTGGCCAGGTGGGGACGGAGGTGCGCACAGGTGCGGAGGGGCAAGACGGCAGGGCCCGAGGCTGCGGGGGACTGGGGGCCGGGCACAGTGGGGGCAGGGTGGCCTCCAGGACCGGCCCAAAGCTGCCCCACCCGCCTGCCGTCCCAGACCCTGTGTCTGGCCTGGGCCTTCCTCTCGGCTCAGGCTCCCAGCCGAGCCCCGGTCCTACGTCATACCCCACACGGCCCCACAAAGCACCTGCCCCGACTGTCCCGTCTCCAGGGGCCCCCTCCCCTCGTGGCCCTGGCCGTCCAGGAGCTGGGGCGCTGGGGGTGGACGGCGGCCGCGTCCAGGCCCAGCCCGGGAGCCAGGCGGGCTGGGCAGCGTGCCTTCACGGCGGTGTCTGCCCGGCCCAGGCAGGACTAGGGAAGACAATGGGCCTTCTCAGCTGCCGCTTTCCCCCACGGAGGAGCCTCCCTGGCCCCAGCCCCACCCGCCCTGGTTGGCGGCCCGCCGCGCCCGGCTGGGGGNCCCGCGTCCCAGGCCACAGGCGCACCTGCTCCCCGGCCAGCCTTTGTGCACCCTACCGACACCTGATTTATTGGTGTAGTTTTCCTCGCCGGCCAGTATAACCCAGCCCCACTGGCTAGGATGCCACCCGCCCAGGTGGGTTGTCCCACGGTCTTGCCACGGGACTCTCCACTCCTGAGCCAGTGCCGGGGGGATGTTCATGGGACTGTCCCACGACCGGAGGGCTTGGGGTGTGCTTCCAGGCTGAGCCTTCCGGCCCATCTGGGGTGCCCGGCATCCCGACAAGTTAGGAGTCCGTCTAGTGGCAGGGGGACCCAGGGACATGCCCCCCCGGGATCCCCGAAGGCTTCCCTCCCCTCAAGCCAGCAGGGCTCCGAGAGACAGAGGACGGTGTGGCCAAGGCAGGTTCCCACCCTGCTCTGATGCCCGAGCGCCCTCTCCCAGCACCCACCACCCTCCTGCTCCGTCAGTGGCTGGGAAAGAAAAAAGGGCCTGTTCTCCGAGCGGGAGCGGTGGCCAGCTCGGGCCTGACAATGGAGGGCATTGAGAGGCTGGGGGAGGTGCTGCCTGTCCCCCCACACCCGTGCCCCGGCGCCCCACGCCAGGCTCCCAGTGCCGCTCGGGCCGGGAGCAGACGGTTGTGACTCCCCGGAGGCCCGGAGCATGGTGGCGCGGGGGGCCCCTGTGCCCGAGCCACCGGCCCCGCGGCCTGCGCCCCCAGCGGGCTGGGCAGGAGCCTGGCTCTGGCCTGAGTCGCCTCCCCGCCCCCCACGAAGGGCGCCTGGTTTTCTCGAAGCCAGCTGGTTTGGGACTGTTGGCTTCTGACAACAGATGGTGGGTCAGGGTGGCCATTTTGTGTCGTCCTTGTCACCTTCCCCCAGCGGCCGCCACGGATAAAAACCTGCCGGGAGACAGACGCGGCCCAGGCCTTGGGGACGGATGGGGGAGCAGCTCGCTGCTGAGAGATGCGGAGACCCCCAGACCCCGGTCCCCCAAACTGCCTCCGCGCCCATGCGCGTTGGGTTCTAGCCCCGGCCAGGCCGGAGAGGAGGCAGTGAGGACCGGCAGGCCGCCCCCTGCTGAGGGGGGCGTCCCCGTGGGACGGCCACGGCCGTTGCTTCGGTGCTGGGCCCAGAGGCAGCCCCTTCTTGGCCGGGCTCTGGAGGATGGGGTGTTTCCCTGCTCAGGAGAGCCGCCGCTTCATCCAGCGGCCTGAGCTTCCCCGCCAGCCCCCGCCTCTGCCAGGGGGCGGAGGCCCTGCCGCCCAGTGCCCAGAGCCATGGCTGTGGCGTCCCGCCCGCCTTCCCAGGCCACTGCGGGCCGGTGGCGGCCGGGGGCCTGTTACGCCTCACGGCCTTCGTCCCTGGGAAGAACAATGCCCGGCTGGTCCCAGAGCCTTCACTGAGCTTTTCCCTCAAGTGCAAGGCCACAGGGTGACCTCAATGGCCGATTTATGGCCCAGGCTCCAGAAGCTGGGCCAACAGGTGGCCAAGGGGGGCCCTGGGGTGGGGGCGGCCTGCACGGAGCCCCATCCCTGCAAAGAACCCGTGAGACGGCCCCCTCCCGGTTTGTCTGCTCCTTTTGGAGCCTGAGCAGCATGTTCTGGCGCAGGGCACGGAGCTGGCCAACGGGGCAGTCCTCCCCCCCTGCTCCCCAGCCCCGGGCTGGCTCACCGAGAGCTCGGGAAGGATGCCCTTCCGTGCACCTTGATTTCTCTTGCTGTGAAATGGGTGTGTTTGCTCATGGATGGTGTCGCCTGGACATTGTGAAGGCTTGATCCCAAAGGGGGAAACCATGTCTAGGTGCTGGGCGTGGGGGGCCGGGGGTGGGGATGGGGTACCGACTGTGTCCCGGTGGTGTTCCCATTAGCTAAGAGCCTCCCGCAGAGAGAGTTCACATCAGAAAGGAAACAGGGAACAGTCTGCTGTGTCTCTGTGTTCCGGGCTTCTGTGTGTTCCAGGTCATGTCCATGTTGAAAGCAGAAAAGCCGTGAGCTCTTTTATTACCCAAATAAGGCACGCTGGTTATAGGAGAGCTCGCGGGGAGACACGGATGAGCCCACAAAACAGAAGAGCCTCGGAGCGCCCCTTCCCGGGGCATGGCTGGGCCCGGCCGCGTGGCCCCTTCCTGCCGGCTTGCCCAGGCGCTCACACCCGCAAAGGTTTTGAAACCTGGGCTGCGCCTCGCTGTGCATTCTGCTCTCCAGCCCGTTGCCCCAATTAGCATAATCATTTTTTTTTATTGAGGTGAAATTCATTGAATGTAAAGTTAACCACTTTAAAGTGTGCAGTTCGGGGGGGGGTCGGCACGTCCGTGCTCTTGCACAACCACCTCCTGTGTCTGGTCCCAGAACCTTGCGCTGCCGCCGGAGGAGCCCCCAGCCCACGCCCGGGCGCACGCGCACCGCCCTGGCTAGGGCCCTGCCGACCTGGGGGGCCGGGGGATGGGGACTGGGGGCCGGAGCGCCAGCGCAAGTAACCGTCTGGTGTGTCTGCCGCAGCTGCAGCGGGGCCTTCGCGGGCCAGTGGTGCCAAGCGCCCAACCCCTGCCTCAGCGCCCCCTGCAAGAACGCCGGGACGTGCCACGCCGTGGACCGTGGTGGCCTGGTGGACTACGCCTGCACCTGCCGCCTGGGCTTCTCTGGGCCCCTCTGCCTGACGCCCCGAGACAACGCCTGCCTGCCCACCCCCTGCCGCAACGGGGGCACCTGTGACTTGCTCACGCTCACCGAATACAAGTGCCGCTGCCCCCCGGGCTGGTCAGGTGAGAGCGGGTGGTGGCCCTGAGGACCCCGGACCCTGGCCCTGCCCCGGCTGCCCACGGGCCGGGACACGCAGGCAAGGCCGGGCCCCTCGTGCAGCAGGGAGACCCTCTAGGGCTTTCTGGGGCCGTTGGGGTCGGTGACCCATACCCTAGAGTCCCCGTGCCCTTTCCAGCCCCGAATTTGCCCGGTTTTGGCTGCTCCACCTCCCCGCCTCCGTGAGGACGGGGGTCCTCCATCCCGTCCTGTGCTCGGGGGTGGGCCAGCCCTCCGCGAGGGGCTCTGACGCTGCACCGGGCCCTGGAGGGGACAGCCCGGCTCAGGTCTCGGGGCCACCTCCCCTGCCAGCCGTGTGTCCTGGGCACCTCGTTCCCTGTGCGTGCGAGGATGGCTGCATCCTGCCATCGGGTCCTGGGGACTGAAGAGACCACGCGGTTAGGTCCTTGCTGGGCGGGCCCCTCCAGGGTGCATGGAAGCCGCCCCCAGAACCTGGAGGAGGCCTGGCCGCGGCCATCCGGAAGGCCCATGTGACCCGCGTGCTGCCCCTCGCCCACCAGGGAAGACGTGCCAGCAGGCCGACCCGTGCGCCTCCAACCCCTGTGCCAACGGCGGCCAGTGCCTGCCCTTTGAGGCCTCGTACATCTGCGGCTGCCCGCCCGGCTTCCACGGCCCCACCTGCCGCCAGGACGTGAACGAGTGCAGCCAGAACCCCAGACTCTGCCAGAACGGGGGCACCTGCCACAACGAGGTCGGCTCCTACCGCTGTGCCTGCCGCCCCACCCACACCGGCCCCCACTGCGAGCTCCCCTACGTGCCCTGCAGCCCCTCCCCCTGCCAGAACGGGGGCACCTGCCGCCCCACGGGGGACACCACCCACGAGTGCGCCTGCCTGCCAGGTACCGTCCCGCCGGCCGAGGGGGACCCAGGGGTGCAGGAACGGGGGTGTCCGCTGTGGGGGCAGGGAAGGGTCTGGAAGGGGTACCAGTTAGGAAGTAGATTGCATACAGGTCCAGGTCTCGCCCCAGTCTCTGGCCATCCCACTGCTCCCTGGGTGTGGGGTCTGCCATGACCGCCAACACTTTTCCCCCCACCCCCTGTGCCAGGGACCTGGGGTCCCTGCAGCCCCCAGGGCAGGCTCGTCAGTGAGATGCAGCCCTGGGCAAATAGAGCTGGACATGTGTGCCCTCCCTGGGGGTCCCCTCCACCCCACAGGCACCCCTGCCCTCATGGTCCCTGGCTCTTCACGCTGCTCGGAGCCTCCTTGGGTGGTAGGCACCAGCCCGCTCCTCTCGCGTCCTCTGGAGAGCGTGTGCCAGGGGTGAGACTCACCACAGCCTGCTGGGATGCTTGCCGGCACCACCCTGGGCCTCCCGTTTCGCTGGGGCACGTCACTGCCCCCGCTGGTGGCTTGTCTCCCGTGGGTGTGGGGGACCGTGGGGCAGCCACCCACAGCCGGTCCCCCAGCGGCTCCACTGGCCCCGTTTCCCTGGCTGGTCTTTGCACCGCGGTTTCTGAGTCAATTTTGCTGCTGCTGATCTAAAACTAACACTGACGGGAAGCTCGCAAACCTCGTACGTAGCCTGTCAGCCGCACACCCGGCACTCAGGTGGGTTTGGGGCAGGGGAGGAGCAGGAGCTGAGAAGCCGGGGTCACGGGGCTTGGCTGCTGGGTGTGCAGGGCCCAGTTGACCTGGGGGTACCAGGAGGGCTGTCCCAGCCACCAGACGCCCCGGCCCCAGCAAAGGGGAAGTGTCCGCCTGCCTGCCGGCCGCACAGCCCTGGGCCTCGTCACCGCATCAGCCACCTTTGCGTGCAGACGCCAGGCACGTGCATTTCCTGGGCAGCGCTGGGCGCTCCCCTTGCCCCCTGACCGCCCCGGTGCTGCTGGCTGTTCGGCTGGCCCTGGGGCTGAGAGCTAAGCCCACTTGCCAGGCCCACCCCTGGGTTCCGGGTTCAGATAGATGCCTTTTCGCTGGCCTGGTGACTACGGGCCTGGGACCTCCCATCCAGCCACATGGCTCACAGGGGCTCTGCCCTCCTGGGGCCACAGTGAGGGCTGGAGGATGTGGGGTGTGGGGGACCCACCAGACGACACCCGTGCCTGGAGCTCATGGGCCCAGCGCCCTGTAGGCGAGCCTCTGGGGGACGGAGGAAGCCGTGCCCGAGGCCCACTCTAGCGCACGTGGGAGTCCCAGCTCGGGCTCTGGGCTCCTGTTTGGAGGGAGCTGTCCGCCTCGTACTTGGGCTCTTCCCTGCCTCCTGCTTTTGCCCCCACAGCACTGGTAGGGTGGGGAGACTGGTTCTCCAACGGCAGGAGAGGGGTTCAAAGGCACCCCGGGAGGGGCATTAATCAGTAACCGGCTGTGGGTTTGGGCTGTCGCCCAGCGCACCTTGCTTGGTTGATGATTGAGCGAGCGGGGGTTGAGCGGGTTAATGGCTGACCGGCGGGGCCGCCGTGTGGCAGAGCTTGGCCCCCGCCGGGAAGCTGTTCCCGGGAAGCTGAGGGCCACGTGTGTGTCCCCTGCCCGGAGCCCTCCCCAGCCCCAGGGTAGTCCCCTAAGATGGGGCACGTGCTGCGGCCCCCCGGGGGCGCCCTGGGAGCCCTGCCCGGTGCCTGGCCTGGAGGCAGCCACAGGGAGCGGTGCGACAGAAGGGGTTCCCGACACCGTCCAGAGTCCCGCGCTCCCCAGTCTGTTCAGCCGGCCCCGGGCCAAGCGATCGCTCAGAGAGAAGCGTGTCACCCGTGGGCTCTGGAGCGTGAGGCCTGGTCACACGGGGAGCCCAAAGGGCCCCATGGTGGCGGACACCCCAGAGCAGGCCACGGAGGGGCAGGACCTCACCCAGAGCAGGGCGCGGTGGGTCCAGCCAGGAGGACGCCGGAGCAGGACCCCTGCGGGGTGAGCCTGACCGGGCCCCCGGCCCCTCCTGCCGCAGGCTTCGCCGGCCAGAACTGCGAGGAAAACGTGGATGACTGTCCCGGGAACAACTGCAAGAATGGGGGGGCCTGTGTGGACGGCGTGAACACGTACAACTGCCGCTGCCCGCCGGAGTGGACAGGTGCGCACCGGGACCCGCCGCCCGGGACCCGCCAGCCAGTCTGGCCTGCAGGGACGGTGCGGCCTGGGGCGGCCCTGGCCCCTCCCGGGGGCTGAGGCCCCCTCCCCTGCAGCCGTACCCACACGGCCTCAGCCGCTCGGCGTGGGCTGTGCGCAGCCTGGCCCCGGCGGCCCCGGGCTACGGTCGGGCTCCCTGGGTTTGGGCCACGCTTGGGGCTCGCGTCTTGGGGGAGGAGCACAGGTGTGGGCCCTGAGCCCCTGGGCCCGAGGCAGAGCAGCGGCGTGCGCTGGCGGCGGGTGGAAGGCTTCGTGGTGGAGGCGGACCCCGTGCCTCACGGTCGCGGGCCCTGGCGGCATCCGCTCCACCGACGGTCTCCGCCGCCCGCAGGTCAGTACTGCACCGAGGACGTGGATGAGTGCCAGCTGATGCCCAATGCCTGCCAGAACGGAGGGACCTGCCACAACAGCCACGGTGGCTACAACTGCGTGTGCGTCAACGGCTGGACGGGCGAGGACTGCAGCGAGAACATTGACGACTGCGCCAGCGCCGCCTGCTTCCACGGCGCCACCTGCCACGACCGCGTGGCCTCCTTCTACTGCGAGTGCCCCCACGGCCGCACGGGTAAGCACTGGGCCGCAGGGCCAGGGCAGGGTGGCGAGCGGGGGGCGCCACCAGCTCAGTGGCTCCGGGGGCCCTACTGGCGGGCACACCGTCCCTCAGACACGCAGATGGCGGCTTCCGGAGATGGCCCGAGAGGGGCCTTTCTGGAGGTTAAGGGCCAGGGGTACACCGGGGCAGGCCTGCTGGTGACGAACCTCCCGGCAGGACCCGAGTGTTGTGAGCGCATCGGGGCCGCTCAGCAGCATGGCCGTTGGAGGCCTGTCATCCCCAGGCTGGGGGTGCCCGCGGACCGCTGCCGCCCAGGCTGGGGGGTGCCCGCTGACCACTGCCGCCCCGCCAGGTCTGCTCTGCCACTTGAACGATGCCTGCATCAGCAACCCTTGCAATGAGGGTTCCAACTGTGACACCAACCCCGTGAACGGCAAGGCCATCTGCACCTGTCCCTCAGGGTACACGGGCCCAGCCTGCAGCCAGGATGTGGACGAGTGCTCGCTGGGTGCGTCAGGGCGAGGCGTGAGGCCGGGGGGACAGCCGAGGGGGCTGCTGGACCAGCGTTCCCAATCTGATGGGGGAGGCGTAGCAGGCGAGGACTGCTAGTCTGATGGGGGAGGTGGGCCTGTCCCCGAATGGCCCAGAGGTCAGGGTGCCCGAAGCAGCGTCTCACCGGAGCTCCATGCCCCCCACCCTCCGCCAGGCGCCAACCCCTGTGAGCACGCGGGCAAGTGCATCAACACGCTGGGCTCCTTCGAGTGCCAGTGTCTGCAGGGCTACACTGGCCCCCGCTGCGAGATCGACGTCAACGAGTGCATCTCGAACCCGTGTCAGAATGATGCCACCTGCCTGGACCAGATCGGGGAATTCCAGTGCATCTGCATGCCCGGTACGTGGGGCCAGCCACTAGGCTGGTGGGGTGGGCCCTGCTGTGCCCCGGCCTCCATGCCCGCCCAGGCAGCCCACGGGGCACCGGCCCGCAGAGCAGCACCAGGGCTGGGGGGTGGGCCCCGGGGTGCCGGGTGGTCGGCTGTGCAGGCAGCGGGAGCTGGGTGCCACATCCCCTGCAGCGAGGCCGTTTCCCTCACGGTCCCCCACCCCCCAGGCTACGAGGGTGTGCACTGTGAGGTCAACACAGACGAGTGTGCCAGCAGCCCCTGTCTCCAGAACGGCCACTGCCTGGACAAAATCAACGAGTTTCTGTGCGAGTGCCCCACAGGTGAGGCCTGCCCCCCGCAGGGAGAGCGGGGTGGGGGAGGCAGGAACCCTAACGCTGTGCTGGGGGGGAGGTTCCTGGGCTTCGACCTGTAGGAGCATCTGTCTCCTGCCCTGAGGAGTGCTGAGCAGATGCCCCCGGGGCTGGGGTACAAGGACTTCACCGCGGGAATGACTAGGCCAGGCCGGGCAGGGGGTATTGGCCCCCCACCTTGCTGGGGGCGTGAGGGGAGCCCAGGACCCGAAATCCTCGTTGCTGTCGGGATTCCCTGGGGACAAGAGCACCGTGGGAGCAGCAGTGAACTCCCCAGACCCCTGAGGGGCGTAGGTGGGGAAGAGGGGCCAGCCCAGCTCTCGGAGGGCTCGTGGCCGGGAGGGAGTCGGCCTGGCCTGCACTCCCCGCAGTGGACGTGGCCCGTCACGGGCAGTGGACGTGGCCCTCAGCCGATGTGACCGGCAGGAGGGCCTGAGGAGTTTGGGGTGGGAGGGGTCTATAAGCCCAGGGGTCTGGGCCCCAGAAGGCATTTCTAGGTCAGAGCTGGGGCCTGCAAGGTATAAATCGGCCGCCCCAAACCCTGGGGAACCTTCTTCACAGCCTGACACGGTTGTGGAGGTAGCAGCTGGGGTCAGTCGGGGAAAGGGCCCTCTTGGAGGGGCAGGAGCTGAAAGGGGGCAGGAAGAGAGATCGGGAGGTCTCCCGCCCTGGCTGCAGCAGGCTTTGGGGAGCCCATCCCAGGATCTCCCCACTCTGGTCCCGCCGGGGCTCAGCCAGGGGCCCCGGCACCCACTGCCTCTGACGGCAGCCCCTCCCCCCGCCACAGGCTTCACGGGACATCTGTGTCAGTATGACGTGGACGAGTGTGCAAGCACGCCCTGTAAGAACGGCGCCAAGTGCCTGGACGGGCCCAACACTTACACCTGCGTGTGCACAGAAGGTGCGGGGCCCGTGGGAGGAGGGCGGGCAGGGAGCGGGGCGGGGGTTCTCCCGCGGGGAAAGGTGTGCTGCAGTCCCCCTCTTGGGAGCCCAGGAGGGCCAGGCCCACTTGGCGGCCTCCCGGGAACAGCGCCTGACGCCCCGGGCCCTGCCCTGCAGGCTACACGGGGCCGCACTGCGAGGTGGACATCGATGAGTGTGACCCCGACCCGTGTCACTACGGGGTGTGCAAGGATGGCGTGGCCACCTTCGCCTGCCTGTGCCGGCCGGGCTACACCGGCCGCCACTGTGAGAGCAACATCAACGAGTGCCACAGCCAGCCCTGCCGGCACGGCGGCACGTGCCAGGACCGCGACGACGCCTACCTGTGCACCTGCCCCAGGGGGACCACAGGTGGGTGGGCGGGCCTGGGGGCGCAGGGGCCGGGGGGGCA
>LNAC01000469.1:769299-780328 GCA_002007465.1 Ailurus styani | reverse complement strand
CGCCCCCCGCGCCCGCCGCAGCCGCCCCTCGGCGTGAGCTCGGCCGCCGGCAGCCACTTGGGCCGGGGCTTCCTGGGCGGGGAGCCGAGCCAGGCAGACGTGCCGCCGCTGGGCCCCAGCAGCCTGGCCGTGCACACCATCCTGCCGCAGGACAGCCAGGCACTGCCCACGGCCCTGCCCGGCGCGCTGGCCCCGCCCATGACCACCGCCCAGTTCCTGACCCCGCCCTCGCAGCACAGCTATTCCTCGTCGCCCGCGGACAACACCCCCAGCCACCAGCTGCAGGTGCCCGAGCACCCCTTCCTCACCCCGTCCCCCGAGTCCCCGGACCAGTGGTCCAGCTCGTCCCCGCACTCCCACGTCTCTGACTGGTCGGAGGGCATCTCCAGCCCGCCCACCAGCGCGCAGTCCCACATCGCCCACATTCCGGAGGCGCTCAAGTAAGCGGCCGGCGCCCGGGCGGACCCGCTTCCTTTCCCAAGCCCTGCGGGGCGCCTGCGGGCTCTCGCCACGCCGGCACGGACCAAAGGGGCTTTTTAAGAAACGTGTTTTTATACAAAATAAAAGGACAAGGATTTTAATTTTTTTTAGTATTTATTTATGTACTTTTATTTTACAAGGAAACACTGCCTTTTTATTTATACGTAATGTTTTCTATGGCTCCAGTTGACAACTTTTATCTGTTCCAAGAAAATAAACTAGTTCTCAGTCATGGTTTTCCTACTTGTGATAAATATTGTTACGTATTTGTAAAATATAAACAAAGATTCATGATTTATAAATGCCATTTATTTATTGACTTTTTTTCCCCTTCAAAATCCAAAAAGAAACGATGTTGGAGAAGGGAGGTTTGAACCAGCATTTGTCCAGAAAGCTGCCAGGGTGCCTGGGCCTGCTGCCATGGCCCCAGACGCCCCCCACCCCGCGCTCGGCCCCGAGCCTCCTGCCCGCGTCAGCTGCTTTGTGGAAGAGGTGCATCTAGACACAAACAATAAGACAGAACCTTGATCACACCTTTGGCACGTGGATTAATTTGCATCTAAAATAGGGACATAAAATGTAAAATGATGTGGTTTGTGCATTTTGGTGGCTTTTTTTAAAATGATCTTTTTGAAAACATGCTTTTAAAGATGTGTTCTTGGGGTGTCCCCAGAGCACATTTCATGGTACCGATCGTGAATCTTTGTTTTGGGTTCAGTATTACATAGTTGTTGGTTGGTCTTGTGAGTTGCTGTTCCTTCCAGAAGCTCCTCTGCCCCCACCCTGGCCTGGACGTTTAAGGACTGTGTAAGAGCGAGGAGTCTGGTGGCTGTGGCTCACACACCTGGGACGCCACGTGGAGGAATCCTACCCTTTTCTGGGGAAAGACGCTGCCTCGGCCACCCCGATGGACCGGCAGCACTGGGCCTGAGCCTGTTTTCTCAAGAGACTTCCCAGAGCAGCCTCTGCCCAGGCTTTGGAAAAACACGGCTGCGTCTGGCCTCGGTTCACAGAGACGGCTCGTCCCACGGTCTGGAGCGGCTCAAGGGTGCGAGCAGCCGAGACGGTGCCCCCGGGGCCACGGGAGCCAGCTCGAGGGCCACCCCTCCCGGTCTGGGGGGGGTGTGCCCAGGGAGGGAGCAGATTCTTGCAAAATCAAGTATAAGCCTGTGGCAAAATAAATGTCTGTAAATACATTGTTAAAGGTGGATTTTGTTTAAAAAATCTGAATGAACAAGTCTGTCGGGGTCATGCTGACAAGGGATGTCAGAACATGGCTCTGCTCACGACCCAGGCCTGGCGACCTGACCTGCAGCCGTCTGGACCGTAGCTCTGAAGAGCAAACCCAGGGAAGGCTCCCCGCTGCCTCCTCCAGGCAGCCTCCCCGGCCTTGCCAGGGGCAGTGTTGTGCCATCCCTAGTGGGCATGACCAGACACGCCCTAAGATGTTGATTCTTACTGTGTTTTGTAAAAATAGAGGGTAGTTTACAGAAAAAAAAAAACTTTTTAAAAAAGTTATCTACGTGCAAAACTGTAGGTGATGAAAATGCTGTATTTTTTTCATCTTTTTTTGTTAACGGATTTGCAATAAAAGTAATGCTGATGGTGATCCCGATTTTGCTAAACCTGGCGGTGGCACTGGCTTCCTTTCTTGGAGGGAGGGAGGGCGGGCCATTCTACTCCCGAGGGAACCCAGCAATTCCTCTGCCCCTTCCGACGGGGAGGGTTGGAGACCAGCCAGCCCTGGCCCCTCAGAGGTTCCACGGTGTCTCTGCGTCTGTGTGCACCGGGCCCCCTGCAGGGGCCTCCTGGGCCTGGGGTGACATGGGTGTCGGAACAGCAGGCTTGATCTAGGCCCCCACATCTGTCTTGGTCGGAGGAGCAGGGCACCGCTTACCCAACCCAGGGATGGCATCCGGGAGCCTGCTGCGGGCAGGTGGTGCGTGGGGAGGGGCCCAGAGGCCACACACGGGAATCCAGGCCCCAGCAGGAAGCCGAAGGGAGCCACAGAAGCATCCAGGCAGGGGCACCACGGGCACCACGAGGGTGACAGAGGGAGCGGGGGAAAGTTCTGTAAAGCCAAGAGAGTACCGCAGAAGAGGCCTGCCCCCTGCCGGCCATCCCCATGCCTCCCTTTCTCCCTCCCGCCTCCACCTGTCCCCACCCCAGCTGGTGGGGTCAGATCAGATGAACAGAGGGAAAGTCTGGCGTCCCCTTCTGCTTCAAAGTGCCTCCTGGCCTCCCCAAGCCCATGTGCGAGCCTGAGATTTCCTCACTGAGTTTGGAGGCTTCGTTCCCACCTGGCACAGTGAGGCCCTGAGCTGTGCAAACGGGACAAAGTGTTCCGGGAAATGGAATATGGTAAGCGGCCTGACGGTTGTGTACGGAGAAAGTAGACCCAGTCTGAGATCTGCCCCAAGGTCTCTCCGCACCCCACGACACTGCTCCTAGGGGTACGCCCAAAAGGAGTGCAAATGGACCAAACAAGTCCACACACGCCCCTGTTCATGGCAGCATGAGTCACAGCAGCCAAGAGGTGGGAACGGCCCAAAGCCCATCAGCTGACGTATGGATCAACAAGATGTGGTAGGTTGCGCCATGATGGCTCATTTTATGTGTCGACATGGCAGGGCCATTGGGCCAAACATGAGCTTGTTTCTGGATGAGATGCACATTTGAATCTGCGGCCCTCCCCAGCGTGGGTGGGCCTTAACCCATCAGTTGACGGCCCATGTAGAACAGAAGGGCTGGGTAAGAGGGAAGTCCTTCGGCCTCACGCTTGTCCGGAACACAGCTCCTTTTCCTGCCTTTGATGTTTGACTGAAGCGTCAGCTCTTCTTGGGACTCGAGCCTGCTGACTTTCCAACGAAAACTTAACCATCAGCTCTCAGTTCTGAGGCCTTCAGACTCAGGCTGGAGCCTCCAGCACCCACGGTCCCTGGGCCCCAGCTTGCTGACCACAGAGGTAGGGACTTCTTGGCCTCCGTAATCTTATGAGCCAGCTCCTGATCAGAAATCTCTTGACTCCTACATGCAGCCCTGTTGGTTCTGTTTGTCTGCAGAACCCACACTGAGCACGCACGATGGAATATTGCTCGGCCCTGCAAAGGGGCAAAGGCCTGACTCACAGCACAGAACTGCCAAACCTCAAACACAGGAGGCCGAGTGCAAGGAGCCGGACACAAGGCCACATCACTGTCCTGAACAGGGGAGCCCAGAGAGACAGAAGGCGCAGTGGGGGCCCCGGGGCCTGCCCGCTGGGTCTGGGAGTGACCGTGAGGCCGTGAAATGTGGGAGTGCACAGGGGTGCCAGTCGCACAGCATTCCAACGATACTAACTGTCACTGATTTGCTCACTCCCACAACGGCCACTCTTATGTTTTATCTCGGTTACTGTTTTAGAAGAAGAACTCCGGTAGCGTTTGGAGTTTCCAAGAAGCTTGTGTCCTGACGCTCCCCAAAGTCACCGGAGCCCCTGGCAGCTTGAAGGAAGCCCGAGAGGAGGATGGGGCCCTCGGAGCCTTACACTGGGCGTGCCCGAGCCCGGGGCCCTGCCTGTGTTCCCGGGAGAGGCCGGCCCTGGCCGCCGGCTCTGTCCTGCCTGCCCGCCCGGCCGTGCCCTCCCCAGGGACTCATCCCCACCCGCCTGGCTCGGAAGCACTGAGATTCCCACCCGTTTTTCTCCCTGGGGCCCAAACCTGCTCTCGGACTCCAGAGCCCCCCCCACCAGCGGGGCTCTCCTTCTACTCGGTTGGTCCTCATTCCCCGATGTGCACCCTGAGCCGGCCTGTTCTGCCAGTCCCCGCCCTCAGAAGGACCCCCATCTACACACCACAGGCCTCCCCGACAGGGCATGGGCCCTGACTTAGGGCATCTGTTATTAAACTGTGTCTCCCCCAGAATTTCTATGTTGAGACCTGAGGTCACAGGACCTTGGGATGCGGCCTTATGGGGGGAGCTAATTAAGGTAAAGCGCGGTTGTCCGGGTGCCCCCTCCTCCAGTCTGGCCGGTGTCCTCATGAGGAGACGAGGACACAGACACACACACGGGACCACCAGGTGGGGTGCGGGGGCACACGGCCATCTACGAGCCCAGCACGGAGGCCTCAGGAGGAACCGGCCCTGCCCGCGCCCAGTCTCAGACGTCCGGCCTCCGGGAGGTGAGGGCATTCACTTCTGCTGAGCCCTTCGTCAACCCCAGCAGATGATCCGGGGGGCCAAGGGCACATCCCAGGGGCCGCGGTGCCGGCAGCCCACCCCGCGGGCCCTCTCCCTCCTTGGGAGGCTTGCGCTCTGCAGCACTCACCGCACGCGAGACCGACAGCAGAGCCGCCCACCCGCCCCCCGAGCCTGCCTGCCTTCGCTGGCTTGAACGGGGATGTTCTTCAGAGGTGCGCCTTCTAGCAGAACTGTAACGCAAGCCGCAAATGCAATTTTAAGTGTCTCAGTAGCCCCATTAAAAAAACTGAAAAGAAACCAAAAAGCTTATTAATACATCTGAGATAATCCGATATATCCAAAATATTAGCATCTCAACATATAATCGACATAGCTAATGAGCTAGTTTACATTCCTTTCCTCTCTCTCTATTTTCCATACTGTGTCTCTGAGACCCAGTGTGTGTTTCACGCTTTCAGCCACCGAAGTGTGGACCGGCCCCATGCTCAGCTGCCACGTATGGCTCATGTCCGCCGTGCTGGACGGCACAGGTTTCAACCGCCAAAGTGGCTTCCCGGCACCTGTCGGCACCCAGGAAGCCCGGGACACGGCTTCGGCGTGGTGTCTTGCTCCTCGCTCTTCCAGGGCAAGCCCCAAATATGGCTCTTCCCCTGTCTGGCCAGAGCAAGGAGGGGACGGCATCAGTGCCCACAGACTAAACAGGCCGGCAGGGCAGCCGAGACACCTGCGGGGCTGAGTGCCACTCCGTGGGCCCCCAGGAGCCTCCAGAGCGTGTCGGTGGGCCGAGACCGGGCTCAGTGGTGGTGGAGCCCATCTTCACCCTGGTGGCACTCCAGTCCCACCTCAGACCGGTGATGGGTCTTCCAGGGGCTGGCCCCATCTGGAAACCACACCCAGAGCCCCGCAGGAGGGGACAGCGCTGTTGGCACAGATGCGCGGTGGAGGGCTTCCTGGGGCGGCTCCTTGTGGGACCAGGCCACAGCGGGGGTCCCTGGCACAGTGCCAAAGGATTATTCTGTCCAAGTATTTCCAGCAGGAACCTGAGCAATGTGGTCTGGCTGGACGCCAGGGCACACGGAGACTAGAAGCCCTGTGTCCCAGACTGTTCGCTGGGGGTGGGGGATCGACGGGTGTGGGGAGCCCTGGGTCAGGGCTTGTGTGTCCCGTGGGTCTTGGAGAGGGCCCCCACGCCCAGCGGGTCCCCAGCGGATGCGCCCTCCTGGCAGACTGAGGGGCCACCCCAGGTGAGGCCAGGCAGCAAACGCTGTCGCGACCGCCTTGTGTGCCCGGCCCTGCTGCCCGATTTGTATCATCTTGGTTTGGCCTTCCTCGTGGCCACCACTGGACCAGAGGCAGGTGAGTCAGCGCCTCTGAGCCTCGGTGTTCTCAGGGGTAAGTCGGAGCTGCTCGCAGCCGACCTCCTGAGCGCGTGGAGGGGACTGTGAGGTCGCGGATGCAAAGCTCCCGGCTCGCGGCAAGGACGCGGAAACGGCATAGCTGCTGTTATGACGAGTTGTAAAACTGTTGCGCCCCCCACACTTGCACCCCTGTGTGGTGTGCCCGAAGCCAGGCGGCAGCCCCGTTCAGTAGCCCTTCCCGTCCGGCACTTGCACTACAAAAGCGTTGCTCTTGGTGCGACAGGGCCGGCGGGCAAGGGGTCTCGGGCTTGGATTTTGATGTTCTCTGTACAGCCCTGGGCCTATTCCTGGACCAGAAAGCCCGTGATGTGTACTCAGTGCTTATCACAAATCTAGGCTTTTCTATGGCCATACTTACTGCCCATCTAGTTATGTTTTTGGTGACATTGCATTGTGTCTACGGTCACGGTGTTACTGGTCTCAGAGTAAACAGAGCACACCCTGTCTGGACATTGATTCCTTCTAAAAACTGGCCTCAGGAAAGTGTAGCTTTAGGTCAGTTACTTGCTCTTTACCTTGTTTCCTTGTCTATAGGGTGGAAAAAAGGGAAGGACGCTGGCCACACCTGGCGAGGGACAGGGTAATGCAGAATACAGGGGTTCTTTATGGGAAAGAAACATATTCCAGCCCCCGGAGCCGTGAGCACAGAGCTAGAGAAGTACGCACTCTGCACTCTCCGTTGTCCCATTAAGCTCAAGTCCAGGAGGATTTATGGAGCACCTGCTGTGTTCAGCCAACCAATCCCTGCTCCCGGGGTTCGGGGGGAGTCCAGAGATGAACAATCCCACGGAGAGGGCCGCGGTCCCGGGGTGATGTGGGGAGCCAGAATCTTTCATCCTGCTGCACGGGGGCCAGATCCCACAGGAGCCCACGGTGTCCCTGATGCTGGCGCCCTGAAGCCAAACTTCCGTGGGCGACACCTGCAGGCCCACGGAGTCGGAGGCGGCTCTCTGCCTCCCCCTGCTGGCAGCATCCTGCCAGTGCCCCCTCTTGGCAAGGAGGTGGTCCCATGGGAACTTCATCAGTTCTGTCTGCAGCACACAAATCGCTCCCGGTCCTCCCGTCACTGTGTCATTACCCCGTTTTACGGATGGGGAAACTAGGCTTAAAGAGGCAGGTGACTTCCCCAAGTGCACCTACTTCAGCCAGGGCCGGTGACTCTCCTGGTCCATGTTCTCATAACCATCCTGGGAGACCCCGTAGCTCGGCCACATCACTTTCCAGACAGGAACACTGACGCTCGGAGTTAGTGCTGCAGCCAACGTGGCACTTGGCAATGGGCAGATCTGGGCATTCTTCCATGCTCCAACTCGGCCCTTTCGTCTTCCCAATCCGCAGTCCCCCGGGCCTCCAAGTCCACGCCTGAAACTAGTCCCCACGGATGCTCGGGGCTCTTGTCCTCCGATCTTGTGTGTTCCTTTGGCTGGTGTGGGCGCTGATGCTGTGTGGGGGGAGAGGGGGCTGCAGATACAGCTGGCAGCGAGAGAGCAGGGTCCTGCCCTCGGGAGTCACCAGTCTGGCCCAGCAGCCTAACTGCCCCCCTGGGGCCCCAAAGCCACCTCCTGGGCTCCTGGCTCTCAACAGTACCTTGCCGGAGCCAGGGGGAGGCCAGACTGACGATGTCACCCCTGGTGGGGAGCCCCTGAGAGCTTCCTTGCTTTCAGAAATCCAGTGCAGGGCCCAAAGAGCTCCAGGCAAAGCATACCTGTCTGCTGCCACCTTCTACTCTCCGTGTTTCTGCCCCTCGTTGCTACAAAGCTTCTGTTGCCTTCAGCCACAAATGGTGACGCTTGGCTTCACCAGCAGGTGGGATCCAGGCCTTGCCATGTGCCCCTGCATTGGACACCTTGGCAGCTGCCCAGTGTCTGTGCTCCCCAAGGCAGAGGCCCTGCCGGTCAGTCCCACAGCCACAGCCGTAGCTCCTAGCTGTACCTGGCACACAGTAGGGGCTCAGCAAACATCGCATACAGTTTGTGAGAGGTCTCTCAGTCTTTTTCCAGGGCCCCGCTGCAGCTAATGGGACACAACTCACTCTCTGGCCTGGCTCTGACTCTCTGTGGCCTGTCCCGTGTGGAATTAGCATCCTTCTCGCACTTTCTAGGACACCCCTCTCACTTATGTCACCTTACATGTGTAGTACTTGGCCCAACAATTGAGGGGGGAAAAAAAGTTCCCCGAGGATCGCCAGGAGCCAGGCATGTTTGCAGATGCTGGAGAGGAGATGAGAGAGAAAATGCCATGCTTGGGCGCCTGGGTGGCTCAGCGGTTTAAAGCCTCTGCCTTCGGCTCAGGTCATGATCTCAGGGTCCTGGGATCGAGGCCCACATCGGGCTCTCTGCTCGGCAGGGAGCCTGCTTCCTCCTCTCTCTCTGCCTGCCTCTCTGCCTACTTGTGATCTCTCTCTCTCTGTCAAATAAATAAATAAAATCTTTAAAAAAAAAAAAATTAAAAAAAAAAAAAAAAAAAAAAAAAATTTTAAAAAAAAAAAAAAAAAAAAAAAGAAAATGCCATGCTTGTGATTTGCCAGGGTGTGGATTTTTTCTTGCAAGGCACCTCAGGGGTCTGGGGTGTTCTAGCGCTGGCCTTATGCCCCACTTCCCCCATGGAAGGGACTCCCTCTCCTTATACTCGGCCTGGCCACATCCACCCACCAGCAAGCCACACCATGGGGGCCACAGAGCAAGCGTGAACACCCAGCTCTTTCTGCCCTTGGACCTGTACTCTCCTGAAGGAACTCATGTCCCCTTCCTCTCTGTTCAGACCTGCTCAGCCGCACGGGCGCCGCTTCCAGAAGCCCCCCCTGCCAGCTCCTTCCTCCTCTGCAGCCCTAATGCATTCTCCCCCGGACCACTCAGCCAGCCCTGTCTCATGGAGGCAGCCCCTTGGCTCTGTCCAGGCTGAGTCAAGCAGGCCCCCTTCCGTGCCCCCAGCCTCAGCGCCCAGGACCAAGGGCTGGAATCAGAGGCTGAGCAGAGCACCTGGTGTGGAGCAGGACTGCCCCACCAGCATCACTTACAAACCACTCTACTGCAGCTACTTTATGCCCTGGAGGAGGGAGGGGCAGAGGCTCGTGGCCGTGGGCCACTAGCCTTCACCTACAGCCCTTCACTGCGGCCACCCCTCCAATGGCTCCTTCCCACAATCACTGAAATGGTCAGTTGTCAGCTCCACAGTCTAGGGAGGTACGCCGGGGCTGCCATGGGGGGGGGCCCTGACCCCCTCCACAACGGGCTTAAGGTCTAGACCAGCACCGCCCGATGGAAATATGCCAGGCACATGTGGAATTTTAAACTTCTGACGAGCTACGTTAAAAAAAGGGAAACAGATGAAATACATTTTAATAGTATATTTAATGCAACATACCCCAAATGTTGGCATTTCCACGTGTGATAGAAAGCTGTCAGTGGGCCATGTGACGTTCCTGGCACGCTGGCCTCTCACGTGTACTCAGATCCCATCCCAGCTCTGCCCAGCCCCCCTTGCAGGTGCTCAGTGGCAGCCTTCTTTGGACAGTGCAAGCTGCTGGGAGGGGCTGATGACTGTCCCCGCCAGCGTGTAGCCCTGGGTCCGGGGTATGCTGGGTCACAGGGCTACAGCTCCCGTTACGGAACCTTGCATGAGGAACTACCGACAACTCAGTAAAGAGTGGCCGACTCCAACCCCCATAGGTGGGCTTCAGGGAGGTGGTGCCATTTCTATGTAGCCTCCGTGAGCCAGGGAGGAGGAGGAGGAAGGAAAGAATGAGGGACGTGCTGCAGGCAAAGGGAAGGATGGCAGCCGCGGCAGACAGTGTGCCACCCATCGGCATAGGCCATTTGCCCCGGACAGGCCCAGGACAGTCCAGTTCGTGCCTGCTGCTCTCCTGTAGGCACCAAGAGCACATTGTCCCCGTGCTCACCCCGCCTGGACTCCAGGGTGGTGAGGATGTGATGGTCAGGGGAGGCAAGGAAGCGTAAAAGCGGCAGACCTGTGACTCAGAGCCCAGCCTGCATGACCGTTGGCTTGACTGCGGGCCTAGATCCCTGTCCTGCACACCAGGCCACGAAGGGCCAAGACCGTGAAGGCCTCCACGCCAGAGACTTAACAGGAGGGAGGGGGGAAGGGGCCCTTGCACCTCTGGCTGTGCGTCCCCCTTTCAGGGGGGTTAACAGTGACAGCTGTCTCTGCAAAGTGGTTTGTTGGGACAAGGTGACTGCACCAGGAAGTGAATCAAGGGCGGCGGGATCCAGGGCTGAGTTCCAGCACATGCTCTCTAACTCTGTGTTGAAATAGGTTGGGACCTTGATTTCTGCAAGGCAAATGTTAGCTTAGCAGAGTGGCCACGTCAGATGGGTTGAAACTCCCCCGGCACCCCCTGGGGCCCTGACAGCGTGGCTGCTCCCTGCCAACGTCACAGCAAACAAGTGGCTGAGGCACACTCCTTCCTTCTTCCCAGGCTCCTGCGTCCCCCGGGGGGCCAGGGGGCCCTTGCACCCCAGGCAGGCCTCGGCGGCTGCTGCTGCACTAGCTGCCGCTGGGAGCTCGGCCACGGGGGGGATGCAGTCGGATGGGCACCCTTGCCACTCTTCCCGCCCTCTGGAAGGAGCCGGGGCAAGCGGGGACAGGCTGCTACTCCCCGTCTCCTTGCCAGGCCGCTGTGCAGGTGAGTGGGCCTGGCCTGGCTGGCTGCTTCCCCACCTACTGAACCGCCCCCTCCTCACTGGGGAAATGGGGGTCGTCCCTAAGATCCTCCACGGAGGGCTCGGATGGCCATCCGCGGTGAGGAGCAGGAGGCTGGGCGCAGCGGCCCGGCTGTGCCCGGGGTAGGCGCTCACTGCGCACCAGTACCCGCTCAACGGCTGCGGAACGCCGAACCCAGCCCTGGCTTCCGTCCACTCGGCTGCGGGCCGCGGGCGCGCGCCGGGGGAGCCCGGGGGCCTCGGAGGGGCTCGGGGGGCTCGGGGGGCGGGCGG
>LNAC01000469.1:752638-768036 GCA_002007465.1 Ailurus styani | reverse complement strand
CGGCTCGGCGCTGTTGACCGTCGGCTTGGCGCCGTGGCCGGGACGGCGGGTTGTGAGGGCAGGGCTGGAGGGCAGACCCGACCTGCGACTGTGTGAGGCGCACGGACGAGTACGGCCTTTCTTCGGCAGCTCTCCGTGTCCTTTGCTTGGACGCTCGGGGAGGGGCTCGTCCCCGCTGGTGGCGCGGTCTCCGCCGAGCCAGGCTGGCGAGGAGACGGGCTTGCGCGGCTGCTGTCTGTCGGGGACCGGGTGGCCGCGGAGGTCGGCGCCGCGTGTCTCACAGCCCGGGTCGGAGGCAGTGGAATGAAGTCACCACAGCCGCCTGCCGTCGGCCTTGGCGGCCTCCCCCGAACACGCGTCAGCGGCTTGGAGACGGGGCCCGAGCTGCCTGGCTGACCGTCCGCCAGGGCCGTGTGTGCGGGCGTTGGCCCGAGAGGTGCTTCCGTCCCCAGGGACGCGGGGAGCCCGCCCGGGCGCTCGTGCAAGTGTCAGCGCAGCCGGGCTCCCGCAGCCCGTCCCCTCCGCGCCGCCGCGCCCTCGCCAAGGGAAGGCGAGGCGCGTGTTCCTGTGACTCACTCCCCCTAAACAGCAGCGAGCCCCAGGCTGGTCCGGAGAGCTTTCTTCAGGGCGGCGAGGCGTGGGCTGATTGCTCCTCGCTTCTCAGAGCTGCTTCCGGGCTGTCGGCGCGCCCTCCGGGTCGTGGTCATTCGGCGCCCTGTTGGGACCCGCTGCCCGGCCTGTGTTCGGTTCTGCCCTCGGGCGGGCCGGAGCGTGCGGTGTCTCCCAGGACGGCCACACCGCCGCTGCCGCCGTGAGGGGGCTCCCGGGGGCTGGCGGGCGCCCCCGCGGGTCTGCAGCTCGGCGAGGAGGAGAGGAGCGGGCGGCCAGGGCCTCAGCCCCGCAGGCAGTCGGGAGCCCAGGTGGCACACAGGCCGCGCTTCCGCACTTCCCGGAGGCGCACGGCGGTCTCCTCGAAGGGCTAGGCGTGCGGATCGTGCCTCTGGAGGAGCAGCAGCGGCTGCCTCTGCAGTGGGGCCTCTTCAAGGGAGGTGACTGGGGGGCGGAGGGTGACTTCCCGGCTGGAATTGAGTTCCCCGGGGTCAGGAGAGACGCGGCGGGCAGTGTTTCTGGTGGTGAACAGAGAGAGGAGGTCGAAAGGATAACGTTCGAGATCGTTCTGAATGAAGTTGGCGTATTGGTAAAAAGCTCTCAGTTATGGGCGGGGGGAGGGGAGGGGATTCTACTTTCCGGGGAAGTGATGGTGTTTGTTTAGACAACGGTTCTTAGTCCGGGAGTTGAGAAGATAGTTCTTACAGAAACTTTCTTCAAGGAAAGCGTGTAAGTATAAACCTGCGAGATTTACATTTTGATGACAGTTCCCGTTAAACGGCAGTCGGGATTAAGGCATCCCAGAATGCACTGCGAGTAGAGCTTTGTAAGCTAAAACCCAGAAGAAACGTTAGAAGTCGTCATACTGCTTCTCTCACTTTACAGATGAAGAGACGGGGTCCCCGAACGACAAGGGGTGTGCCCGGGGCCATTCAGCTGGACGCCCAGCCTTGCTCTCCCGGCCACGCCTCCGCCGTGTCTTCCTCTGGGCCTCTGCCCTGTGCGGTTTTTCTTTTTTTAAAAAATAGAAAAGCTTTAAAGAGCTCTAAAAAGCTGCTCAGAATGGCCGAGGGTCGTCTCCTGAAGCCGTGCAAGGAGGAAGTTGTGTCCTGGAGGGTGTCCCGCGCGCCTCTGTTGCACAGATAGCAGGAAGAGGCTCTGCTTGTTGTGCTCAGTCCATAGGAAGCTGCGCTATCCACGTTCTTGGTCTCGAAACGGCAGCTTGTAACCCAGTGAGGTCTCCAGGGCTGTCCTAATACAGTCTGTTAGATTTGAGTGAGTTTCAGAGTGCTCTTCCGTAAGTGCTTCCCGGTTGGCCGGGGACAGAGCACGTGTGGGCCGTAATGGTAGAGGATTAATAGACTCCTAGGACTGGTTTCCAGAGAGGCAAAGGAGCTTTCATTTGTAAATGGCTTGACTTAAAACACATTCATAAGTGTGTTCTTGTATCTGGCTGTCAGAAAGATTTCCAAGAGCAAAAATGTTGTACCTCTGCAGAAACGTGTGGGTTACCCTCTGGAGTCCTTCTACCATTTCTCCCCCTAGTGTTTGCTTATCCCCGCGGTGCGCTAAACTGACCCTGTTTGTGAGGGTGGTCCTAGGGGCAAGGACTTACACAAAGAAAAAGACTTTGTAAGGAGACAGAAACTGGATTTTTGTCTTAGAAGTACAGGTTCAAGATTGTACTTAATGTATTTTATTTAGAAAAAACCCACCCCAGCAAGAAAAAATACTGTAAAGATGAGTTTGCTCCTTTGATTTCCAGAAAAGTTTTGTTGGCACTCTATTATTAAAAATTTTTGAATGAAGTTGGTTGGTCAGTTTTAAAGCTGCTTTAAGTTTACTTGGGGTTTTCATCCCAGGCATAGTTGTTACAACATTGGCGGTCAGAGGCCACTTGTCCTGCTAATGCTCTTCCAGCAGTCGGCACGCAAAAAAGGAGGCCTTTTGCACAGGGGCATAAAAGGTGTTTTTATTTATTTTAGATTTTGCACCTTATACAACTCTGTACTTTATAACGCTCTTTTGTTAAAATGGAAATATAACTTGTAAACTTTTCTTTTCACTTTAAGATTTAATATTAACCTGTGTGAGAAGTATGACATGCAATCTTAATAGAGGAGTTGGGTCTTTCGGGATCTGGAGATAATTTATGGGGAGATATCAGCATATCTGGTAGTAAATCAGATCAGCAGTTCAGTTGTATTTCATCTCTGCCCGCTTGGTGAGGGTATCACGGCGGCATCAGGCATTCCACGTGGGTATTCGGCTGGGCTATGAAACTGAAGTGCAGAGAAGGCAGTGACTTGTGTGAAGTCAGTCAGCGAGCTCCAGGCGCAGCCCACATTTGCATCCCAGTCCAGTGCTCTCCATGTTCTTGCCTGTGCACTCCGCAGCCCTCACAGCAGCAGCCCCTGCAGGGCGCAGTTCTGGGCGGGGAGGGGGTCGGAGCAGGAACGGCGGGCCTCGGGACCGAAGGCGCAAACTCTTAAGTTGTTTCCAGCCTTTCTGTGTTTTTTTAGTTTTCCTAATTCTGTCTGGGAGTTTGAGTGTATGGATTTTATGTTAATTTCTTCTTTTTCTTTTTCAGTTCAGATTCAGGAAAACCTATATCCTGCTTCTTTCTGTAAGCATCATCTAACTGTGCAGAAGATCAATCATGCAGCCACCGCCCCAGGCAGCCCCGTCAGGCGTGGTTGGGCCACCTCCAGCTGGGACTCCTCAGAGCATGTTCTGGTCCAACAGACCGTATAGGAGACAGGCAAATAATAATGCACCCGTGACTCCAATAACTTGCCCACTGCAGCCGGTGACGGATCCATTTGCTTTTAGTAGACAGGCGCTACAAAATACATCGTTGGGCAGTTTGTCCAGAAGCAGCCCACCCATTCTGCAAGGCCTGGCCCCACCAGCGTTCCTTCAGCACCCTGGTCTGCCTGTGCCTCACACAAATACTGGGGATACCCCCCGGAGACCGGTGTCGCAACCCAGAGCAGATGGCGGTCTGTTTTCCAATGTGTTGACCCCTTCAGCAGCATCAGAGCCCGAGGTGAACAGGAGTGCCGAGGTTGTTCCCGGCTCAGAACCTGAAGTTCAGACTCTGCCATGTCCTCAGTACATTCCAGGAGCAGGTGCTGACAGTTCTTACGGGGGCCACCCACACACAAACATGCTTGGGCCCGATAGGCCCCTGAGTAGACAGAACCCGCACGACAGTGCTACAGCATCAGCACCATCCCCTTTCTTTCCTCCGCCTCGTCAGCAGATGCCAGGGCAGTGGGGACTAGGGCAGGGAGGCCCACAACCCTCAGGTCAACATTACTGGCCCCGCCCAGAAGGACCTGTTCTGAACGTGGTGCCCCACGCCTCCGGTGGTTCTCGCTTCCCTGCTCCGTCCAACCCGCATTGTGGTCCTGGCCACGAGCAGCTCAACCCACTGGTGTCTTTGCCAGGACCTTTAGCCAGTGATGGAAGCAACGAGGCAGCCTGCCTGCAAAGTGGAAACCATTCAACAAATAACTTTGATCCTGAAAATGTGTTCAGGCAAAATTCTAAAGCTCGGGCGAGCCAGGAGCTCAGGCCAAATCCAGGAGTGAATAAAGAGCAGTTGCCGGACTTTGCTCTCGTTAATCCCCTCGCTCAGGGAAATAGCCCAGAAAGCCATTTGCACTACCCCCAAGAGGCCAGGACCAGCCGAGCCCGGTCAGAAGTGGACTCGGGGGTTCTCTCCATGTTTTTCCAAGGTGGGGAGACAGAAAATGAGGAGAACCTTTCATCTGAAAACACAGGCTCTGCTGGTCAGTCCGACTTCGGCGGCTTCTCCACCAGCCCCGCACTTGGTCACCCTCCTGCACACGTGGGAGCGGGTGGCGTTTCCCAGGCCTTTCCCAGAGGTTCCAACAGCGAGGCCACGCAGCAGGGAGGACACCCACAACCTTACTTTTCTCAGGCCGCAGGCGCCCCGCCTGACCGCCCCACCGCGGCAAGCGCTGCCGTTGCCTTGTGGGGCGGCGCAGCCGGTGCAGGGGCGCCCGCCGCCGGTAGTTCGCAGTCTGAGAACGTGGAAGACCTCGAGTTCATTCAGAATCAGGAAGTTCCGCCAAGCGAGCCCCTGAGTTTGGACCCTTCCTCCCCCAGCGATCAGGTCAGATATGGGCCCCATTCCGGGCCAGCCGTCCCCAGGCTTGGAGTTGTGGGACACTCTGGAGGTGGGGGTCCAAATCTCGAGGCCCCGGATTCAACGCCGCACCCTGTGCGGTCTGATAGTGTGTCGTCTGGTTACGGCAGCAAGAACCCCAGGAATCTCCCGAGTGCAGCCAGGCCCCAAGACGTAGGCACTTTCATTCAGCAAGAAGTTGGAAAACCTGAAGATGAGTCTTCGGGGAGTTTTTTTAAGCAAATTGATTCTTCTCCGGTGGGAGGAGAGACAAACGAGACCACTGTGAGCCAGAGTCACCGCGGCAGCCTATCCCAGCCCTCAACCCCAAGCCCCCCTAAACCCACTGGCATATTTCAGACAAGTGCAAATAGTTCTTTTGAACCAGTGAAATCCCACTTAGTTGGAGTCAAACCTGTCGAGGCCGATCGCGCCAACATGGTGGGTGAGGTGAGAGGGGCCATTGCCCACCAGAAGCAGCGCAGACCCGCTGCTGCCCCGCCCGACGCCTCCCCTGGCAACCTGGAGCAGCCCCCGGACAACATGGAGACCCTGTTCACGCTCCAGGCCTGTTCTCCACCCTTTTCCGTGCCTGTGGAGCCCGGGCTTGTGCACCCCGGGGGACCATCCCTGGAAACTGTGCCCCTGGCAGCCGAGAAAAGGCCTTTGGCCAGAGCGCAGGGGGTTGTGAAGTGTGAGAGCCCAGTGACAACATTGTGGGCACAGAATGAGTTGCCAGATTTTGGAGGCAACGTCCTTCTAGCTCCAGCTGCTCCTGCGTTACACGTGCCTGTGAAACCGCAGCCGTCTGAAGTGATTCAGCCTCCGGATGAGGGTGCGTCCGCGCCGCAGGCCCAGCAGCCAGGCTCCGGCCTGCTTCTGCAGAGTGAGGACACCATTGGTGCTTCTGAGAACCTCGAGAACCCTCCCAAGATGGGAGAAGAGGAGGCCCTGCCGTCACAGGCAAGTTCTGGCTATGCCAGTCTTTTATCCTCACCACCCACGGAATCTTTGCAGAATCAACCCGTCTTGATTGCCCAGCCCGATCAAAGCTATAATTTGGCTCAGCCCATTAATTTTTCTGTGTCTTTATCGAGTCCTAATGAGAAGAATCAGCCCTGGAGAGATGCTTTGGTTGGGGACAAACCCTTGGCAGGCAGCCGGGCTGTTGGGGGGGACTCTGGAGACAGTGCTCTTGTGTCTGGGATCGTGGCCGGCTCTCTCACCCGCTTGCCTCTGCCTAACAGTCTCGCGCACAGTAGTTTTCCACAAGTTCCTGGTACTTTGGAAATAGTTTCTAATCAACCTGCTAATTTGCTGGTTCAGCCACCACCTCATCCAGTTCCAAAGAATTTGCTTTCAGACAGCCAAGAGATTGATAACGCAGAGAAGGTTCTTCCCGAGTCGGTCAGTAGCCCTGCTGGAAGCGCAGGTGTGATGTTAGTGCCACCTGCAAACGCTACCTCGGTACCTCCTGGTGATAAGGCAGATCGCTCCAGTCATCGGGAAGAAACTTCTGGAGCTCTAGACTTCACCCTAAATAGGACTTTGGAAAATCCTCTAAGAATGTATAGCCCACCCCATTCTGACAGCTCCGTGTGTCAGCACACCGTCAGCAGTCACCCGAGACAACCTGGGCTGGGGCCGCATAACTCAGACCATTTCTACCAACAGGTGACAAAAGACACTCAGGACCAGTGTGGCCTCAAGAGAGCCCAGCAGGAGCCAGCACCGCCTCCTCCACAAGGGCCCAAAGCAACCTGTTCAGAACCTTCAAACCCAGGAAGTCCACCCGTGCAGGGACAGCCCCAAAACTCGGTCCCACCACCCGCAAGCCCAGCTCCAGCTGACACAGGTCAGCCGCTGCCACCCCGGCCGCCTCGGTCCTCCAGCGCGTCGGTCGTGTCCACCAGCTCGAGCCAGGCAGCCGTGCGGTCGGACCAGCACTGGCTTCAGGCGCCTCCTCCAGACTTGGCGTCTTACTACTATTACAGACCTCTGTACGATGGCTACCAGTCCCATTACCCCTCGCCGTACCCGCTGGAGCCTGGCACGGCCTCCCTCTATTACCAGGTACGGACTTGAATCCTGTGACCAGTGGTCCCTTTCTCTCGAGCTGTGGGCCTTGGCGGGCTTTTGCTGCTCAATCAGAGGTAACCCGTAGTGCCCCCACCGTGAAGAGTGCCAGTTCCAGGTACTGCGGCGGGGGACAAGCACGCCGCTCACGGATGCCCAGTGCTGCCCGCCCCTTGGGAGTTTACTCTGCATGCCTGTGTGTTACGTTGCACGCGGTACCGGATTAATTTTTTCCCACAGTACCCCCGACTCACATGGCTGAGAAGCCGTCTGTTTTCTGTCCCACCGGCGGCTTCTCTGTAGAACTTGTAGGTTGCGCGCTGCAGGAAACTCCGATAGCCTCTGGAAGCTTCAGTGTGGTTTTGATGTGAAAATTCTACCTGGCGAGTAACAGGAAGCTATGGTCTTCGAAGTGCCTCCTTGAGAATAAAAACATGTAGAGAAAAAAGTTAGGTTTGGAATGTAATCCTAGTGAAACGACCACTGGGGATGAAATTCCCTGAACTCCTTGAGGCCTGGGGTGGGGGCGGCCGTTGTGCTATGCGGAAGCCTCACCCTTCGCGGCGGTGCCCGTGTATGAATGTTGTTGAAATCGGGTTCTGTTGAGGCCTGTGTTACTTTGAAACCGTGTGCTTCAAGTGTACACGTTGCATTGCTGTCTGCTTCTCATCGCTTCTAGTCCCAGCCCAGCATCACCCAAGGTTAGCCGAGTTCAATGGAGTGTTGACCGGAAGTTTGGAAAGCACGCTCTCACTGGGCAGGAGCAGGTGGCCATCCTGGGGCCTTGTAGTCAGAAGCGGTTGGGGTTGGGCCGGGCGGCAGCCCCTGGTGACAGGAGGCTTGAGTCTCTTTTGTGGACTTTGAGCGTCTTTGGGAATGTATGAATAGTGCACAACTAACCACTGAGACCAGCAAATTCTAGATTCTGGAAGGAGCCCCAAGGACTCCTGTTGCCACACACGGAAATTGATTCTGATCCGCCCAGAGCCTAGGTGGGCTGGCAGAGCGTGTGAGAGGAGCAGAGTACCTGCTTTGGGTCCTTTGTGCAGCAGCTACGTGTGCGTCCCAGGAACTCCAGCCAGGGCCCAGTGTCACTTCTGTGGGAGCCAGCTTCCTGCTGCCGTTTGGCCTTGTCACCACAGCCTGCAGCAGTGGTCAGGAATGAGTCCGTTTTACGTGATTTTTCCTCTTCTGCCGGGTGATGGCAGAGAGTCAGGCTCCTAGACCAAAGGGGTGGTTCTGTCTCCTGCCGGGATCACCTCATTTCTGCTCCTGGCCTTCACATGGCCACTCCTCAGAGACAGAAGCCATGGCCATTCATTGGTCTGTAATGGGGCTGAAAGCCTCATGAGAGTAAAATACGATCCTCTCTCGGAAGCTTCCCAGAGCTCCGGGACGCGCTGAGATGGAACCCTGGTTCGTTTGCTTACCTCAGAAGGTGTCTGAAACAGAACACAAACTTGTGGGGTCAGAGCACCTCCACATTCGAGGCTTCAGGGACCAGAAGCCCTCCAGAGTCACCACGGCTCCATAGGGGTTGCCCGCGGACACGTTGGCCGTCTCCGGAGCAGGAGCAGGAGCAGGGCAGACCCTTTGGGGAAGCCTCTGTTGCCTGCCCGTGCCTGTGGATTTCCGATTGTAGGTTTTCTGTTCTGCATGAGGGAAGCCCCCCCATCTGGTGCTCCTCCTAGATGGTTGTCGGGGCCATTCAGAGTTGGTTCCAGTGGTTTGATGGGTTGTCACTTTATTGGTCTCTGACGTTGCACATACCCTTCTTCCAGCAGGACGTCTATGGCCTGTATGAGCCCAGGTATAGGTCCTACGACAGCGCGGCGTCTGCCTATGCTGAGAACTACCGCTACTCCGAGCCTGAGCGACCCAGCTCCCGAGCAAGTCACTGCTCAGATCGGCCACCTGCCAGGTGATGGACGTTCGCGTCGCTGGCTGTAGTAGTAACTTAGTGATCTGGGAAACACTGCTTGGAAAGAGTTACACCAGCCTGTTTCTTCTGTGTTTAATCAGCACGGGCAGAACACGGGAGCACTTTGATATGAAACAAAGCCCTCCCCGGCAGCCATGCTGTGCTGTCAGCCAGCGTTGGGTCGGCAGACCCTGGGCGGGGTCCTCTCCGGGCCAGCTGATCGTCCCACTGCCGAGGCACGTGCACAGCTCTGGCGTTCGGCTGCCTGGGGTGTTCAGGGCCCTTAGACCGTGGCAGCTTTGCCCTGGCACAGACTCTGCCCCACTGCTAATCACAGACGTGCTTGATTCTTAGGCCAGGCACCCTTGGGCCAGAACGCCTGCCCACGTCCCTTTCCTAGCACTGCCTCCCGTGCCGGAAGGCCCCCATATGCCTCTGTCCTGCTGCTCTCTTTCGGTGACCAGGCACGTCTCAGTTCTGTGATTATAGACGAGGGGTTCTTCTTTTTTTTTAAGGTTTATTTATTTAAGGGAGTGAGAGCATAGAGGAAAGGGCAGAGGGAGAGAATCTTCTGAGCGTGGAGTCTGACGCAGGGCTTGACCTCACGACCCTGAGATCATGACCTGAGCTAAGATCAAGAGTCAGATGCTTAACCGACGGAGCTACCCAGACGCCCCTGGATGAGGGATTTTGAAAGATCCCTGGCATCACGCCTTCAGCCAGGCAGGACCTGAGCGGGTCCCGGGGCTCCCACTCAGAGCCGTAGGTAGAGCTACAGCGGGCCGCAGGGTGTGCAGCCTCTTCCCAGTGCGGCGTTGCTGCCTGCCTTCCAGAGCCTTGCCCCGTCCTCGCCCATCGTCAGATTGGAGGAGGGACATGTTCCAGGTGTAGGTTTTGTTACCAGAGTATGTGGCTTCTTGAACTTGTAACAGAGGAAGTCTGATCTCCAGTGGGAGACGTCGTGCATGCGCTGCCTTGCAAAATCTTGGGTCCTGTTGCTGGTCCTGGGGGTCCTTGATAGCTTGTCTGGAAACAAGGCTCTGTCTCTGTGAGCCTTTGCCTGTTGAGCTGCCCGCCCCGTGCCCCACTGACCTGCACATGGCCCAGCTTTCTAGGAGCTTTATGTAAGAAAGCTCCTGAGGGTTTAGCTCCTGGATAGCACCTGGAAGGTGAGATTTGAGGTTAAGTGTTCTGACTCAGGGAAAGCAGGGGGCAGGTGATTTCTAGAAGCCCGTAAGCACGGAGGGGGCGCGGCCAGGGCACATCTTGCCGTCCCCGTGTTCGGTCTGCTCGCCCACCTGCACGTTTACATGGCACTTCGTTCTAAAAGGCTGAAGGTGGCGCCGTGCTGTTGAAAGGGCACCCAACCAGAGGCGGTGCCAGGTTACATGGGAGTGGTTCTGTCCTGACTTGCAGTGCTTCTGTCCTCCTGCTGTCTTCACCACTTGTCTGCGACAGCTCTGGAGAGCAGCCTATCCTTCCTGCCCTGCTCGGTTGGGGGATGTGTGTCCTCGTGCTTGGCATGAGCACATCCCTGCGGGAGCATATCTTTCACGTTTGTGTCTTTTTCGTCCTTGTTTTGTTGTGCCTTTGCTGGTAGATGAACGGGCTTGGTTGGTGAGGGCAGCGAGGAGGTGGCATGCTCTTGGTTCTGCTCTGTGTCAGATCGTTGCTCTGAGCCCACCGCTGATGTGCTCAGGGCCCCCCACTCTGCAGACGGGTGGGGTCTGAGGGTTCCCTCCAAAGCCCTGGGAGGGGGCCTTGTTCCTATAGCCGAGCCAAGGGAGTGGGTGCTCCTCGCAGCCCATCTCTGCCCCAGGCTCAGCTGAGTGAGACGTTCCTGAAGGGACGTGAGAAAAGTCCCATTTTAAATATCGAATATTGTCTAAAACTTGTTATTAGAAAACAAAAATGCTAGTAAGTACTTCTAAGAATCTTCCTGCCCCAGGAGGGTGGCTCAGTTGGTTAAGCGTCCAACTCTTGATTTCAGCTTAGGTCTTGATCTCAGGGTCATGAGATCAAGCCCCACGTAGGGCTCTGGGCTGGGTTTGGAATCTGCTTGGGATTCTCTCTCTGTCTCCCCCCTCCCCCCGCCCCGTTACCATGTGCATGTGCTCTCTCTCTCTTTTGGAGGAAAAAAAAATCTTGCTGCCGAGAAGGTCTGACAGCTGACCTTGCTAAGTTCTGCTTTCTGTGTGCTGAGAGTCAGACTTACAGCTTGGTCTGTGAGGCTGGCTTCCCATCAGGCATGTTTTAGGTCTCACGCCTGTCACGTTTAGGAGGCCAGCGCCAGGGGCTGAGCCAGCCACAGCCCCGCACCTAGGCACACATGGCCAGGCGTCCAGAGGACACAGGTCGTGGTCTGTGCTCGTGGGTGTGACAGCCCAGTGTGTTTTGCTCCTGCTGGGTGTGATACCAGAAACTGGAGAACCTGTTTGAGCCTTGCCGTGCAGGACACACAGAGGGCGGCCCGCTTGTCGACGCTGTGTGGCGCTTGAATAGGCACTTGAGAGATGAATTTTAAAGGTTTTATTTATTTGTCAGCACAAGCCAGGGGAGTAGCAGGCAGAGGCAGAAACGGGTTCCCTGCCAAGCAGGGAGCCCAATGCGGGACTTGATCCCGGGACCCTGGGATCATGACCTGAGCCAAAGGCAGTTGCTTCACCAACTGAGCCACCCAGGCGTCCCAAGAGATGAATTTTAATGAGCTGGGTGGGAGGGGGTCCCATCATCTCCTAGTTACTGTTTCGGATCTTCCGATGAGCATTTTTTCATGACCGGAGCGTTTTGCTGAGTGCCTGAGGCCCTGGCAGTCGTTCTGTGGGCGGACGTCTCATCCTAGTCTTGGGAGTGAGGAGGTAAGTTGTTTTTAACAGCGTCGCGTGTGCTTTCAGGCAAGGGTACCCCGAAGGTTACTACAGTTCCAAAAGCGGATGGAGCAGTCAGAGTGACCGCTATGCAGATTATTACTCCGGCCAGTACAATTATGGAGGTACGCTCAGGGTTCTGCGTGGCCCCCCGCGGGCGCGGCCCAGTGCTCAGCTGTGCTCTGTGATCATTTCTTGGGAGACTGTTCTGTCTGTTAGCCTTCCTATGTTTTTAGTCCAGGAGCCCAAGTAGTTGAAAGTAAGTTGTACCTGGAAATAATTATATTGCTATTTTTCATTAGGAAGTTATGATTTAATTCTAGTGTTAATGTCTCTTTATCACATTAGTTGTTTCCTTTGACATTCTAGCAAAGCGTGGTTGTGAGTAGTTCTAGAGCGGCCTTGTCCATATGTGATTACTTAAATTGATTAAATAAATAACATGGGACACCAGCTTCTGGGTTGCACTGGCCACGTCTGGCGTGCTAGTGGCCTCCTGTGGCCAGGGCTCCCGACTTGCGTGGGGTAGATGTCAGATGTCCCCGCTGTGCCAGGTGCTGCCCGCTGGTCCTGCCGTGCTCCTCCTGGGCCTCGCGTGCCCGTTGGCGGCCCCGCTTCCCCCTGCTGCGTGGTGCCAGGGAGGGTCCTGGGCCCACAGCCTCTCGGGCATCCCGGCATGTCCGCCCCGTCTCTTGCTTCCCACAGGCCTCTTTCCCGCCTGTGTTTGTACCGCTGGAGACGTAAAGTCTGCTCTCACCTGCCGAAAGTAGTACATCTAGTTTATAGTGTTCATGTATTTTTTTTTTCCAATTTTTTAGTTGTGGAATATTTCTTCAAACTCTCTGGGTAATGTTAGAGAGAAGACTTGTAAGGGAAATTTCTAGTCATGGGATTAAGTGTTAAAAGATCGAGACCATGAACAAAATTTAACAAAGACGTCTTCCAGCAGGTTTTTTGATTCTTTTAATCACATGTGTCGAGAGAATAGCCAGTGGCCAGTACGTGTTACGTGTACAGGTGGACACCACCTCGGCCCTCTGTTTCACAGTGAACAGTCTCCAAGTTCATGCTGATTTGGGGGAGGAAAGTTGGGTTCCTCTGAGAGCCTGGAGGCTTTCTTCAGGTTTCTCCAGCAAAGGCCAGAGGAGTACCTTCCATTTCCTGTTGTAATAAACCATGAATCCCCTGCTTACAGACCCAGGTCGCTGGGACCGGTACCACTATGGTTCCAGATTCAGGGATCCCCGCACCTGTGACCGGAGGTATTGGTATGATGCTGAATACGATGCGTACAGGAAAGAAAACTATGCTTATGGCGACAGGTTGGTACAGTGCACTTTGACGAGAAGGGTTGTTCGTGATCAGAGCTTTGCCTCTGCGTCTCTGCCCTCGTGTCTGTCATTTACCCGAGCTGCAGTTGTGTTTGGGATCCTGGTGAGCAGCTGACACTGGGGTCCCTGTCTGAAAGAGAAGGATGAACCAGGCCCTACTGGCAGTTCCCACTTGGGCTGTTGGGGGAAACTGGCCTCAGCACAGGAGCTGGAAGTCAGCTCCTCCTCTTCTTGGGTCTGGGAGAGGCGTGGCCACACGCAGCGTGAACTTGAGGGATGTTTCTCCAACACCGAAGGCAGGGATCTGAACTTAGGCTTGGGATGTGGCCACTCTCCCAAGGGTAGGCTCTGACTGGTCTTCTAAGGGTCATGGTCTCAATGAGGCGGTGACGACATGGTGCTCACTGTTGGGTAGCAAAGGGCTCTTGTCCTGGAGTCACCCACCCACAGTTCCCTCTCCTTGCCTCTGTCCCTCCTTCCACCAGGTCTGAGAGGTATGATGACCCCTGGAGGTACGACCCTCGCTTCACTAGCAGTTTTGACGACGACCCCGAGCCCCACAGGGACCCTTACGGGGAAGAGGCGGACAGGCGCAGCGTACACAGCGAGCGCTCGGCCCAGAGCCTGCGCAGTAGCTTCAGTTCCCATTCGCGTCAGGTAGGGGCCCTCTCCCCCTCCCTCCGCACTTGACCACACGCCTGAGTCCCCTGTATTCCCTGGAGTTGATTTTTCCTGTTTGATTTATGTTTTCCCAGAGTCAGATTTACAGAAATCACAGCACGACTGCAGCTCCCTATGAGGCCCCGCCTCCCCCGGGCTCCTTGCCTGGGGATTACGCCTATGGCGCCTACAGCAGCAATTTTGGCAGCACCCAGGGCTTCCCAGAGTATGGCTACCCTGCCGAAGCTGGCTGGCCCACCACGGAGCAAGGTGTGTGTGTGGGGGGGGGTGCCCTGTGCTCACATAGGTACAGAGGGAGGTCGAGTCACACCGCCGGGGCAGTCTCACAAGCCTGGGGTGGCAGGGGGAGTGCATTTCCGCTCAGGTGGGAATTGTCGATGGCCTGGCCTGGTCTTCTCTGCAGAATAAGGACTGCTGTGAGTCACAGAGCTTGCCACAGCGGCTGGGAGCCTCCCGGCCTATCCGTAGTGGCCGCGTCAGTGTGGCTCTGAGGACAGGCTCCCTGCCAGCCTCTTGGGTGCGGCCGCACTGTAGTCCCCAGTGCTGGCCCCTTGGGTAAGCAGTTTGCGTGGGGAACTCCTCTAACTCCCCTTGGGAAGCTCCTGTGCTTGGGCTTGTCACCTGTGCCACGTTCTCAGCTCCTGTCAGAGATGGTTCATCAGACGCTTTTCCTTGGAGCTGTGCGGCAGTGTGTGTCAGGTCCGGTGAAAATCTCTGCACTTCAGGCATCAGCCACCATCATCCTTGTCAGTGCCCCCTGCTCCGCTGCCAGGAGCAGGCCTCTGAGGGAGAGCTGGGAGCGCGGATGCTCTGGCGGGACCCCGAGCAGCCGCCGGCCAGACGCTGCTTCTGAGTAGTCTATGCTCAATGCGCGGGACTGTTTTAAAGATTTATTTTCAGAAGAGAAATAGTTCTCGTTTTTAACGGTTGAAACATTTTTCTGACACGCACCAAGTGCTCCTTTTTGATGGGATGCTTACTAATTATTATCTTCCAGTTGAAGGCCAGGTCGTTGTGACCAGTCTCGCCTGGCCTTCCAGCCATATGGGCACCTGAAAGATCTGTCCTGTTGATCTGGTCCAAAAGCAGTAAAATGTGACAAGCAGATTGTTTCTTTCTCACTTTATTTAAATGTAGCTCCATCGAGACCAACTTCTCCGGAGAAGTTCTCGGTGCCTCATGTCTGTGCCAGGTTTGGTCCTGGGGGCCAGCTCATTAAAGTGATTCCAAATCTGCCTTCGGAAGGACAGCCTGCATTGGTTGAAATTCACAGCATGGAGGTAATTGCATGAGTAGAAATTCTGCATTGCAAGACTGGCCCCTGAAAAAGTGACCTTGGAAGATGGTTTTTTCCCACAAACCTTCAGTTCATAGGTTTTCTGGTTGCGCTGGGTCGTTTCTCCTCTCAGAGGTCAGGACGTTGAGCACCTGCCTGGGTGTCACCTTAGACTTAGTTTCATTACATGTTCGTTTTGTCTTTATTCACATTTCTGATTTAGCAGGGAGGACCCTGCTCCTGTTCATCTTGTGGCTTTTGGTCACGTGTAGAGGAGCTTTGTGATCTGGTGGCAGGTGGGGTGGGGGGCCCTGTTCTGCAGCCCTGGCAGGCCTCTTCTGTGCACGTGTTAGGGCCCTGCTTCTATTTGAGGGAAGACGTGGTTCTTACTGCTTAAAATAGAGTTTGAAAATCGTGGCGGGAGAACAGGCCTGCGCCCCGTGGGGCGGGGGGGGGGGGGGGGGGGGGGGGGGGGGGGGGG
>LNAC01000469.1:735095-752496 GCA_002007465.1 Ailurus styani | reverse complement strand
CCCCCCCCCCCCCCCCCCGCCTCAGACCTTGCTGCAGCACACGCCGGAGCAGGAGGAGCTGCGCTCGTTCCCCGGGCCGCTCGGCAAGTACGTTCCCTGTTGAAGCATCCCTCGGCGTCCGTGCGGAGGCAGCTGCTACACTCGGCCTCGCAGATGCAGTTGTCGCTGTTCATTGAGTGTGTGTTCTTTTTTCAGAGATGACACCCATAAAGTGGATGTTATTAATTTTGCACAGAACAAAGCTACAAAATGTTTGCAGAACGAAAGTTTAATTGACAAAGAATCTGCAAGTCTCCTTTGGAATTTCATTGTTCTCTTGTGCAGACAGAATGGGGTAAGATTTTTATTGGCCTACGTCTCGGACCTCCCGCCCCCACCCCGCAGAGGACGTGGGTGGGAATTCTGTGCCACGCTGTGTGTGACAAGCAGTGGCCCTGTCCAGCGTCTCGCTCAGAAAGAGGGTCCTAGCGGTGCTTTCGGGAAGCGGAATTCAAGGACGTGTGGTTTGGGGTGCAGGGAGGTTCGCGTCTGCCTCTGTCAGCCTATCCAGTCATCTGTGGTCTGTCCATCCTGCTCCCGGCCATGTCCTGAGTGGTGGCTTGTGCCCTTGGGCGTTTAGTGTGCTCATCTGAGGAGTCCTGTTTGGGGCCTCACCTGACCAGGACCGGGCCCATCCCGGCACCCCTGCAGGAAATTCTGTGTGTAGTGAAGCACTTTGTTCTCCTTCTGCCCCCGTGGCCCCTGCAGACCGTGGTGGGAACAGACCTTGCCGAGCTTTTGTTACGAGACCACAAAACCTCGTGGCTTCCTGGGAAGTCACCCAACGAGGCCAACCTGATTGATTTTACTAACGAGGCCGTGGAGCAAGTAGAGGAAGAGGAGTCCGGGGAGGCCCAGCTCTCGTTTCTCACAGACAGCCAGGCGGCCAGCAGCAGCGCTCTTGAAAAGGAGACGGAGAGGTTCCGGGAGCTGCTGCTATACGGCCGCAAGAAGGTGAGTGGCCGTGAACCCCCGGGGTCCCCGGGCGGGCCCTAGCATGCACAGTCCTGCTCTCAGGAGCCACGGCACCTCGGCTGCAAGCCGGCTAGTCTCTGTGGAGTCCGATGTGTCCGCTCCCGGCAGCAGAGCTGTCTTCCAAGGGTCGCCAGGGTCAGAGACTTGCCCATGCTCAGCCACGCGTCCGCCACGTACACGTTTCAGGGACAGACCCGTGTGCGGGGCAGAAGTCAAACTGTTCTCACACAGTTAGGCGTGCCTTCACTGTCACTTCAGCGGGGCAGGAGCTGGGTGGGTGCCATGCAGCGGCCCAGCCCCAAGCCCTGCGGGCCACGGAGGGACACTCCCCGGGATCGTGCAGACCAGAGGGAGGGCCGCGCCTGCGCTCTGGTGGCTGGGGTCTGACGGGCCCAGAGTTCTCGGTACTTTGATGTCATGATACAGTCTGAAAGCTCGTATTTGGTAAACAAACGATCTTCACGTGGACATTGTAGGGTGAGTCGGAACTGTAGAGTATGTCCGCTTTGCTTACTGTCTCCCTCTGCTGTGACACGGGCATCTCCTTGAAGAGGCTGTCCTCTTAGTGTTGCCCCAGATGATTCTGGACGCAGGGGAGGCCCCATTAGTAAAGGCTCTGTGCGTGTGGAGTCGGTGTTGGTGGCGGCCTCGTGTGCCGTTCTGGACCTGGGGATGCATGCCGGTGGCGTCGCTCACAGTGGACGGGATAGTCAGAGGCTGCAGGACTGCTGCTCGCCCGTCCCTGCTCCGCCTCCGTGTGCTCGTCGCGTTCTCTGGCTGCCAGCAGCCGACAACGCAGCACGTGCCTTCACAGACCCACCATTGCAGGGACCCTGTGACTAGGGCAGATTGGGAAAAGCGGGCTTCTCCTTTGCATTGGAACTGGGCACGTGTATTGGCAGGCCTGTGACTCACGCACGCCTTCATGTGCACTCTGGTCCCTCTCCCCTGCCCCCCCACGTGTGTAACGACCCGTGGGCTGTTGCTTCTGCTTGTGTAGGTCACTGAAGTTGTCCTGATAACACAGGTAACCACTAAAATGCTTTGCAGGATGCTTTAGAGTCTGCGATGAAAAATGCCTTATGGGGTCATGCTCTGTTACTTGCAAGTAAGATGGACAGCCGGACACACGCCCGCGTCATGACCAGGTAGAGAATCTTGCTGTGTAGACCGTTTCTGGGCACGTCCTGCTGGCCCAGTCATGCTGCCTGGTCAGCTCTTGGAAGCACCGTGACTTGCAGCCCTTGTCACAGAAAGCTGGGGCGTGTCCACTGTGCTGCTGTCACACCGACATGGGCTTGCTGGGCCCTCTTCCCTGCGGTTGTACCGCCAACGGCTTTGTAAACATTTTATTACCTGCAGTTTTTTGCACTCTGTGAAACCACCATGAATTTCTCGGTCTTTGTTTTCTCAGTTCCTTTTTTGCAGCGCGGGGCTTTGTACACTTTGCCTGGGTCAGGTCCCCAACGGTCTCAAAGGGCCAACCAAGATGAAACCGGGCTTGTTTCTGTTTGTCTTTTAAACAGGGCCGACTTAGCTCTTTCTCCCTTCGTGTCTGCCTAGGTTCGCCAACAGTCTTCCAATCAACGACCCTTTGCAGACAGTGTACCAGCTGATGTCGGGACGGATGCCTGCTGCGTCCACGGTCAGTGTACGGGGACTCCTCAGGGTGCCCGCGGCCCAGCTCCCTGTCCAGCCTCGCCCCCGTGAGAGCGTGCCTCCTGGGCCACAAGGCCTGCGCTTTCTGTTGTTCCGGCTTCCGCGTTGTGCTCTTTGAGCTCACCCGTGACGGGATGAAAGTGACGCTCCCTTCCGAGTATAAGGGTTTATTTGTTTGGCTTTTTTCTGACTTTAGTGTTGTGGAGATGAGAAGTGGGGAGATTGGAGGCCACATCTTGCTATGGTTTTGTCCAACCTGAGCAGCAACGTGGATGTGGAGTCCAGGGCGATGGCCACCATGGGCGACACCCTGGGTAGGTCGGGCGCGGGCATGGAGGTGGGGGAGCCCAGTACGCTTGGGCATGAGAGCCACTGTCGGTGTGTAGAGGGCCGCAGGGCTTTGCCATTTGTGTGGCCCCTCTGGTGGTTGCGTCCGTCTTTTGAGATTTCTGGGAGAACCCACAGGCCCTGAGCCTTGGCTGCTGTATGTCTCCTCAGCTTCGAAAGGTCTCTTAGATGCTGCGCACTTCTGCTACCTCATGGCCCAGGTCGGATTAGGGGTTTATACAAAGAAAACCACAAAACTTGTCTTAATTGGATCGAACCACAGGTGAGGAACATCAAGGTATCAGTTTTCCTTTAGGAAGGAAGCATCCTTCCATCAGCTAACCCAGAAACAGTGCACACACACCTGGCAGCGGCAGCCTCCGTCTTGATGGCGTGCTGTTGATCACGTGGTGTGATGTGCTTCTAGGTGGCCTTGCTCGGACATGAAAATTATTTCTTTTCCTCAACAGTTTGCCGTTTTTAAAGTTTGCAACCAATGAAGCTATCCAGAGGACAGAAGCCTACGAATATGCCCAGTCTCTTGGGGCACAGACCTGCTCCTTCCCCAATTTCCAGGTAAGCAGGAGCCACGCTGGTCCGTGGTTTTGACGAGTGGGTGGTCAGTGCTAGCAAGTCTTTGGTTGTTGAGGGCTTTTGAGCTCTTACACAAAAAGTGATAGTGTTTTTGGAAATCCCAGGGAGTCATTTGATCTGTAACGCTTGAGAAGTAAACCCTGTTGAATTAAGGGTTTTCTTTGCATTTAAAATGTTCCTTGAGTATTTGGTTTTTACTACTTTCTGACCACGGTTTTTAGCGTCGTTGGGAGAGTGTTATCTGACCCGGGGGCGTGTGGGTGTAAACACTGCATCGCGCAGGGTTAGCGGGGACGGATGTCCTGCCATGCTGGCTGGCCCAGGTGCTCATGGTGACGAGCCCTGCGGGACAAGCCTGGTGAGTGTGCTGAAGAGGAAGAGGGAGTTTCTAAGAAGCTTAGTTGCGGCTGTCATCGAGAAGCCCTCTGGGAACGGGGCTCGGTGCTTCTGGGCAGCCGTGGGGCACACATGAGGCACACGGGGCATCGGAGCAGCTGCAGCTTTGGGGCTGTCGGGTGACCTGGGGGCTGGGGAGGCACGTCGGGACGACTGGGCCATGCTCCCTTGTCCCAGGTGTTCAAGTTCATCTACTCCTGCCGCCTGGCTGAAATGGGGCTAGCCACACAGGCCTTCCACTACTGCGAGGTGATTGCCAAGAGCATCCTGCTGCAGCCCCACAAATACTCGCCTGTGCTCATCAGCCAGCTGGTTCAGGTAACGTCTTCTCGAACGTCCCTCCGACAGCATTGGCCACACCGGCGTGTCAGGATCGCTGGGCTCGGGGGTTGAGCTTTGACCGTGGAGACACTTGGGACTTCCTTCCTGAACAGCTTGAGAAATTCAGGTGTTCTTGGGCAGGTATTGGGTGTCTTGGATGTTAGCTTAGGAGGTTTTCAGAGACCTCGGCCTTCTACAGAAGCTGGGCCGTAAGCCTTGAAGGAAGAAGGACGCCATCTGCAGGAAACTCACCGTGGGGCGGTTTACTCTAGCGGTTAGCAGCAGGAGCTTCCGGAGTCCAGCAGGCTGGTTGGGGTCCTGGCTGTCCCGGTGCCAGCCTCGGTCTTTTGCTCCGTAAAACAGACACTGTGCACGCAGCTTGGGGAGTGGGGGAGGCACAAGCAGGACAGGGCCGGCTGGCGCCTGGTGCGCAGGGGCGCTGGTTGCTCTCCCCTGGGACCTTCGTTCTGGTGCCTCACGCTCACGTGGTGCCTGAGGGAGTGTTTTACTGTGGGAGCTTTTAGACGTTCTCGGAAGCAGAATAATTAGCGAGTTCTCGTTCCCACAGCTTCAGCAGCTGTTTACTCAGGGCTGCCTAGTTTCGTCACAGCCCCGTCCCACGCTGTCCCCACATTGTCCCCGAGGCCCTTCAAAGTGTGTGCAGTTCTGGGTTAGTGAGCATTTTGATCAGTAAAGCCAAGCGTGTGTAGTTGGTGGCGGGCAGCAAAGTTCTGTCCGGGAGGTCCGGGTGCTGGCGGCCTGTGTGCACGCTGGCCGCCAGAGCGAATTCTGGGTCCCGCGCTCCCGTTCTGATGACTCAGCAGTGCGTGCGAGGTTTTGGGCCGGGTCACCACACGCTTTAGAGACCTTAGTGACAGGAACTATCTTACTGGCCCTGAAGGTGCTTTTTGTTCCAGATGATGGTGGATCTCGAAAACAGGGTCTTTCTTGTCACACCAGGTAGTAACAGGTCCCTTTCCTCCCTGTGTGTATCCAGATCGCGTCCCAGCTGCGGCTCTTCGACCCGCAGCTGAGAGAGAAGCCCGAGGAGGAGGCCTTTGTTGAGCCCGCCTGGTTGGTCCAGCTGCGGTGTGTGGACAAGCAGGTCAAGGTGCGAAGTGTGCTTTCAGTCTCGGGAGAGGAGGGCAGAGGTGTTCCGGCAAGTGTGGTTCTCACCCCCGTCGTTCTCACACCGGACGCGTTAGATGTGAAGAGTACGATTTTAGGGGCGTGCACGTTTGTGAGAGCGCACCCACTCCCGGGAGAGGGAAGGCCCTCCCGAAGCACGGACACGGCGACTGGGTCGGCGGGGCCGGGCGGTGCAGGGCCGGGCTCTCGGAAATGCCTGCCGTGTCTCTCCCTCAGGAGGGCACCGCAGCGTGGAGTCGGGACGGAACCTTCCCCCAGCGCTGTCCCAGCACCCCCAGCTCCGAGGCGGGGCAGCATGACGGGCCAGCACTCGGCCAGCCCGGGGGCCCGGGCGCCAGCAATCCGCTGCTGGCGCCGCCTGTGCCCAGCGCTGAGCACCTCGGCCAGGGGGTGCGGCTGCTGCCTTCAGGTGAGCCCCGAGCTGCTGGAGAAGCAGCGGGCCTCCCCACCTTGCCCTCGCAGCCGCTGCTTCTGCACGTGGGACGCTGCCCTCCTGCCTGCAGGAGAGCGGAGGGCACGTGTCTTCCCAGCACGTCAGCCCTCCCCCTCCCCGCTTGCTCCCTCGCTGAGCCTGTCGGGTCTCTCGGCCTTAAGCAGGCCTCGGAGCGGGTGGGTGGTCTGCTGAGCCCTGGAGGGGGGTGGAGGGGGGTGGGGAGGGCTCCGTGAACACCGAACTCTCAGGCCCCTGCTCCCTGGGTTGTGCTGGGGCCTCTCTGGGGGTCAGGGCCCGGGCCCCACGTGACATTTAACGGTGTCGTTTCCTCGTCCTTAAAAAGTACAAGTTCTGCTTTTCCCCAAACGATTGATGCCCTGGCGTCGTCAGCACTTTGTGCCGTGACGATTGGTTCTCTTACCCCGTAATGAGAGAAACGTGGTCACACGAGCGGACGTGTGAGAAAGTGTCGAGTGACCTCCGGGTGGCTGCTTCGAGTGCCCGCAGTCAGCCCCGGTACCTCAGGCTTGTGTTCTCCACTCTCTTGGTGCAGCTCCGCCGACGCTCCCCGACAGCCAGCCGGCCCTCCCCGCCAGGGTGCCACTGTTCCCAGTGCCCCCAGCCCCCGGCCCCCTTGAGCTGGGGCCTGGTTGTGGACCCCCGGGGGCTGCCCTTGGCTTTCCAGAGCCCTCTGGGTCTGACCCTGCGGCTCCGTACATGGGGCCTGGCCTGCCCCCTGGTGCACCGTCTCTGCGGGAAAGTGAGCACGCGCCCCAGGAGGCCGGGAGCCAGGACCCAGGTAGGCCTGCTGCCGTGCCGGCTCGAGAGCAGAGCTCGGTGGGGTTTGGCGTCAAAGGAGGTGATTGGTGGAAGAGCCTTCAGTCGTCTGAACTCGAGACAGGTTTTGTTCGTCAGCATACACGAAGGGTTCTGGAAGCCGTCGGCTGCAGGGCTCACTGATGTCAGTGCTGCTTTCCTCCGGGACGCGGCTGCGTGTCGCCTGTGGAGCGCGAGCGGGTGTCCAGGTGTGGCGGGCTGGCCGTGAGGTGTGCCCAGGCCGGAGCCGGCTCCGCAGGCCCCTGTGGGGCTTCTTGTGTCTGCCGTGCGCCTGCCTGGCTCTGTGCCCTTGAACAAAGCACCGTGTGCACCGGCATTCAGAAAGAAGCCATTACGAGAACCTTTCTGGTCTCAAACTCTGAGCCCCGCGGTGGGAGGCCGTGGCCCAGGGAGAAGCTGTGCTGTGTTGCGAGCGTGTCACATCAGCTCCTGTCCTGGGTTGGCGACACAGAGGCCACAGTGGCCGTCTCTTCTGTTGACAGGGGCGATGCCACCGGAGGCGCTGGGTAGAAACTCGCTTCTGGAGCTGAGAGAAGAGGGTTTCGGCGGACAATTTGCTAACCTGGTACTCTCCCAATTTTTCCCCAAGCTCTTTGTTTTCTGTAAGTTGCACCAATCAGGAGCCCGGACTTGTCGTTCTCCAGTTGTCTTAGGAGAACTGGGAAAACATGCAGTTGTCTCTCGAGTTGCTCCTCGGCGGGAGAGCACTTGGAAGGTCGCGCGAGCCCTCGTGGCGCGCAGGGTCGGTGGGAAGCCCCAGTGAAGGGCAAGGTCGCTTAGCCGCGCACGGACGGCCCCTCTCGGGCGGCTGTGTTGCTGACAGTGACTTCTCCAAATCGGAGAGGCTCCCCCATCCTGCACCCCTCTCTCTGCAGTAGGACCCCTGAAACCTCACTGCCTGTCTCGAGATCCTCGTCTCGTCTCTTAGACGTGTTGGGTAGAAGAGCAGCTCTGTCGCTCTGGTCCTGGCGGGAGGGACACGTGCGTCCTGCAGCCACCCATACACAAACCTGGGCCTCTGTGGACACGCCGTCATAGGCGCTTGCTGTGGTTTAGACTTCCATTAGGTGTTCTACCGTGAAAATACTTTATTTTCACATAAAATGGGAGTTTATGGGAAACAGGCTCTTCACTCAGCAATAAGTATTCTGAAAAAAACAAGTCTGTGGGTTTTTTTTGTTTTTTTGTTTGTTTGTTTGTTTTTAAAGATTTTATTTATTCATTTGACACAGAAAGAGAGATTACAAGTAGGCAGAGAGAGAGGAGAGAGGAGGAAGCAGGCTTCCTGCTGAGCAGAGAGCCCGATGTGGGCCTCGATCCCAGGACCCTGGTATCATGACCTGAGCCGAAGGCAGCGGCTTAACCCACTGAGCCACCCAGGCGCCCACAAGTCTGTGTTTTAAAACACCCCCTGGGCATCCAGCGTCCCCTCCGTGCGCACACGCACACTCCTTCCAGCCCAGTAGTGCCCAGCGCGCTCTGATGTGGTTGCTCGGGGAACAGGCTGGAGGCAGGGGCGGCTGTCCCCCACCCCCTCCTCGCTCTGCTCTCGTCACTCACGGATGTTTTCAAGGCTCCCGGAGGTGCCCTGGGTGAGCCTGCCCCCGTGTTGCCTTGGGACAGGGCTCCTCCAGGAGGTCACAGGACTCCGAGGGCCCCCCGGGGTGGGAGTGTCCCAGCTCCGGTGCTCTGCAGCCGCCGACGTCCGCCTCTGAAGTGAAGAGACCCACGCCCGCACCCAGGAAAGACGCCAAGGAGCCCAAGAAGGTGACACACGGCCCGGCTCCAGCAGGGTGGGGGCCTGGGGCCTGGGGAGGGCGCAGCTCCCTCAGACAGCTTTCCCCCGGTGCTGGTGGCGGGGAAAGGCATTCGGAGTGTCCTCAGCATCCACTGAAGCGTGCAAGGCTTCCTGAGTATCCGTGTGTCCGTGTCCCCGTACAACCACTGGCCACAACACAGTTGGAGCGGGATCAGGAGTCCCTTTGGGTTCCCATGGCCTGTCAGAACCCACCCCCCGAGGGTGGCCTCTTCAGACTTTGGGACCTGTCCCAGAACTTCCTATAAAGGAGGGTAATCTTTAAAAATCATTGGGTTACGGTATCTGTCGTATACAGATGATACAGTTTTATTTCTTTTCTTTCCCAATAATGGACATTGGCTTTTTTTTCCAGATTGGGGTTGTTATGTAAAAGCCATATGAGCGTTCTTATCTCTTTCGTTGGCGAAAGCACTCCTTTCTCTCAGGGCGTGCCTAGGGCAAGGGATCTCTGTGCGTCCAGTGTGGGGCCTTCCCCTAGCAGAGCCAGAGAGGCCGGTCATTCCTTGTCACCGGCCTGGCGGTCCTTGTCCCGCACACACGGGGCAGTCGGGCCGCTCCATGGCAGCCTCTCGACGGGGCTTCGTGGCGCCTTGTGGCGCTTTCGCTTTGCTTCCCTGACGAGTGAGCGCACCGAGCACCTTTGTCACGCACCTGTTACCACCTGTGTGTTTTCCTGTGTGTTGCTGGCTTGTGTCTTCTCCCAGTTGGATGTCGTGGCCCCAAGTCCTCTGTGTGGTGTGTGCTTCACCAGTATCGTTCCAGTCTGCAGACCGCCTTTTTACTTTCTTAACGTTGGCTTATGTGGGACCTGTTCTTAATTTTCCTGCAGGTCAGCATATCAAATTTCAGTTAACCGTTAGTGTCTTTTTTTTTTTTTTAAGATTTTATTTATTTATTTGACACAGAGAGAGAAAGCTCAAGCAGGGGGAGAGGCAGAGGGAGAGGGAAATACAGGCTCCCCGCCGAGCAGAGAGCCTGACTCGGGGTTCAGTCAGAACCCAGGGATCATGACCGGAGTTGAAGGCAGATGCGTAACCTACTGAGCCCCCTAGGCTCCCTGCATCTTTTCTTTTTAAGGATTTATCCATTCGTTTTAGAGAGAATGAGCAACCCTGGGGGAGTGGAGCACAGAGGGAAAGGGACACCCAAGCAGATTCCCCACGGAGCCCAACATGGGACTCAAGCCTGACATGGGACTCGATCCAACCTGAGCCCAAACCAAGAGTCGGGTGCTCAAGAGACTGAGCCACCCAGGTGCCCTTTAATGACTAGCATCGTAGGGAAACACAAATTTAATTCAGAGTGTGCGTGAGCCTACGCTAGAAGAGGGCGCTCTGACCAGTCGTGAGCGTGCAGGCCCACGCTGCCCTCCGCCCTCCGCTGCACAGCCCAGAGTGCCGGGCTCCGGAGCACATGCACCTGCTGCTTCCGGGTCTGTCTGTGTTCCGGTTGAAGTGTAGCGACAGAGATGCAAGTAAGCGTCCCTGACACCTGAATTCTCCCAGCACAGGGCACGGGGTGAGGGACTGTGTCTGAGGGGGACTCACAAGGACATTGCCGGTCTGCTTGCCGCTGCTCAGTCCAGGGGAATGCCAGAGCTTGCCATTCGTGGGCATTTAGACAGGAAAAGCTCCAAAAGACACATTGTTCAGATGCGTTTTGGGTTTGTTTTTTGTTTTTTTTTTTTAATTTTTTAAAGATTTTTATTTACTTGACAGAGAGAGATCACAAGTAGGTAGAGAGGCAGGGAGAGAGAGAGAGGGAAAAGCAGGCTCTCTGCTGAGCAGAGAGTCCGATGTGGGACTAGATCCCAGGACCCTGAGATCATGACCTGAGTCGAAGGCAGAGGCTTAACCCACTGAGCCACCCAGGCGCCCTAGATATTTTAATTGTGGCAAAATATGCATAACATAAAACTACCATTTTAACCATTTTTCAGGGCACGGTTCTGTGGCATTAGCCGCCCCCTCTGCCTGTCTCCGGGACTTGTGTTCTCAGACTGGACCTCGGTCCCTGTTGTACACCATCCCCTCCCCGTCCCGTGTCTGTGGGTCTGACTCCTCTGGGGCCTCCTGGGAGCAGATCCTCAGGGTTTGCCTTTCTGTGCCGGGCTCCCCTCACCCAGCACCATGTCCTCAAGGTGGTTTTGATGGTTTTTACATTTAGAGCAGTGAATCCTGGTTCTCTCGTTGGCTCCCCGGGAAAAGGAGGACAGAAGCTTATTTACCAGACGACAAGAATAAATCGGTGAGTGTCGTGGAGCACGGCCCTGAGGGACGTACACGTGCCCGGGCGTCATGGTCGCCAGCGCACCGCGGGGCCCAACCGCCCAGCAGGCCCGGAGGATGCAGCGCTGCTTTTGGTCCGCTCTGTCTCCTGACGTAACTTTTCACACTCGTGACAGATTGTCTGGGATGAAAAGAAGAACCGATGGGTGGATGTAAACGAGCCAGAGGAGGAAGTAAGTCAGGATTCCTCGGGTCCGCTTCCCAGGGCCCCGCTCCCTGTGCTATCCCGGCGGCTTTGGGTCCTCAGGCGGGGCTCTGAGCCGGCTTTCCCTCCGCAGAAGAAGGCTCCGCCGCCCCCACCCACCTCGCTCCCCAGGGCTCCGCTTGCTGCGCCCCCCGGTCCCGGAGGGCCCCCGAGGGCCTCTGTGAACATGTTCTCTAGGAAAGCAGGTAAGAGAGTCAAGCCAGAGAGCAGAGTTGGTTTGAGAACTTGCTTGTCCTCCAGAGATAGCAGAGCTCAGGGGCCGTAAGTACAGGTCAGATGGTGGTCCGACCATCTGTCTGCGGAGGGGGTGCTAGTTTTCCGTGGGTGAGTCCACAGGGGGCGTCCCCGTCTCTGGAGCATGAGAGCCCTGCTCCGCAGCCCCCTAGCTGCCAGCGAGTGGCCTGGCTCTGGTAGCTTCGACATGCGGGATGGGCACCTCGCCCCGGGTGGCAGCCGAGCTGTGCCGTGTGGAGAGCTGCGTCCCCGCCTGCTCTTCCTGCTGGGGGAAGGGGGTCCCAGGGCAGTGGGGTCCTGTGGTGCGCTGACCCGAATCTGCCGCTTCTCCCGGCGCAGCTGGAGCCAGAGCACGCTACGTGGACGTGTTAAACCCGGGGGGGCCCCAGCGGAGTGAGCCAGCTCTGGCTCCTGCAGAGTTTTTCGCTCCTCTTGCCCCGCTCCCAGTTCCCGCTCACGTGTTCGGACCAAACCCAGGTAGGCAGTGTGGGACCTCCTGACCTCTGATCCCTTTTTTGAGCTCCTCTGGGTTCACTCTCCCATTAAGAAGAGTGAACCAGCCAGTGCGCAGAGACCCGGGGCTCACCTGCTTGTTTGTGGACTCCTTCCCCTGTCCCCCGCGAGTGGGACCGTGGGGAATGAGAGTCCAGCGGTGTTTTGGGTGGAATGACAACTTCCTGCACTGTGCCCCTTCCCAGATGCAGAGGAAGGCCCGCCTGCAGAGGGGGCCGGCAGGGAAGGGCAGGCGCCCGTGGGGGGTCCGGCCAACCCAGAGCTGGCCTCGGAGTCCCAGGTGAGCAAGGCCACAGGACGGGCAGGAGGCGGGGGAGGGTTTGCCCCGCACGCCTCCCAGGGTCAGGCCCGTTGTGCCCCGGGGGGCCAAGTCCGTGTCTGTCGGAAGTCTCTCTCCCCTGCACGAACGAGCTCTAGGGATGCAGTGTGAGCACGTGCCCGAGGCGTGCTGGTTGTCTTGCTGACATCACGGACGGAAAGAGGTGGTTTTTAATTCAGGGAACTTGCGTGTGAAATAGGGTCACTCAGAGTCTGGTGTCTGAGGTGGACAGAGGGCGTTGCAAGCCTGCTTCCCCATTTAATGAGCTGCTTAACATGTGCAGGGGTCACGTAACTCCTCAAAGCCTGTTTCCTGCTCTGAGGCCGTTGTGGGGCCCGGGGTCCATGTTCCCTAGAGCGGGGCCATTCGTCAGCGGGGGAGCCCGTGGGCCCTGCAGCTGCTCAGCGGGGTGCCTACTGCCAAGTGGCGCGTCTCCCGGCGGGGCGGGGCGGGGCGGGGGTGTCCCCGTGTTGTTCCGGCCGGAGGGGCGGACTGCATGTCTTCTTCCCCGGCAGGCGTTCAGCTCCACGGCGTCGCTCCCTGGCCCCGAGCTCCCACCCGCCCGCGAGGACGGCTCCCGGGGAGGAGAGGTAAGGCGCTCCGGCCGGAGAGGACCTGCCCCGAAGCCGGCCCAGCACGTCGCCCGTGTGCACCATCCAAGTGGCTGCTTTTAAAAGCGAGCGTTGACGAGTCGGAAACAGTTTAGCAGCTTTTTAGAACCTGCCAGGTGTCATGTTTGCACCACAGACTGTCCCGTTCGTCTGTGCACAGTTGCCCGGGGGCCCCGCGTCGAGCAGGGCTGGAGTGCACCCGCCCACGCTCCGCTCAGCATGGCCCCAGCTGGGGGTGTTTTCTTCCTAAAAGCTGTCCCCGAAAGCAGGCGTTGTCAGCTAACTCTGGCTCCTCCCCCGTTCGGACTGTCCTGGTTCTGAGGGCGTCTTGCGGCTCTGGGGTTAAACGGACCGCTCGGAGCGGCAACGTGCATGCTGATTTTCTATTTGTCTGTGTTTTGTGTGTGTTCTTGTAGCTTTCACGCTGTAGTTCACTGAGTTCATTATCACGTGAAGTAAGCCAGCATTTTTATCAGGTACCTGTGGCTGGCGGTTCTCACTGAACACGCGTTGAACTGGGTCGCCTTTGTGTCCCCTGAGCGCGCTGTGCTGGCTGGCCGTGGTGCCTGTGTCACTAACGCGACCCGCTGCCTCCCTGTCCACCGCACGCCCGAGGATGCAGTGTTCCTTTCTCCCCGTCCTCGGGTGGGGGGGTTGTTTGGGAGCCGTCCAGATGCGCTGACGAGCACGTGGACCCCAAAATGTTCCTGTTGAATGATTGGGGTTTGTAACTATGTCCTTTCCGGATTGGTTTTTCACGTGGCCGCCCTCAGCGGGGCCGCGCCGCGTGTGAGTGGGTTTCTGATGCCTGGCGCGGGCAGGAGGGACTTCTCTGACCGAGTGTGAGATGGCGTCTCCTAGGCCAGGCCGAGGGCGGCGGGAAGCTGTCCCCGGCCAGGCTGGGCAGGAGATAAAGGAATGCCTCATCTTTTACGTGTCTCGTGGAACAAAGCATTCCCATTGGCTCAGTAGAAGGCTTCACGTGAGCTTTTCATGTGCGCACTGAAACCCTGGATGTTACAGCTCGGTACTGGAGGCCTGAAGTAAGTGCTCACTGCTTCAGGTCAACACTGACGGGCCGTCTTGGGGCCACACACCCCACGTTCCTGCATGTTCTGGTTCTAAGGTGTTTCTCTCTGCATGCTGCTCTACGTCTTCCCGTTTTCCTGTGAACCTTGACATAATTAAATGCAGTGTTGTGACAAGTGTCTCTGACCCGTGTCCGTGGCTTAGCACCGTGAGTGGGTACACAGGAGTGTGTGTTCACCGAGGGAGCACAGTGCTGACACGGGCTCTCTGTGGTTCTCAGGCTCCTGGTGACCACGTGCCTGCAGGGGCCGCCCCCGGGGCAGCTGTGCCCTTCTACAGCCCCGCTCAGTTTGCACAGGTCAGTGCCCTCTGTCCCCCGGCCCGCACCCCCACCCACCGCGCCTGCTGAGCCTTCTCCCTTCTCTGCCCTTCCCCTGCTCTTGGCTCCCGCGCGTTCCTGCTGACACACTGCTCCGTGGGTCTGGGTCTGACTCCCACGTGCTGGCCTTGACCACCCTTCACCTGCCAGCCCACGTCCTGCAGTTGGGGAATGTTCTTGAATGTTCTCTTTTCATTTCTCTACCTCTGCCTTCTCTCTCCTCCATTCCCAGTTTTTGCCCATAGCGCACAGACTGGCTGCCAGTTTGGGGAGAGCTGGGGAGGGGGATGGGTCGTCCTGGCATTCACGATGTAAGCTTTCACCTGACCCTAGGTGTCCTGGTGCAGCTCCCGCCCTCACTGCTTGCGGTGGCCAGGCCTGCTCCTCTGCACCCGGCCCTCAGCCCCCCACCAGCCCGACCTCAGGGCTACCGCGTCCCACCCACGTTGCAACCTAGATGCCGCGCACCTGCTTTCTGCTCCAAGGAGTGCTTTTTTCCGTCCTGTTACCTCCATCTTGTAGTCCATGCTTTACACAAATTCTTTAGTGTTCATTCCAGCTGGGATGTGCAAGGAGGCACATGTAAAATGCCTGTGCGCTGCCCACAGGCTCTCCTGGGTGGCTGCTGGGATCGGCCTCCATGCTTCACCACCTGACCAAACTGCAGACCCCTTGAAAAGAGACTGCCCGGGGGCACCTGGGTGGCTCAGTCATTAGGCGGCTGCCTTCAGCTCAGGTCGTGTCCCAGGGTCTTGGGATTGAGCCCCACATCGGGCTCCCTGCTCAGCAGGAAGCCTACTTCTCCCTCTCCCACTTCCCCTGCTTATGTTCCTCCCTCGCTGTTTTTTTTTTTTTTTTTTTGTCAAATAAATAAAATATTTTTTAAAAATAGAAATGAAAAATAGAGAGACCTCCCAGTCTGGTCCTGTCCTGGTCAGTCGCCAGGCGCTGCCTGTGGGTTGGTGCCGACGCTCCCGCACGCACGAGTCTCAACGGGTGTCCCCGGGATGCCATCAGCCTCGGAGGCTGGGCGCGTGGATGTCAGCGCTCTTCCTTGTCTCTCCAGGCCTCGGCCCCCACGGGAGGCTCACGGATGGGGAGAATCAGCCAGAGGAAATACCCAACCTTGAGCTAGAAGAGTCCCCGCCCCGGAGTAGCATCTAGAAGCCTGGCATCGTTATTCTCCACCAAGAACTCCGATGGGTCGCCTGCAACGTCCCTGTATCCCCAAACGGGCACAGCAGTGATGCTCTGTGATCGGACTTGTTCTTCCGCTGCCGTCTCTGAAAGGTGGCCAGGGTCAGAGGTGCACGGCTCCTGAAAGACACTGGCTGGAGCCGGGAGTTCTTGGCTCCTTCGTTCACCAAACAGGGATTCAAGGATCAAACAGTCTCCATTGTGGAAGAGCGTTGTGCTGGGTGAAGCTGGAGGCGTCTTTGCTGCAGGAGAGACTTCGCTCCTGAGGAACCAGGGGTCTCTGCAAACCTAACTGCTTTCTTGCCCCCCCCCCCATGGGTTCCTTTAAAATGCTGAGTGAAGAGCGAGCCTTGGGCCCAGGAGAGGCCCCACCGCCTGCCTGGCGGCCCTAGGTCTTTCTGCATCACAGTCCTAAGGAGCTGTGGACTCAGTTTAGCAAGAATTCGGCTAACTTTGAGAGAGGCCCGAGTCTCTGAGGTACATCTCTGTCCAGTAGCAAAGACGTTTCCAGCTTCTTTTGTGCCCCACGCACGCCAGGGGCCCGGCTTTGCCCGTCCACGGGGGGGCGGCCCTGCCTCTGACGGCTGCGCCCCACGCGGACCGGCCCCCACCCATCCACCCGTACTGAAACTGTCACTGTGACAAGTTGGGTTTGGGTTTTTCCAGTACGTGAATAGCCTGATGAGACACCTTGCGGGGCTGCCGTGCCCTGTGTGTGACCGTCGGCGCTGTGCTCTGTCCCGACTGGTCTTCACGGCGCCATCCAGTTGCCTTGCTCTCTCTCGCCTGGTTGACGCCCTCTCGGGTTGGTGACATCTCGAAGAGAGGGGCGGAACAGACTTCGCCGACGCGTGCTCCGAGGCCGAGGCCCCGTGGTTCCCACACCAGATCTTCCGCAGGTAGCGTGCTGCCCGCCAGCCCCGTGAAACCACGAAGGGAGAGCCCTCCCCCTGGACTCCAAGCTTTACGGCTTCATCGACTGTTCTGAAAATTACTCTCATTCGTGTTAGGTCTGAAGAGACTGCAGAGATTTAAGTATTTATAAGAATCGTTAGAAAATAATTTCTGTAGGTTCTGCTGGGGAGCGTAGTTTGCTTGGTGTTTTAAATCTAAGTGCAGCAATGGTGTGACTGTGGGGTTTGCACAGGCTTCTGGTCTCCCCAGGGCCCTCGGTCATCTGGGAAGGGCCCCGGAAGTTGCCCCGTGGTGTCGCCCACGTGGCCGTCTGGGTGCGTTTGTTCTGTCACTTTGAGGGAGGCCCGGGGCTGGTTGATGAGGCCGCAGCCTCTTGTGTCCCTTGGTCCGCGCTCAGTGGGGGTCCTGGGACTCCAGACCCTCCTGGCGCCCCCCCCCCCGGCTTCCTCCGCCTGGCCTGCCCACTGTTGCCTGCGCCGACTGCCAGCAACTTTTGATTCAAGAAGCTCCCTCCCAGGCCAGGTGGGAGCTGCTATTTTTCCTAAATGCAAATTGTTACACTGCAAATTGGTAAATAAAATATTTTGCGCTCGCAAGCGCTGTCATCTGTTGTTTCCTTTTGTCTCTGGGTCACCGTGGCAGGGGGGACAAAGCCCCTGCCTGGGGGTGCGAGCAGGAGGGTCTTCTCCACGTGGGGTGGGGGTGGGTCCGTTGGGGAGCCCCCACCCCCCCCTTGGCAGCAAGTGAGGTGCGTCCCTTGGGCAGCCCTGGCCCAGTGTGTGTCTGTGTGTGTCGGTGTGTGTGTGTGTGTGTGTCTGTCCGTGTGTGTCTGTCTGTGTGTCTGTGTCTGTGTGTGTCCGTGTGTGTCTGTGTGTTGCTGTGTGTGTGTCCATGTGTCCGTGTGTGTGTCCGTGTGTCTGTGTCTGTGTGTCTGTGTGTGTGTGAGTGTCCCCCTCCCTCCGGCCTAGGAAGCCGCGGGGGTGGGGGTTCTCCTCCGCGGGCGCGCTGGGTCCTCCGGCCGCCAGGGGTCGCTGCGGGGACCAAGCCCGCCATGCCCTGGACGCCCGTTGCCGGGGAGCGGCCGCTGGGCCGCAGGGCCGGGGAGCGGGCGGCGCAGAGAGGTGGGTGCAGGGCGGCCCCTGGGCAGGGGCGCGGCCCCGGG
>LNAC01000469.1:712443-726261 GCA_002007465.1 Ailurus styani | reverse complement strand
CGCTCCGGGGCCTGGCGCTGGGCTCCTCCCAGGCTGTGACGGTCAGCCCGTCCGGCTGGCTTTCCCCGGGAGCCCGGCCTTGCTGGCCCGGCGCCAGCTCCCCGCCACCCCCCCACCGGCCCGCCTGCCTCCCGGCCGCCCTGCGGGGACGGCGCCCTGGCGGAGGCGGCGTGCGTGGGAAGCGTGGGCTCCCGTGCTCCATGCCGCCCCCGGCTGGGTGTTGCTGTTGGGAATGAGACTCGTGAGCCCGACTGTCCCCCCGGGAGGCTGCACCCCCTCTCCGGGGGCGCCCCTGCCTCTGGCTCTGGCAGGACGCCGACCAGGCCCGTCCCTGTGGCGAAGACGTGAGCACGGGAGGGCCGGGCTCACGCGCTTTCCCATCTGGGCCAGCGGACGTCACCACGCGGTTCGATGGCGTGTTCTGGTTTGGGGACTTCAACTTCCGTCTGAGCGGCGGGCGCGTGGCCGTGGAGGCCATCCTGAGGCAGGAGCCGGGGGAGAAGGTGTCTGCCCTGCTGCAGCATGACCAGCTCACCCAGGAGATGAGGAAAGGTGCGGTCCCGGGCGGGGGGTCCCCGCAGCCCCGAGAAGGCGTGGCCGGCAGGGCTGACGCAGGGCTGCGACGGCTCCAGGGTCCATCTTCAAGGGCTTCCAGGAGCCGGACATCCACTTCCTCCCGTCCTACAAGTTCGACATCGGCAAGGACTCCTACGACACCACCTCCAAGCAGAGGACCCCGTCCTACACAGTGAGCATCCCCCTGGGCCGAGGCCGGGCGAGCGGGCAGGGGGCGGTGCCCTCCCACCAAGGCCCTTCCGAGGGCCGCTGCCAGTGCTGGGCCGGTGAGGCACGTGCCCCACGCTGGCATGCGGCTGTGCTGTTCGTGGCGGGGCACCCGCGGCCAGCTCAGGGGTCAGGCCCGGTCCGCAGCCGGTGCTGGGACGCCGGGCGGTGCCCTGGGCTCGGGGCAGGGGCTCCGGCGGGCGGGGACTGATGTAGGGACAGGCACGCAGGCTGAGAAGCCGCGCCGTGTCGGGGCCCCGTCCGCGGGCTCCTTTCTGCAGGACCGGGTCATGTACAAAAGCCGCCACAAGGGTGACATCTGTCCCGTCAAGTACTCCTCCTGCCCCGGCATCAAGACATCTGACCACCGCCCCGTGTACGGCCTGTTCCGGGTGAAAGTGAGGCCGGGGAGAGACAAGTCAGTACCCTGGCCACACGGCCCCCCACGTCCTGCTCTCGGGGCCCCGGGCTGGGGGTGCGCGCGGGGCTCCTGATCTGCACTGGCTGTCAGGTGGGCGACACGCCCCAGGGTCGGGCCGGCTGGGCGGCGGCCACAGCCCGGTGCGCGGCGGGTCCTGGCGGCCGGCAGGGAACGGGCGTCGGAGACGGGCTCCCAGCGCCGCGGGAACAGCCGGGCCCTCCAGGCTGACGCCTTTTCTCCCACAGCATCCCACTGGCTGCCGGCAAGTTTGACCGAGAACTGTACTTGATAGGAATTAAAAGACGGATTTCCAAAGAAATTCAGAGGCAGCAGGCACTGAAGAATCAGCCCTCGAGCACTATCTGTACTGTCTCTTGAGTCTGCCCGAGGACCTCTGTCACCCACGCGGGAGGCTACTTGACCAGAAGCCCTGACAAAGACCGAAGACGTTGCTGTGTGGGGCTTCTCCCCGCTTTCGTACAAGAGCCCCACGGGGAGGCCAGAAGATGGGCTGGGAGGCACCGAGGTGCCGGTGCCTGGCAGGGAACCAGCCACGCTCACGGACAGCACGTCCCCATCAGCCCCCACGCCGGCCGCCCAGTGCGGTCCCTCGGGGCAGGTGTCCAGGTAGGGCGGGGCCTGGAGCAGCCTGTTCGCCCCAAGCTCGGGCTGTGGGCCTGCCACCCCCGCAGCCCCTCGGGCGCACCCCGGGAGGTGCCCTTCTCTGAGCCCAGGGGGCCCGGTCGAAGCTGGTGAGCTGCTCGGGGTCCCCGTCCCACCGGAGCACACGAGGACCAAGCCCAGGCGCGGCTGGACAGGCCAGAGCCAGCCGGCTTCCAAGGAGGGAAGCGATAATCACGGCTGCCCCGCCGGGACCGGGAGGCCTGGCGTGTTTCACGGCCGCCTCTGCTCTTCCGGGGACTGGCCTGGCCCCTCCAGCCGTGAAACCACCTCCCCGTCCTCTTCTGGTTTGGGTGATTTCAGACCATTTGCATACACATCGCTGGCCTCAGATACCGTTAACCTAAGTAGTGCATTTCCTGGCCTGAGAAAGCAGGAGCTTAGGGTGTCCCCACCGCATTCCGGATCTCTTCTTTCTTAGCGGGCTGAGCCCATGATCACCCACGATAGCTCTGAATGTGGGAAAACCAAGGGGCACTCGACCTACTAGTCTTTTAAATTATTTATTTTTCCATATTTATATTTTTAAATAAATCCATGTGTTAAATCTTAAACTCTTCCTGGCCAAAGATTGAGTCCTAGAAAGAGCCCATCTGTACGCTCAGCCTGTTCTCCTGATGTTCTCAGAGAACAAGGGTGTCCAGTTCAATGGCAGGCCGTCTGGTGTATGCTGTGGCTCCCCAGTGCCGTCCGCTCTGTGCCCGGCTGCCACCCCAACCATGGGCTGGCAGGATAGGGGCTTTTAAGGGAGACGGGGTCACCCCAGACCTGAGCAAAGGAAAGGAAGTCCCTTCCGAAGGTGAGTAATACCTACTTGATGAGCATGCACTTCCACAACCCAGAGCCAGGCACACACGGCCTCTGACACAGAGGGGAGAGTCTGTTCACGAGAAGGTCCAGTCAACCCCATCAGACTTGAAGAAACTTATCTGTATAAAATCTTGTTCAAAGAAATGTGCCATTGAGTTTTGCATCACGAACTGAAAATGTCGGTCACGGATTCTTGTGGTGAGGGGCCTGCAGAGGAGGCATTTTCAGGCATCTGACCGACAGAACCAAGCGATGGCGTGGCATGTAGGAGTATGGCCTGAGACAGGGCTTCGTGTCTTTGGGGATCAGGACACACACCCGAGAGGTCACGGGTCCCAAATCAGGACACTCACTTTAGAGCAGCCAGGAGATTTGAGAGGAACGGGCTTCACTCGGAAAGTCAGGTTAAAGTTCAGATGAATGCAGACGGTGAGGGCCCAGTCTCTGAAAACCAGCTTCACGAAAAGTCAAGAAGCACGAGCAGGAGGGGGTTTTTTACAACCCGGGTCCCATCACCTCCATGAACTCTGCTTGCGCCAGGCCTCTCTCGGGCACCTGCTGAGCCTGCGGCGGCCAGCCAGAGAGCCGCATGGGGCGGCGGGGGCAGGGAGCTTGGCCATGCGCCGAGGGGAGCAGAGGTGCTGGCCGTGACGGGGTCAGGGGAGGAGCCAGTGGGAAAGCAGGACAGGCATCTGGCACCAGCTTCCGAACGGACCCCTGGGTCTGAGCAGCAGCCATACGTGCTCAGAGGCTCAAGTCCAGCTGTGTGGGCGCTCTGGTCAGCCCCAACATCCACCTGGGCCTCAGGTCTTCCCAAGCTCTGCCCTCCCCCAACCTCTACCCCACAGCATGTCCGCCATGTGGCCAAGCTTCTGCGCTCCACCTCCCTTGGGGGCTGCCCTCCCCCTGGGGTAAACACAAACAGCAGACAGTCCACACTGCTGCCCATCTGCCCGACTCAGGGCTGCCTCCGGCTCATCTCCCTCGGGCCCCACCTCGATGGGCACGGAGCCTGGCGCCCCCCCGCAAACACGGTTGCTGGCACGTGTGCTGGAAAAGCATGGAAATAGGATGACAGCTCCAGCAAAATAAGTGCGTTAAATAACTGAAGTAACATTTACGTGCCGTCTCCTCAAAACAGCCCCACCCTCCCGCCTGAGCGGCCCACGCTGGGCTGCAGGCTCTCCCCCCAACTGCCAGTGCTGGGAACGGCGGCAGCCCTGCAGCTGCGAGACGTGGCCCACATGGGCTCCCAGGGACTCTACACACATTCACATTTGAGAACCACAAAGCTACTCCATGTTACTAAAGTCACCGGGCCCCACGGCGCTCCTGGCATGGCCACGCACACCTGCTGAATCTGACGTTCGCAGAGAACAAGAGCATCCACTTCAACGGCAGGTCTGGTGTACGCTGTGGCTCCCCGGTGTCGCCTCCCAGCAAGCCCCCTCCCCACTTTGCTTTCACCACCAGCCACAGGGTCTGCGAACCCTGCCTCCCATCCTCTGTGCTCGGAAAACATCTTAGAATTAACGGAGAAGAGGCCCGACATACCGGGCCCAACTGGACAACCCTCACGGAGACAGCTCGCTTGCCCACCTCCAGCCCTAGCTTAGGGATGTTGCTGATTGAGACACCCCATCCTTACTCGTGGTAAAGAAAAAGATCGTGCTGCGAAAAACGCTCCACGAAGCCGACCAGGGACTCCTGCCCTGTCCCGGGGCTTGGGCCCGTGGCCTCTGTGGGGAGACAGTCTGGCTGGCAAACTCATGACTGGTGGCCTCCGGCAGCGCAGGACGGAAGGAAGAACGCTGACCTGCTCCCTACAGCAGTCAGCCTCGACCATCCTCGTGCGCCACCGGTCTCCAGCCCCGGTGAGGGCAGACCTTTATTCCACTGAGGGGCCTGTTCAACAGCGGAGAACCAGAAACCGAGCTGTGCTCGACGACATTAAATGCACTCAAGTTTAAGAGAAGAGTCCCATGGTTTGCACCGTTTATGGATCTTTGCACTAAACTCACACCCAAAGAAACATGGATGAACACACGCTGCACCCAGCGCCCACAGCCGGGCTGGCTCTCGGGCGGCCTCTAGCGGAAGAGCCGGTAGGTCCTGGGCAGGCGCCCGTCTCTGCTGGACAGCGCCGCCTGGATGTGTTCGTAGGCCGGCAGGTCGCTCAGGTCGCCCAGGGCGGCCACCGCAGGCTTCCTGCGGAGCATCTGCGAGGCAACTCTCCGGATGTCGTCTGGCTTCACGCTGCCTGGCACAGGGGACACAAAAAGCTCAGGGGACCACCCGCCTCCCACACAGACTCCACCTCCACGCGTGGCCGTGGTCACGAATGGCCCCAGGGGTCCGCGGCAGGGCTGTGGACTCCACAGGGTCCAGATTCAACTATGAGGAGACTACACTGTGAGTCAGGGTGAAATATCGGGATTTTCTTGGTAAATGGGGAAGTACCAATGGTTTAAAAGAATTTTCAAATGCCGAGACGTGTCAATATCCAGAGAAGCTGCCACATCTGGGAGGGCACAGCTCCCTGTCTGCACCACTACCCACATGGAGCGGCCGTGGGGAAGGACAAAACACTCCCTCCCCGGGGCTTCACAGGGCGGGCAGTCACACGGGCAGCCCGGCCTTCTGAGGAGGGACCTGGGACCACGGCTTGCACGGGCATGAAAAGCAGAGTGTGGGAACGCACCAACCAGTAACTTGGTTTTGCTACAGAGGACGAGCCTTAGGGAGATCGGTTTGCTGTGCTCCACGGTTTGAGGGGCTCCCCGAGGCGGGGTAAGGATCCCTGTGGCTGGGGTGCGTGCTGGAGGTGCCACGAGGTAACAAACGTCCCCACAGAACCACCGTCCTAACCCTTGTGGGGTCACAGGCCCTCTGAGGAGCTGATGAAGGGTGGACAGACTCGTCCCCCAAGGCGGGAGGAACACACAGTGGAAATTCAAGGACTTCCTACACGTCGCTCCCGGGAGGCCAGGGCACAAATCACAGAGAGTCCCCCCAGGGGGCCCCGTGTGGAGCATTTCTGTCTATTATCTCACTGAGTCTACTTAGAAACTCCAAGTGGTGGTGAAGGCCCCTTTATGAGGGGCTAAAAACTGGGGTCACAGGGGTCTGTACTCAGGGAAAAGAGGCAGGGCTGGTCCAAGGTGAGGGCTCGCAGGTGCAAGAGCCACAGGTAACCAGGGCCCTGGCAAGTCTCCTGGCAGGGATAGGAGGGAGCCTGATCTGGGCCCGTCAGGACGGTACTCACGGATGAGCGCACACAGCTCATGGGGTAGCTTCCTGGAACGCGTCGCCAGCACCTGTCTCCCCACGTCCTCAAAGATCACAGGCCTGGACTCCAGGTTCATCATGAGCATGGACATCAGCTGCGTCTTGGCCCGCTCCAGTTCCACCTGAGATTCAACCACCAAGTCACACGGTTCAGCTCGCAGCAGCCCACTCGTCGTCACCCACTCACGTCCGTGTCACAAGGAAGACAGATCCAAGAGTCGGGGGCTCCACACAGACCCCAGGTAGCCAACCATGCTCCCCGCGCCCCCGGGAAACTCTGAGCGGACCAGCTCGATCTACCACGTCCAGGCCTTGAGCCGCGGACCAAGTGTGAAACTGACAATGTTGAGACTCTGGCAAGTTCCGTTCACAAAGCTCAGCCAGAAACCAGGGAGCATGGAAACTCGTGTGGAGCAAGAGCCGGGGACGGCCGGGTGAGAGCAGCGCGTGCGCTGGAGGTTGGACCCGAGGTTCCATGTCGCTGTCCAAGCAAGACGACTCCTAACTTCAGATCAGTCCTTTCTACTTTTCTAACTCCGGGCAAATACTTCACGCTTACCTCCAATTAGCTTCACGGGAAGGGGAAGTACTTCCTATCAGACCGCCAATGGAGCCCCCGACACAGGTTTTTAAATACGTGTTCTTAAAATTCTTTTTTGAAATAAGTTTTTTTAAAAACATCCCTTCTGTTTCTGACTAAAGGGGAATATGTGATTATTGCAAAAAGCACAGACTGGGCAGGAAAGATCTACAGGGAAGGCCGTGCACCAACCCTTGGAGGCACTCAGGCCACATGCTGGGGCTCTCCTCCCGGGCCTTCTATGCGCGAGCACGTGCGTGCACACAAAAACTGCGTATTCGTGCCAGCGCCGGTCCAGAAAGAAACAAGATCTCTAAATGCGTAAAGTGACAAAAACTAAGCCAAAAAAACCCCAAGGAAAACAAAGACTTAGCTTAAAATACAAAACGGGAATTTAGAGCGCCTGGCGGGCTCCATCCGCAGAGCACGTAGCTCTCCGTCTCGGGGTCGTTGAGTTCCAGTCCCGTGCCGCGGAGGTTACTTTAAAAATAAAATCTTTAGGGCGCCTGGGTAGCTCAGTGGGTTAAAGCCTCTGCTTTCGGCTCAGGTCATGATCTCAGGGTCCTGGGATCGAGGCCCACATCGGGCTCCCTGCTCAGCGGGGAGCCTGCTTCCCCCTCTCTCTCTCTGCCTGCCTCTCTGCCTCCTTGTGATCTCTCTCCCTCTGTGAATTGAATAAATAAAAATCTTAAAAAAATAAAATAAAATCTTTAAAGACAAAACAAAACAACAACAAAAAACCGAAACAAAATATAAAATGGAAGTTAGGGGTGAGCTGAAGAACCACCTCGAAGGGCCTGCTCATCCTGTGTGATGTGGCTTTAATTCACAGTTCTGCGGGGTGGCTGGACACGAGACCGCTCTGCGCTATTCCTTCCGGGAAAGCCGGAGGAGGGCCGGAGCCAGGCAGGTGCGAGCGGGCCCCGTGTGGGTGAGGCAGCAACTGTTCTCAGTGCTGAGACCAGGGAGCAGGGAGGAGCTCGGCTGTGGCCTGGGTCACCCGGGGCTGCACTGTTCTGGCTGGGATGCCAGCGGCACTGGGAGCACAGAGGACCAGCCTGCTGCCAGCCACCCCCACACCTTGTTCTCTAACCTGCTGACACGGCAGGGACATCTGGAGACGGCTCTGTGCTGTACTCACCACATCCACAGTTCCAGCCATTAAAATAAATTCCTTCGTGAGGATCTCCACCATTTCTCGAACCTTTAAGGAAGAGGGTGCAGATGAAGAGCGTGACCTGGACCTAAGAGCTTCTCTTCCAATTCAGACACCACCACCCGTCGTCCGAGAGACCAGCTGTGTCCTGAACCACATGCCACACAGGAAGCAGCAGCCGCCGGCTTTCGGGCCGGCCCTCACCTGTCTGGGGTCGGCACTGGCATGCACGCACAGAAGGCCCGTGTCCTCGTAGCTGTGGTGGTACGAGGTCGCGTTGTACATCCAGTGGTGCCTGCAGGGGGCAGCGACAAAGTGGTGTCACAGTGCAAAAGCACCCCAGCTGGGCCTGGTGACCCTGGGGACACAGCCAGGTGAAAGCAAGCCAACCTACCTGTTGAGCACGTTGAGGTAGAGCCTGGTGAACATGCCTTTGCCAGGCCCGCCCGCGGAGAAGGAGCCGCCGCCTCCCATCATCATGTTGAGGACGGCGAAGGGGATGAAATCCTCCTCCTGCAGGATGCGAGAGGGCAGAGCTGGGCCGGGAGGGGACGCCAGCCTCCCCGATGCGGTGGGACCCGGCTGGGACTTACCAAGAAGGAACAGCTCTCCAGTCCGATCATGATGTGCGTGAGCTCGGGGAACGGGGCAGGGCCCAGGCTGACGTTGGACATGTCTCTTTCCAGCTACAAGCCAAGAGAGTGAACAGTGTACACACGTGGAAAACAAGCAGACTCAAAAACCTCTCAGGTCAGGTTAGCCTAAAAACGGCTCTATGGGGGGGGCCAGGGCGGTTGAGTGTCCAACTTCTGATCTCAGGGTTGTGAGTTCAAGCCCCACGCTGGGCTCCATGCTGGGTGTGGAGCCTACTTAAAAAAAAAGGCAAGAGACCCCACCAGGGTTCTACAGAAATCATAGACAAACATCGATCAATTCCCTGTAGAGGCAAAAACAGTCCTTTAGCCTTCCAGGGAAGCTAAACTTTTTTTTTTTTAAGATTTTCTTTCTTCACTGGGGTGGGGTAGGGGAGAACACAGAGGGAGAGGGAGAAGCAGGGGCCCCACGGGGGGCTCGATCCCAGGACCCTAGGACCATGACCCACAGCCAAAGGCTGACATTTAACCGATGGGGCCGCCCTGGGGCCCCTAAACGCGTTCTTAACAAGCTCTCAGCTTCAAGCAATAACACGTCTTGCTCCGACACTGGATGTATATCGTGGTAAAGGCACAAGTGCACAGCTAATTCTAACACCTACAGGATAAAGTGGAAAACATGCCAAAAACAGAAACTAAAGGAAGCATACACACCCCATCTCGGCTTTACCTTGACAATGCCCCCAGTGTACTGTGCTACTGATCTGTCGACGTCCACAATCTTCTCACAGCCCCAGGCCGGTCGGGTTTCCAGGAGGTACTTTCTGGCACATTCCACCAGGTGCTCATGCTCCACCCCGACCCCAGCCAGCACCATGCGGTCAGGGGTGTAGTAGTTTCTCAGGTAGGAATGAAGCACTGCTCGGTCGATCTTTGCTATGTTTTCTGTGGGGCAGAAACGGTGGAGGCCAACTGTGTTTTCCCGATAAGCAGCCTAACAAAAGAAGGGAGAAACACAGGTGACAGACCAGGGCCCAGCCTTCCCCCATGAGCTGGGCCTGCCGTGACCCCAGCTGTGGCAGGAAAAGCCCACAGTAGCTTAGCTTTGCTAGTTTGGCAGGAGCGGTTTTGTGTGTTTATAAAAGCAGCAACATTTCTCTCTCCAGAACAAAGCCTCAAAAAAAACCCACGTAAAATAAAACGCTCATTCCGGAAATGGATGAAGATCTTGTTACTCTAAGGATGAGGATGTGAGAAACACGTCTGAGCTGCCGGTTTGGGAATTACGGATCTTCTGTCCACACCTGTGAGCTGTGAACGGCCACAGGAAGGCGGACACGCCCTCCCAACCGTGCTGGTGCTCAGGGGGCCGTGGAGGCGGGTGTTCACGGCTTTTCTAGTACCTCGTGAATCATCTCCGTGAGAAGCGGTTCCGGGTCAGGCCGCATGTTAAGGTCCTCCAGCTCAAACTGGACAGCCATTCGTGTCATCTCAATTTCTTCGTCTGCAAAGAACCCAGACAAAGCTCAGACCGCACAGCCGGGAGAGAAATGGCACTGAGCCTACGCCGCCAGGCTGGGCCAAGGGTCATCAGCAGGCGGGCGCCTGTATCTCCTTGGCCTTCATCTGGGTAGACCTGGGGGTGCTTGTGTGAGCGAGGGGTCAGCACCACGCACGCGCACAGGGCCTAGACACATTGGGCCTCTTTTCCGGCTCAGCCACCTAGACCTGCCCCAAACCCCGGCTTCCTTCCCAGGAGAGGCACTCAGGCCCCTGACCCGTTCCCCACAGGGCGCTGTGAGGAGTCACACGGGATGGGAAGGTGCTTACAAAAGAGGCACCGTCCGGCGTCACGGCTGCCACTTCATCAGCTCCCCGGAATAAGTACTGGAAGGACTACAAGGCCAGGCCGATGTGACCAGAGCGCAGCCAGGCTGCAGCAACGATCAGCAATGATCAGCACGGCCCACTCTGGCCCACCGTGAACACAGAATTCAAAGTCCTGCCACCACCAGGGCAAGGAAGGGGATAGACGCAGGGACGCAGAAGCTTCTGGTGACACACCAGCCTGGTGTTGAAAGGCAGTCTGAGGGCACCTGGGTGGCTCAGTGGGTTAAAGCCTCTGCTTTCGGCTCAGGTCATGATCTCAGCGTCCTGGGATCGAGGCCCGCATCGGGCTCTCTGCTCGGCAGGGAGCCTGCTTCCTCCTCTCCCTGTCTCTCTGCCTGCCTCTCCACCTACTTGTGATCTCTCTCTGTGTATCAAATAAATAAATAAAATCTTTAAAAAAAAAAAAAAAGAAAGAAAGAAAGGCAGTCTGAGGGGCGCCTGGGGGGCTCAGTCGTTAAGCAGCTGCCTTTGGCTCAGGTCATGGTCCCAGGGTCCTGGGATGGAGTCTCACATTGGGGCTCCCTGCTTGCGGGAAGCCTGCTTCTCCTTCTCCCTCGCCCCCTCCTTGTGTCCCCTCTCTTACTACCTGTCATAAATAAAATCTTTTTTAAAAAATAAAATATAAGATAAAGACAGTCTGAAATGTCTTTCAGAAGTGAAAGACCCAGGGTCGCCTGGCTGGCTCCATTGGAGGAGTGTGCAACTCTTGATCTCGGTGTTGTGAGTCCGAGCCCCATGTTGGGTGTACAAAGTACTTAAATGAAGAAATAAAAATTAAAAAAAAAAAAAGACCCAATTTAACTAAAAACGTCAAAAGGCATAGAGTTACATCAAAGTGTTGAACATGAAGGACTTCCTGACCATCAGCGTTATTTTCAAGGAAATCATACCAACTCACTGGCCTCTGTGCCCAAAGGCTGCATACAGTGCTCTTCCTCCGGCCCAGGGCTTCCCCCTGCCTCCCAAGGGCCCAGCCCCCAGCCCCTCAGGCCACCCAGGGCCCACCTGTGAGCCTGGGGTGCAGGACCACGTCAGCCAGCAAGCCAACCACCGTATCCAGGCCTTTAGAATCAGCAGACACAGCGTACATGGTGGTGTCCCTGCAAAGCAGCAATGACACCAGGTGCTGAGGTCACCACAGGTGCATACCAACAGGGGCTGTTTCCCGCCCCCGCCCTGAGGACTGACACACACTCGCTATGTCCCATCTTACAACTTCCAACACGCGCTAGAGCGACGGTGGCTGCCCAGCCGAGGTGAACAGGAGCCATTCTGAGACATTTCCACAAGCACAGGCCCCCTGCCACGGGGGGGCCCTTTTATCACGTCCTTCCTGAGCATCTGCTACCCCGACTCGCTTGTCCACATGCACTACGCACGGCCTTACGTGGCTGGCGGACAGAACCACGAGGCAGACAAACACCTCCTGCCCTACCCACAGCGCCCCTACTCTGTGAGCTTGGCTACAAACTGGGTCTCTCGCTGTCCCCAAAAAGACCACTGCCTCTTGTTGGCTAAGCCTCTCCCCGTGCCGTTCTGGGCCGCCTCCTCCCCTCAGTCGGTCTGGCAAACTCCTTCGAGACCACTCCAATGATGAGCCTGCTACCGTTCCTTTCCTGATTCCAGACCAGGTTAGCTGCCTTCCCCGTGCTCCCACCAGTCTCGGTTTCTGGCTCTGTGTCCATTACCTGTGGTGCAGCCCTCTGCCAGATACGTGAGCATATGGGGGACGAGGCCTGCCGTGTCCCTAGTGCCCAGCTGGCAGTCTCTGGGGACTGCCTGGTTCTCCAGCACGTTCTCTGCTCTCAGTGTTGTCGCCTGCATGCTTCCGCCACCAAATTATCCACCCAACCCGGACCAGGCCAGGCTCACTTCTCACCACTAACCTCCACAGCCTCTCCAGGGGTGGGTTTCAGTGGGACTCTGACCAAGGAAAAGAACCACAGTTCCATGTGAGTGCAAAACAAGCTGGCGTACCTTGACGTCTGGCAGTCACAAATACCCCCGTGCTTTTCCAACGCGAGCAGAATTTCATCTTTGCTGTCAAATCGATCTGTCGACTAGTAAAAACAAATAGGTAAAACCTAAATACACAATCCAAACCAACCTCTAAAATACGTTCTTTGAGAAAAAAAATTGACGCTTACTTTGAAAACATGTGAATTCAAATTATCTTTTACCCTAAAAATGTTTTAGTAGAATTATCTTAGCCGCTTAGTCACTTATTAAAATAACCACTCTAAGAAAACGTTAAATTTGATAGATTCTTCTCAAATACAGTCTCAAAGATTACAAATAGGACACTGACCGAAAATGCCAATTTTTCCAAAAAGTGAGCAATTCCACTAAGATATTTTGCTTCATATCTTGATCCTGAATTAATAAGAACTGGCAATAAAAAGAAAATTGACAGGTTAAACCAAACATTGAAAAGGGGGGACTTAAGAGAACCCTTCAAAGCGGAACATGATCAGACAGGCCGACCTAGTTACGTGAGGGTGCCAGTGTGTCCACTGCCTGGGCTACGTGTCCGCTGCTGCACACCCAGGTTGACACGGATGGGAGTTTGCTTCGTGTTTGTGGTGGAAAAGTGTTAATTTCTAGGAAGGTAGAAAAGGGGAAAAGCCCGCCAGCAACGTGGCGGTTCAGGCTTCGTGTCCTCGGCTTTCAGGGTCTAGGCTGTTTCCCCTTCAAACACGACCCCCAGGCGGTGTATGGAGCGCAACAAGCACTGGCATGACACGAACAGGATGACCCACCACGCCACCAACGGTACTTACTGCCTACAGTACAAAATTGTCCGAATTTGTTTTGGGAGGCCACCCGAAGCCCATTCTCCAGCGTGGTGACTTTGGTTTCAAACTTTTCCTGTCCGTCGAGCGTAGCAAAAACAGGCTCAGGCACTCCGGGTAAGGGGGATGAGAGCGGGATGCCGGGGTAGGCGCCACCGCGACAGCACCGTCTGCGTGCGGGGGCTCCGGACCTAAACAGAGAAGGCACCCGGCTACGACAGACCCGAGAGCACGGAGCCCGTGGTGACCTCCTGGGCGCGGTCGGCCCTGCTCCGTCCACGTGAAGACTCCACGTGCCCCTTTCTGTAGACCTCCACACCCGAGACGACCCACGGGAGCGATCAGGGACACCGCTGCTGGTTCAAGTCCTGGCTCGGCCCTGGGGCCCGGGGCCCGTCGGTCAGTTCTTTAGGCCTTCGCTGCCGTCTCTTGTAAGACACACGGTCACAGCGTCCTGCTCCGACGGGAGCCGTGCGGGTTCATCTTGCGCACGCACGGCTCCGCTGGAGTCTACACGGAGGCCGGACCCCCGAACGGGGCTCAGAAGGCCCTGCCCGGTCTGGAGCCCAGCTCTCTCTCCAAAGTCCTGTCTCAGAGTGCTCCCCACCACCCCCGCAGGGTCCTCCCAGGCCAGCGGCCCGCCGGCCCGGTTCTGCACACGCTCGCGCGCTCGGCCCCCCACCCCCGGCCCGGTTCTGCACACGCTCGCGCGCTCGGCCCCGCCGGCCCGGTTCCGGAACCACTCGGCTCCTTGCACCTAAGCTGCCGCTCTCCCCGCTCTCCCCGCCGGCCGCGGAGGCTGTCCTCTCCCCGCACGCCCCCTC
>LNAC01000469.1:682734-704201 GCA_002007465.1 Ailurus styani | reverse complement strand
CCCGGCGCCGGTCCTCCGCGAAGCCGCGCGAGCCCCCTCTCCCCGGCCTCTGCCCGCCTCGGCCTCCCGGACCGGCGCTGCGGAGAAGCAGGGCCCGCGGGGACCCTGCCGTCAGGGCGTCCTTCCCGGCGCCGCAGCCCTGCCGCCCGCGTGCCCGGGAGCTGGCTGCCGGTGCCCCCGGCGCCCCCGGCTCAGCATCCCCAGGGCCTGGCCCTCGTCCTCGGTGACTTAGCGCCCACGGCCCGCCGCGTCCGCGCCGGGTGGCCGGGTGGCCGGCTGGGCCGTGGGGAGACAGAGCCGGGCCCTGAGGCCCTGTCGGCGTCCGTTCCTCCGTCCCCCTGCTGATCACTGCCTCAGAGCGGGCGGGCCACGGCCGCGCGGCTTCAGCGCCCTGGGGAGCCAGCAGCAGGTGCTCGCGGGGTGGGGGCTGTGGGGGCCGTCAGGTCACGGCCCAGGGCTCCCCGAGCCCGAACACCTGCCCGGGTCGGGCTGCTGTCGGCCCCCCACGGGCGCGCGTGCGGGAAGGCCGGGTCTCTGAAACCCTGCGGTCGGTCTGGGTGCAGGCGGGAGTCATGGATGTGGACGCGGAACGGGAGAAGATAGCGAAGGAGATTGCGGAACTCGAGAGGATCTTGGATCCCAGGTCCTCGGGCGTCGGGGCGGGGGTCTCCGAGGCGGGTCTCCAGTTGGATTCTGACGCAGGTACGCTCTCCCTGGCCGCGGCTGGAGCCCCCCCATCTGCCCTCCAGACCCGCGCGACGCTCGGCCACGCCGCCCTCTGCCTTTACTCCCCAGACGGCCTGTTAGCGCCCCTCCTCGCTGGGCCGTGGGCAGCCGCCTGGGAGCGAGCGCGCGGTCCGGGAGGCTGGCGGGCTGTCCGCCTCAGGAGTTAGAAGGTTCCAGAGCTCAGCTTGTCCGCTGCCCCCGTGCCGGACAGCTGAGAGTCAGCCCCACGCTGTCCTCGGTGCTCCCCTGGCCCCGAGGCCCCTCGCCCCAGCTCTGATTGGGGGCCTGCCCCCGACTAACTCCGGCACCCCCCGAACGGGGCTGGCTCCTGCGAGGCCTCTCCTCCTGGCCCTGGTGCGTCTCTCCTCTCTGGGTAACCTGCCCCCGCTTCAGGGCCTGTCTCGCCTGGTCAGGGAGCAGCGCTCAGCTGCCCATGTAGAGGGAAGTGCACTTTTGTCCTGAGCCGTTTCAGCGCCCCCCTCGGTGGCCATCGGGACGCGACCCCGTGCGGCACCTGCCGGTCATCCCTGGCGTCTGTAGGGCCCCGTCACCAGCGCCCCCCACAGCGTGCTTGTGTTCCCACAGATTCGCTGCCGGACGAGGACTCGGAGGCTGCTGGTTCCCCAGGCTCGGTAACTGCTGGCCAGAGCGGGCTGTGGGGCGGCCGAGGCAGACACCACCCTGCCAGTGTGCCCAAGACCGGGGTCGGGGGGTTGCTCTGAGCGCGTCTCCGTTCTTCCGTGTGCTTCTTACTGCAGGTGACATGTCACAAAGTATTTGTCACCGGAACTAAAATCGTTTCAGGGTGTCCTTTGTCTGAGGCTCGGCGTTCCTGCCTCTTGACTTTCCTAGGTCTCATAACGCGCTTGTGTCTGGGTGCGGCGTGACGCGGGGAAGGTTTCAGGCGTGCTTGCTGCCTGGGTCTGGCCCCTCGTAGCTTGTCTATCTGTGCCTCAGTTCCCAGCATGCAGTGGGGCAGCCACAGCACGAGTCAGGCCCAGGACGGCGCCCGGCATGTGGTCCCTTAGGCCACTTTTTGTCGTTAATTCCTTATTTTAGAATTTCACGCTGATTCGGAGAGGTTTTACATTTATTGTTTATTCTTTCACAGAGGCAATAGGTACAGAGTTGATTCTGGTTTTTAGTGGCAGGGTGGTGCCCTTGGCTTAGATTTACCGTGGTTCCTCACCTGCGGGTCTTGTGGATCGTTTTGGGGCTTTACTCTCGCTGGCGTTGCGGTGGCCATCCTCACGCATGTTGGGGCTCACTGTCCGCTGCTGGTAACCAGGGCACATGAGCCCGTTCTGAGCCTCGAGTTCCACAGAAACACTTATTGTGAAAGTGGACGGTGTTTAGCTCCTCACACTTTCCCACCCAACACGTACGTTCAGAGGTTTTTTTTTTCTGTCTTAAGGAACGTGCACACGCTGTACACAGTCCCACATCAGGGTGGTCTGCCGCTGGTCCAGGGACCAGAGCACGAGCTCAGAGGCTCGTTGCGCTGCCCCGGGTCACAGGGTGGGGTGGGGGGCAGCGTCTGCGTGCCTCCTTGCTCACCTGCAGTTTCCCACCTGTAACCAGGAAGAGGAGAGGTGGGGCGAGGCCAGCAATGCTGAGGATGACCCCAAAGAGAAGGCCCTCCCTGAAGACCCAGAGACCTGCCTACAGTTGAACATGGTCTATCAGGAGGTCATCCAGGAGAGGCTGGCGGAGGTCAGCCTCCTGCTGGCCCAGAACCGGGAGCAGCAGGTAGGACAGGGCCAGGCCCTCAGGACACCCCCTGGCCAGACACCCCAGAACCAGGGCTTTGAGCTCTGCTCCCTGACTGCCCAGATCCCCTTCTCCGCAAAGGGAGTCACTGCCGCCTAACCCCAGAGGGCCCCTTGTATCTGCCACAGGAGGAGATCATGTGTGACCTGGCAGGGTCCAAAGGCCCCAAGGTGAAGGACGGCAAGAGTCTGCCCCCGAATCTGTACATTGGGCACTTCATGAAGCCCTACTTCAAGGACAGGGTGACCGGAGTGGTGAGTAGGGGGGGCCCTGCTCTCATCTGGGCCGGGGGCAGGGGGTTGTCAGGGTGTCAGGCTGGTGGGAAGGGGCTCTCGTCTCCACACCTGTTGTGGATATCGTGACTTCTCTTGACTTGTTCAGGGTATTATCCTCCAGCCTGCTTCAGACAATTGTCTCTGATGGCCGGCGGTGAAAGTTAGGGTCTCTGGCCCTGGAATGTGGTCTGCTAATCTCAGCTTCACAGATTAGCCTCGGGGGCATTTCCGTAAGAGGTGGCACCATGGGCGGGGCAGCTTGGCAGAATCCTGTTGGCCTGGTAGCGAGGTCCTGCCTCCTGCTCCTCTCGGTCCCCGGGGGGGGTGGGGCGCTAACCAGGGGGTAGCTCTGGGCCCAGGGGTCTGGTGCCAGGCCTCCCACGTGGCCAGGCTGCTCAAGGAGGCCGAGAGAAAGGGCTCCAGCATCCCGGGGCGGGGGGGCCCAGAGCGACGTGCTCGGCCTGTGAGGTGAGCACAGCTGGGTCCTGTCCACGGCGTGACGGTGCTTTATCGGGCAGGGGCCTCCTGCCAACGAAGAGACGCGGGAGAAGGCCGCCCAGGGCATCAAGGCTTTCGAGGAGCTCCTGGTGACGAAGTGTAAGTGCCCGGGCTGGGCCTCAGCACCATAGCCCTGCCTCTTCTCAGACGCCCTCCTGCGTGCGGCTCTGTGGCTCCTTCCGGCCCTGACTGCTGGGACTGGCTCCTCAAGGCCCCTGTCTCACAGCTTGTGCGGACTCCCATCCCCACGGCTCACTCTCTGGTCCCCTTTCTGAATGCCCAGCCCCAGGGGCCCGGCTATGAGCTTGGGCCAGGGCGTCCGGCTCGCTGGGCAGAGGACCCTGTGCCCGCAGCCCGGGCCCCCCGCCAGCTCTGTGGTCCGGCTTGGTCGTGTGCCCAGCACGTCCCCACGTCAGAGTAGGGGAAGGCGCTGCTGATGTCGTCGTTTGTTGTCAGGGAAGAACTGGGAAAAGGCCTTGCTCCGAAGGTCCGTGGTCAGCGACCGCCTGCAGCGCCTGCTTCAGCCCAAGTTACTGAAGTAAGTCTGAGCACAGCCGCGGACGTCAGCCTCCCTGGTGAGTGTGGGCAGTCCAGGCTAGACGCTCTGCGACAGGCCCTCAGTGTGGCCGCGTCCCTCTGCTCGCAGCGGGAGAGGCGCTGATCCCTGGAGCTTTCCCTAGAGAGGCAGCTGGGCTCGAGCTCGGGGCTGAGAACTGGCCAGGCCGAGTGGCCGTGTTCAGTCAAGCCGCTGGGGCGGATTCTCTGACCTGAATGCGGACCGTTCGGGAGACCTGCTTTTTATGTTGTGCTGGGCTGCCACCCTGTGACCAAATCACAGCACCTGTGGCTGGGCCAGGGGTCCCGGGGGCTGCCCCTGGCCTCCTGGCTTGATGCGTGGGTCAGAATTTGCTTTCAGGGATGGTTTCGTCCTCCTTGGCCTCTGGAAGGGGAACCGCAGGCTTCAGTAGGCCTTGGCTTTGTTGCCGAGCTGCCCGCAGAACACCTCCCTGCGCGCTGGGCCCAAGGCGGGTGGCTGGGTTGCTGAGCCAGTAGTCGTTACCATCTGTGCTTGGTGTGACCGCGGTGACAGCCCGGAGAGGGAGTGTCACTCCTTCCTGTGGGCGGGAAGCCAGGGCAGCCTCCTGCCTGGAGTCGGAGCCAGGCTCCGGCATGTGCTCCCTGACGCGCGGCTTCATCCTGCGGAGGGTGCGCGTGCCTGAGTACTCGGGGGAAGCCGCACTGGCCCCCGCACGCCCACCCCTCCCCCCAGAGCGTGGCCACGGCGTGGGTAACCCTGGTGTCTCTGCCTGCCCCGAAGGCTTGAGTACTTACACCAGAAACAGAGTCGGGTGACAAGCGAGGCAGAGCGGCAGGTCCTGGAGAAGCAGAGCAAGGAGGCGGAGAGGGAAATCCAGGAGATCCGGTGAGCTGGGTCTCACAGGGAGGGTGTGGCCTGGGGAGAGGTGCGGAAGGCCTGGCACGACCCCGGCAGCCTGTCCCCTTCTCCAGGCAACTCTCAGAGGAGGCCTTGCTGGGGAGCAGGCTGGACAGCCACGACTGGGAGAAGATTTCCAATGTTAACGTACGTTGGGGAGCACTGGGCTGACGGTGGTTCCCGGCCATCCTGGCAGCCGAGGGCGCGGGCCAGGATCGGCAAGGTCAGATTCAGGCAGTCAGGCCTGACTTGCCGGGATCAGCAAGGTCAGATTCAGGCAGTCCCCGGCGGCTGCCAGACCTGCCGTGAGGCCTCTGGACAGGTGCACGTCGGCCCGCCCCACTGGGGTGAGCTGCCTTTTCTAAGACAGATGAGCGTGAAGGTTCAGGTTTTGTGCTTGGAGCCAAACCCATTTGTGGCTGTGTGAATCCTGGACAGGGACCCCACTTCTCCCCATCTGCCGAGCCACCAGCCATCTGTGAGCGACGCCCCTACAGGTTGGGTTTCTCTGCCGGTGCAGTTTGAGGGCGGCCGCAGTGCGGAGGAGATCCGGAAGTTCTGGCAGAACTGCGAGCACCCGAGCCTCAACAAGCAGGAGTGGAGTGGGCAGGAGGTGGAGCAGCTGAAGGCCATTGCGGCGAAGCACGGCCACCTGCAGTGGCAGAAGATCGCCAAGGAGCTGGGGGTGAGGACTGGAGGGGCCTCGGGTGTACGGCTGCAGGCCGGGCAGGCTTGGGGTTGCCTCGGGCTGTGGGTCACAGGCCAGGCCGGCACGTTTCTGCATCGTGCCGCTCCCGTGGAGAGGACAGCCTCTCCGCCGCTCTCTGGGCCGAGTCTCTGGAAGCTTCCGGTTTGTCAGCCTCCGTTCTCTCTGCTCACCCGCCCTCCCCGTCCCTCCCAAGGCCTGTCTTTGGCTTCCTTCTGGAGCCTTCCTTGTTTCCATCAAGCTCAGGACTTGGTTCTGATGGGTTTTGAGGGGAACGTTCTTCCCCGTTTCCTTGGGGCTTTTGTGTTGTTTCTAAGGTAAGAAGCAAGGCTTCACTTGGCGTCTGTCTCCACCATGCAGGTGTGGGCGGCGCGCTCCTCTGAGAACAGCTCGCTGCGAGCTGGGACTCCCGCCACGTCTCCGGGCCTTGGTGCGTGTGGGGAGGTGCTCCTCACCTGCGTGTGGTTACGGTGTCTCAGGATCCTTCGTGTCGTGCTCTGGTTTGGATTTCAGTGGCTCACAGCCTGGGCGGGTGACGAGTACGCGTGATCGCAGCCAAACGAGCTAAACTTAACCGAAGCCACGCAGACTGGCTTTGACCCCGAGGATGACAGGCGGTCTGTCTGCTGCCGAGCTCGACCTGTAGCGCCGACGTCGGGGAGGCACCGTCCCCTCTGTGTTCGCGCTGCTTGTGCTTCCCGTGCTGAGCTGCTGCGTCACAGCCGTGCACTCGGGCTCTGTCACTTGGCACGTCAGGCTTCCAGAGTCACATTCAGTCTTTCTTAGTTTCTGGGGTTGAATTTAGGATCGGGTTGAGAGCAGTGTTGGCTTTTGGCTTATTTTTTAGCTATTTTCGGCTGAGTTTTAAAGAGCGTCTTGTGTATTTGGAACAACAGGCTTTTAGCATACACGTCTTACAAGTGTTTTCTCCTGCCTGCGGCTCGTCTTCCCGTTCTCCTCATTTTGCCTTGTGCTGAGCAGCAGGTCTGAATCTTAGCGAAGTCCAGCCGACCCTTTCTTCCCAGGACCGTGCTCCTGGTGTTGTGTCTTCAAAGGCATCCCCCAACCCAAACCTCCTAGGCCTGCAGAAGGTGCGCGTCCAGCCGTACGTGTTCTCTGTCCCTCGGGTTTTCTCTAGGGAGAAAGAGTTCAAATCACGTTAATTAGTTTTCCCGTAAGGGGATGAGTGAGGAGACAGGCTTGGGCAGCCGCGTCTGCCGTGGAGACTGGCGGTTTACGTGCTGCGCTGGAGCTCGTGTGCAAGCCGGGACACAGTCACCCCAGAGCTCTCCCTAGGATAGCGTCCCCTGACCCCCCGACACGCAGGCACCACTCAGCTGCCCTCGACGGAGGCTTCGGAGAGACCGGTGGCGCCCATGGCGTCCGAAGCACATGCTCTGCAGGGAGGCTCCTCTCCCGGCTGCCAAGCGGGCGGTTCCCACGGAGGAGCCCAGCGTCGCTTTGGGGACATGTGGGTGCAGCGTCATGGACACTTCTGGCCGCGCTGTGTGTCTGTGAACGTGCCAGCAGGTGCTTCGCGGCCCTCTTGCGTCAGGCTCTCTGCTGTCCCTGCAGGGTCTGCTGGGAGCAGCTCGGTCCCTGGCTCACAGCAGCCTGGCCGTCCCTCTGCCGGGGGCGCACACCCAGTAACACCCACTCTGCTTTGTTCCGGGGCCTCGGGAAGACCAGCCGCAGCGCCTTCCAGTGCCTGCAGAAGTACCAGCAGCACAATAAGGCTCTGAAGCGCAAGGAGTGGACGCGCGAGGAGGACCGCCTGCTGACCCAGCTCGTACAGGAGATGCGCGTCGGCAGCCACATCCCCTACCGGAGAAGTGAGCGTCCGCCTGCGCCCCGCGGGCCCACGGGACCCAAGGCCCCCCCGCTGCTGGGCCGAGGCAGCTTGGTCACGGGCCACTGCGGGGGCTGGAGGGGCACGTCCGGGGTCACCGGGCGCATCACCGGGCGCCTTTGTCCCTAGTTGTCTATTACATGGAAGGGAGGGACTCCATGCAGCTCATCTACCGGTGGACCAAGAGCTTGGACCCCAGCCTGAAGAAGGGCTTCTGGGCCCCAGAGGAAGACGCGGTGAGTGGACGGCCGTGGCAGGCAAGCAGAGCCGTCCCCCGGCACGCGAGCCTGGTGCCCGCCGCCCCTTCCGAAATGGACTGACGCGGCCTGGGGAGCTCTCCGGGCCCTGCAGAGGCCGGACTCGTTTGCTGTTCTTCCCTGCAGAAGTTGCTTCGAGCAGTTGCCAAGTACGGGGAGCAGGATTGGTTTAAAATCCGTGAAGAGGTGCCAGGTAGGAGCGATGCCCAGTGCCGAGACCGGTGAGTTGGACCTTGCTGGGGTTGCTTCCGCGGAGGCCAGAGGGTGGGCGAGCAGGCTATGGTCCTGGGGGGTCTGCCGGCAGAGGCTGGGGTGGCCATGGGAGCCCCGCATACCCGGGGTGACCTGTTGGGAAGCAGGACACCTGTTTGTTCAAACCAGGCTTTTATATGGGCTCAAGTTGCAGTGGCCCGGAGGGTGGGGGGGGGGGCGTTTCCCGGAGCCTGCTGTTCAGGTTCCTCTTCCCGACCCCTGACTGCAAGGGCTCTGGAAGGCTCCCTTGGTGAACTTCTTTTCTTAGCCTGGTTTTTTTTTTTTTTACGGTTCCTAACAACGTAATCCACGTGTCATCGACGTGTTCCCACGAGGGGTGCGGTTCTGGGGGGTCACTGTCGTCAGTGAGCCGTGCAGCCATCATCCCAGGCACCTTCAGAACGTGTGACCGCCCCCCAGAGAAACGCTGTTTGCCAGCAGCAAGCAGCTGAGGGAAGGGCCGAGGGCTCGAGCAGAGCTCTCTCCAGAGAGCACACGAGGCGGGGCTCGGCGGCATGAGTCGCTGCGGAAACACGAGTGCACGCAGCTGTGAGACGCCACCTCACGGGCATCAGGACGGCCGCTTTAAGACAGCGTGGGGGGGCGGGTGTAGACAAGGGTGTGGAGCGCACGTGGAGCAGGTGCTGGGGGAGCTGGCAGTGGCACTGCTGTGCGCCCGTGGGAACCTCACACCGGGCCTCATGTGGCCCCTGCACACCCGCGGTTACAGCCATGCTGCTCGTGGCGGCCAGCGGCGGGAACAGAGCGTCTGTCGGCAGAGGGGCTGATTAACAACAAAAGTCCCTCTCGAGCTGGACGGACAACAGAGCAGCGTTCGGCCTTAATGAAACCCGCGGCACCCGGTTGGCGTGGTCGGTGGAGCGCGCAGCTCTTGATCTTGGGGCCGTGGGTTCGAGCCCCATGTTGGATGTAGAGAGGACCAAAAAGATAAGTGGGTGAGGTCCCGACACGCTCCCCCGTGGGTGCACCTTGCCAACATGCGCACAAGCGTCTGTGTGGACTGGTTGCTCCCAGGTGTGCGCCTGCATGTGGGGTTCCCCGCAGCGGCGGCCCCACCCTGTGTCCGCCCGGGAGGCTCCGGGAGCTCCGCACCCTCACCAGCACCCATGAATCCCGGCTCCAGCCGCCGCAGGGTGGGAGGTGGGGTCAAGCATCTTGCGTGTCTTCTTTGGAGAAACACTTGTTTGTGTCATTTGCTCGTTACAAAGGCGAGCCGTCCGTGTGTCACGGGTTTGTGTGAGTTATTACGTGCTCGGCTCTAAGTCCCTTATCTGAGGCCGCGTCTGCCCGTCTTTCTTGATGGTGTCCTGTAGACACATTGAAACGGTTTTAACTTGGATGAAGTTCAGTTAATCTGTGTGTTGCTTTCGTCCCCTAAGCTCTGGGTGCCAGGTCTCAGGAGCCCTTGCCAGCGCGGGGACAGCCACGGGAGGGCGTTCTGGTGCCTGAAACGCCCCCGCGTCCCTGCTGCTTTCAGGTACCTCAGACGGCTGCACTTTGGCTTGAAAAAGGGACGATGGAGCGCAAGCGAGGAGGGGAAGCTGCTGGAGCTCATTGAGAAGCACGGCGCGGGTGAGTCCGGGGCCTCGGCCGGCCCTGCGCCCCCAGGAGACGTAGCTCATGCGACGCCGCCACCTCCCCGGCCCGGCTTCTCCCCCCTGCGCGCTGACACGTGGTTGGGAGGGAAAGTCGAGGAGCGACTTCGCTCTACTCCTCTCCTGGAGACGCTGCTGCTGGCCGCACGCACCCACCCAGCCCACTGTCTGCGCCCGTTTCCAGGGCAGCTTTTCAAAGTCGAGTCACTCGGTGTGAGTTCACAGAGCCCAGTTTTCCACCTTACACCCTAGTGTTCTGCTGTCCGTCATGAATGTCCTGTCTTCACGCCTTCTCTTCCTTCCCGTTGTCATCGACAGCTGCGTCCTGTCTCCCTGGGGAAGAGCCCAGAACTTCCTCAGCTGCCCACCTGTTGACGGACACGTCCGTAGCTCCTCACTTTGGCCCCAGAGCTGGGTCTCTGCTCATTACGTGCAGAGCTGCTCATTAGGTGCAGCACTTCCGTAGGAACAGACCCGAGGGGTGGTGTTGCCCGGTGCAGGTGCACCCGGCATCCTGACCGTGGCATGGAGTCACTGCCCTAAAGTCAAGACACTGGTGTCGTCCCGCCTGCACCGTCGGGAAGAGAAAGATAATTTGCAGTGTCTGGTGTAGAAGCCGGGGTGTGGCAGATACGCAGGGGCTGTGTTCATAAACAGATTTTTTTTTCTGTCTTGCTCGTGCGTTCCCTAGAATCTTTCCAAAGGTCTGGTTATCTGTTGAGGTTCAGAAACTCCTCTGTGGAGAGCCGTGTGCAGCAGAGCGCGTGTTCTCATGGAACTGACGCAGGCCTTGTACGGAGTCGGCTCATTTGCAAAAACAGCTTCTCGTTTAGGCTGTGAAACACGTCGTCAGAGAGTGGGAAGCAACTTTCGTGCTGTTTTGCTCTTGTAGGTCATTGGGCAAAAATAGCTTCTGAACTACCCCATCGGACGGGCTCTCAGTGTCTGAGCAAGTGGAAGATCATGATCAGGGTGAGGCTTCACAAAAAGCCCGAAGGCCCTATCCCCCGTGGGGCCAGCGTCACCGCTGGGCGGGGAGAGGAAGGGGGACGTGTGGTTTCTGGCCCCGGCCTCTCCCGACAGCTGCTGTCCCCTCAGAGCAGTCGGAGGGCAAGGGGGCCCATACTCCCAGCGCACGGGTCCCAGCCTGCCTGGGGTCTCTCCCCAAAGGGCTGGCCTGCCTGCCTGTTGTCCCTGGTCCGTGAGCCCGGGGCCGCCGAGGTCTCCAAGTAGCCTTTCCTCACAGAAGCAGCAGAGTCGGGGGAGGCGGCGGCGGCGGCGCCTGCGCAGCGTGCGGTGGAGCTCCAGCAGCGGGGACAGCAGCAGGGAGAGCAGCGGTGAGGGCAGCGGCGAGGGCGGCGGCAGCAGCAGCAGCAGGGACAGTGAGGACTCGGAGCCGGAGGAAGCCCCAGAGGCCCGAGCGGGGGGCCAGGAGCTCCCATTGGCCCCGCACACTGTGCCGGACATGGACCTGTGGGTGCCTGCCAGGCAGAGCACCAGCGAGCCGTGTGCAGGGGGTGCCCGGGGCTGGCCGGGATGCCGTGCTCCCGCCCCCCGCCCTTCCAGGGGCTCCAGTGAGGCTCCGGAGAGCAGCAGAGCTGCTCTCCCCACAGAGGAGGTGGGCCAGGCAGACACTCCCTCCGGGACCCACGGCACCAGCGCGAGAGGCCTCGGGCGCCCAGACTCGGCGGACGCTCACCTCTCGAGCTCAGAGGAGCCGGCAGGCGAGGTAGGCCACAGGTCCCAGTGCACCTCGCCGTGCTGCTCAGGGGTCCCTAAGCTCGTGCTGAGACACCGCGGGCCAGTCTGACCTCCCGTCGGCGGCCTTCCTGGGTGCGGCGGAGCAGTCACCTGTCCTGGCTTGGTAGAACGTTCGCTTGTGATGGTCTCAAAATCGTGTGCAGAGCAGCTGCCTCTTTCCTCACTGGTTTGCTGTGCACGCTGTGCAGGAGAGCTGCTGAGGGTACTGCCTCGTGGGCCTATGGGCTTGGAGCCCTTTCAGACCCTGAAAGTCTGTCCCTGAGTTGGCGGGGCGGGCGGCAAGCGGCAACAAGCCAGTGGGTGTCCCCCTGGCTCACAGAAGCCCAGACACCTCCCTGCACGGGTCCCACTGTCCACCTGCATGGGTCCACCTGGCCTGGCCCCGGGTGTGCCTGTCCGGGTCGGTGTCCGAGGTGTCAGGGCCCTGGCCGCCGGCGTGGCTCTGGCTGCGTGCGGACTTGCGGTGAACAGGCTGGCATGTGCCGGGAGAGATTGGAGACTCCGCTCTGTGGCACCTGAGGAGACAGCGGGCTGTCCAGGCAGCCAGGCAGAGTGTGTGCACCAGCCCCCGTGGTGCTTGGCTTCTCTGCCACGTCGGTGACCTGAGTCAGGCCCCGTGGTGCCATCGGCGGGGGGTGCCGGCCAGGGGAGCAGGGACTCCTGCTAGTGCTGGGTATAGCCAAGCCCGGCAGGCATGTGGGTGCCAGGCCTTCAGGACCCGCCCGAGGCTGCCACGCTTCAGGGCGCTTCCCTCCACCCTGCGCTGGGATCTGGGCGCGGGGTGTGCATGCTGCCCCTGCGGGCCTTGTGCCGGGGCTCCCCACATGCTCAGTCTCATGCTGTCTGTCCGTTAGAGCGGGAGCCGTCCACTGAAGGTGCCGCTGGAGACCTTGCTGCAGGTGCTCAGGACCAACACAGCCTGCCGGCGTCAGACGCTGGTAGGGCCCGGCCCCCACCACCACTGCCCTGGCGGCCCGGGGGCCCCTCCCCAGTCCAGGGAGAAGGAATCGGGGCGGGGGCGGGGGGCATGGGCAGTGCGGGAGCCAACCCTGGCAGGGAAGCTCAAGTGCCTTTCTTCCTTATGCAGGAGAAACTGAGGCAGCCATGCGTGCTCGGCTCATCCCTGGGGACCAGCCCCCCTGACGGTGGTGTGGCCGGGCCCCGTGTACAGCAGCTATGGCACAAGACAGTTGGGAGCAGGCGGCGGTGGCGGGGACACACCCTACAGAGGAGGCTCCTCGAGCGCCAACTTCTGATGGCTGTGAGCCCATGGGTGGGCGACATCATCCTGCCCTGCACCCCCCGGAGGCCCGCCGCTGTGCACACCAGAGGTACCACCCCGAGCTCCTATGAGAGCCTCCTCTGGGGCTCGGAAGGGGGAAGACACAGGGCAGATGGGGGTGACTCTGCTGGAGCAGGCGGTACAGGGGTGCCCATCTTGTTTTTCTAGAAAGCATCCCTTGGAGGGCTGATTGGGTTTTGTCTCTGACCTGCCTAGCACACGGGATGGTCTGGGAGTGACCAGCATTTGGGCCTTAGCAAGGGTCTTCTTGGGGCTCGGGTGCACGGCGGCGCCTGCATGCAGGTTTCTGGAGAGCTGGTCGTGTTCTCGGGGGGGCGGGGGTGCTCTGAAGACCAGTCAGGGCCGGCCTTCCCTCTGGGTTCCTGCACTTCTTTCTGGCTGCGTGTGCTGGCAGCTGGCTGCAGGGTTCTTTGGGGCCCCGAGGAGAGGGGCCTTGGTACCCGCGCCTGCGTGCCCTTGTCCCCACAGCTGATGGCATCGGGAAGCAGCTGCAGGATGCCCGGCTGGCCAGCACCCCTGCGTTCACCCTGTTTATCCAGGTGAGAAGCTCCGTAAGGCAGAGCTTTCCTGTTCTATGCTTGGTTTTCCTTGGGTGAAGGTGGATTCTCTTCTCGAAGTCTAACTCTGTGAAGGTTCAGACCCTTGGAAAGGGCCTTTCAGAGGCTTGTGACGCTTGGCAGGCAAGGCACCACGGAAGCGGCAGCCCTGTCCCTGCCACCATCAGCCCCATCCTGTGGAGGGACACGGCTGCCGGGAAGGGTGTGAGTGGAAGCTCGGGGACGGACCGTGCGTGTCACTCCTGTTCCTCAGTTGTTCCAGATCGACACCGCTGGCTGCATGGAGGTTGTTCGAGAGAGGAAGGCCCAGACCCCTGCCCTGCTCCAGACTGGCCCTCGGGACCCCGTGCCCGGGCTCCTACAGGTGAGAAGTAGGGGGTGAGCACCAGGCGCAGGCTCACCTGGCTTCCACCACCCCTCTCCCCTTCCCGACACGGCAGGGCCAGCACTAGGGCGGGCAGCAGCTGTCCCACTGGGGAGCAAGAGACAGGAGGCATTCCCAGCTTCCCTAGAGGCGGGGCCAGCCCGGCAGCAGCCCTGCGGGCTCTTGGCCCCTCACGGCAGCCGTCCTAGGAGGTGTCCGCCCATCTGCCTGGAGCACTCAGGGCTTCCCGACCTGTCCCAGGGGGGCAGAGCCAGAGCGGGTACCGTGTCGCCCCTGCGTGGAGGCTTCCGAGCCCCTGGGCATCTACTGCTCTCGGCATCGGCCCTGCTGGAGCGGGTTGCCCGATGTGGGCTCCGTCAGCGAGAGCTCACATTCCTGGGCCCAGTGACAACTGAAGGGAATGACGGAAGGACCAGGCTGGCCCTTTGGTGCCCCATCCAGGCCCCAGAGCCCCTTGTCTGGAGAGCCAGGCCCCTGCCTCTTCCTCAGACCACACACGGCCCTGACCCCACCGTGATGAGCTCACCCAGGGGTGCCTGTAAGAGGATGTGGGGACGGAGGGAGGCAGGCCCTGGTGCGCGGGGCCCTGCTCCCACTGCCAGTGAGGGCAGAAGGAAGGCATTGCAGTGGGTGAAGTGGGCCTGGGCCCTGGGACTTTCCTGAAGCCCTCGCTCTCGTTTTTCAGGTGTCTTCATCCCAGAACGCCGCAGGTACTGTCTGGCACTGCTCTTGTCTTGAGTCTCTAATCTAGTGGGAAGGGGGCGTCGTGTCTCGGGCTCCGAGCAGCATAGCCATGGCTTCGGGGACAAGTCTTGTCTGAGTCCCGTGGCAGAGAAAGTAGCGTGGCTGGTGGGAACAGGCGAGGCAGCCCCTCAGGCTCCTACCTACCCCGCACGTCAGCCAGCCCCGGGCACCCGCGCCGCCACCAGCCTCCACCCACCGGCAGCACTGGGCGTGGGTCTGGGGGCCGGGGGGAGCAGGCGAGGAGGACGGTGGTGCCCAGCCGTCGTTTTGGAGATAGTGAGGGTGTGGTGCCAGTGTGCGGACCGAGCAGGCCGGTACCAGTGCCAGCGGGCGGGCCCTGCTGCCCCGGCCACAGCAGGAGCTCCAGGAGGTCTGGGAACGTGCAGATCAGACGCCAAGGGCCCTGCTCCGTACTCCCCGCAGCCGGCCACCCTCCGTGAGGGCCCTCCGATGGGACACGGGGGAGGCCTGTCTTCGGTCCACACGCACGGAGCTCACCCGCACTGTGCTCTGTGTCCCCGCCAGCGCGAGAAGCTGCAAGGCGGAGCGGCAGCCACAAAGGGAGCAGGGGGGTGCAGCCCTGCCGCGCCGAGTCCAGTCCGCAGGCGCCCCCACCAGCCCCATGTGGCCCCCGGCCCAAGCCCAAGACTGTTTCTGAGCTGCTCCGGGAAAAGCGCCTTCGGGAGGCCCGGGCCAGGAAGGCCGCCCTGGGCACCGCGGCCCTCCCGCCACAGCTGCTGCTCTCCTCGCCCCTGATCCTCGGGCCGGGTCTGCCGCAGGCGCCCTCCAACCCCTCAGCCTCAGGCCCAGCAGCCACAGACACGGTGCTCTCCGGGCCCAGGATCCCTGCAGCCGCGGGGCTGAGTGCTTCCGCCAAGGACGCAAGGCCCACCACCCTGCCTGTCGTGGCCCGCACCCTGGCCTCCACGGAGGCTGCTCCTGCTGACTCCAGCGCTCTGGTTCCCAGCCAGGTCCTCGTGAGCAGCCATCGGGGCGGCCTGGGACAGTCTCAGGCCCCCGCCGCGTCCCGGAAGCAGGGCCTGCCTGAGGTGCCGCTCTTTCTCCCTGCCAGCCCCAGCCCTGTTCGGCTGCCTGTCCAGCCCCTCAGCCTGACGCCAGCTCTGGGCATGCACAAGGGTGGACCACCCGTGGCGACCAACACTCCTCTGCCGGTCACCTGGGTGCTCACAGCCCAGGGGCTGCTCCCTGTGCCGGCCGTCGTGGGCCTTCCTGGGCCAGCAGGGACTTCTGACCCCCAGGGACTGTCGGTGACTCTGCCACCCTCCCTCCCTACTCAGGGCCCCAGGCCCCCCGGGCCGAGCCCCCCTTGGCAGCCCCAGGCCAACGTGGACACAGACTCAGAGCCTCCCTCCAGGACAGAGCTCTCGATCATTCCAATGTTCTGCCAATCCCAAAGTTCAGTGGAAGTGGGCAGTGATGCGACCCATGCCCCTGGGGGACCTTCCTTTGCTGGAGAGGCCCAAGCGACCCGGGAAATAACCGTGGCCACCCTTGTGGCTGACCGCCCTGAAGCAAAGCCCCCCTCGTCTGGCCAGCCACCTCTGCAAGCTGGCACTGGCCCTGAGAGTGGCCCAGGAGGGACACTGGGGTCCCCAGGGCCAGGGGGACTCACAGGGCCTCTGGGCCTGGAGAGGCCAGCCCCACCCCGGCCTGGGCCTGAGAGGGGTGCCCTGGACCTGGGCCTCCTGTCCCAGGAGAGCGAGGCAGCCGTGCGGGAGTGGCTGAGGGGACAGCAGGGCGTGTGCGTGCCCCCACTAGGGAGCAGGCTGCCCTACCAGCCCCCCGCCCTGTGCAGCCTCCGGGCCCTGTCTGCACTGCTGCTCCACAAGAAGGCCCTGGAGCAGAGAGCCACCTCCCTCGTGTCCGGCGGGGCGGTCGGAGCCCTGCAGGCCTCGCTGGGACAGGTGCACCAGCGGCTCCGGGACAGCCCAGCCTACCTGCTGCTGAAGGCACGCTTCCTGGCAGCCTTCACCCTCCCCGCGCTCCTGGCCACCCTGTCTCCGCATGGCGTCCCCACCACCCTGTCCGTGGCCACAAGGGCCGAGCCCAAGAGCGAGGATGACCTGGAGGAGCTGGAGCTCACGGATGGCTGCTCTGCAGGGGGTCCTCAGGCAGGGCTGGCGGCCTCCCTCCCCCGTCAGGTAGGTGGCCGTGGGCACAGAGTGTCCCCGCAGCCGGCGGCAATGGCCCCCCCCCCCGCCCAGCTGTGGGGGAGTTCTGGCCCGCTGGTTGCTGAGGAGGAAGCTGGCTCCAGGCCTGCTCAGTGTGCGGATGTGGGCCTGAGGCCAGTGTGGAAAGCAGAGAGGAAGGACCTCTACCCTCCTGAAGCCCCTTGGCCCCCCTTGGGGCAGCTGCCTTGCCCTGAGGGAGCAGGTGATCTCAGGCCCCATGCACCCCGTGTGCACACGGACCTCTGCGTTGGGGTGCCGGCTCCACGGAGGTGACCCTGCGCTTGTTCCTTCACATCTGGGGACACCGAGATCTTTCCAGCTGTCACCTCTGGCACCACGTACCCGGGAAGAGCTTTCTGAGCCATGGAGGCAAACCGCTTTCCTTATTCCTCGGCAAAAAGCCTGACCAAGATGCAGGAAGGTGTGCCCACGGGGCTCGTGACGAGGTGTCCTCTGACTCCGTTGCTGGGGCCAGCAGGAGAGCCGGCCCCCTCACTGTGTGCCACGTCAGGGAGGCTTCTGGGGTCTCCTGCAGCTGATGGGCCTTCCCCAGCTGGGGCTTGCCTTTGCGCCCGGACGGCGGAGGCGGGGTTTGTGGCCGGGGCTGTGGGAGGGGACGCTTCCTGTCCCTGTCCTGCCTGCAGGCTCTCCGCTGTCAGCCCCCTGTGTTCCTCAGCACTGCCCTGCCGCTTTGGCTGGGAGAACCAGGACGTGGGACGCTGGCTCTCTGGCGTCACCAAGGGAATTGGAGTCCCAGGTGGGGTGGGGGGGCGTGTCTGCTGTCTACACCGCTGCGGCCTCTGTAAGCCCCAGTGTGTCTGCAGGGACAGGCCTGGGGAGCTGCGTGTCCCTGGTGCTGTGGTGTCGGAACGCAGCTTCCTCCCTGGCCCAGCTCCTCCCCCTCCCCCCGCCGCTTTCCCTGCCTGTTCTGGGCAGTCACGCTTGTCCCCCTCTGCCTGGGTTTTGTTTCAGGGAGTCCCAGACCCCGGGCAGGACTCTGCCTCTTCCTGCCTGGACAGTTTTGACAACCTGGATGTGCTGAGAACCCGGCACGCCTGGCACGCCCGGAAGAGGAGGCGGCTGGTGTGAGTGCAGGGTAAGCGTGGGCCTTCCCTGTGGCCGTGCGCCGGGCATGTGGGGGCCAGCAGCTGTCCAGATGCAGGCCCAGGGTCAGGGAGGCCCTCAGGTGGGCCGTCTAATTCCCCGTCCCCACGGGCCCCACACCCCAGGCTCTGGTGCTTCCTTGCTCGCACGCATGCGCCTCAGGGCCTTTGCGTTGCTGGGCTGCCCGGCTGCCTCCTCCTCTGTGCGTAAGGCACGTTCCCTTACTCCAGTCACACCTGCGCTCAACGGTCAGCTGCTCGGAGATGCTGTCCGTGGCTGTTCTGGGGCAGCACCACGCTCCCGGCGTCCGTCTGTCTTGATGCCACTCCTCTGTATGCCTGACACGGTTTGTAAGTGTCAGCTGTGGCGTGAACACGTGCCCGTACGGGTAGTGATGTGCTTGGCACTGCTGGGGCCTCAGTGTGCGGACGCAGACACCAAGTAGGCCCTCAGCACGGAGTGTTCGTGGGGTGGAGATCCGTGGGGGGAAGGACGTCCAGGTCCACGGTTCCGCAGAGGTAGGAGCCGGCTCCTCTGAGCACAGTGGGGGCCGTGCGCCAGGAGGTCCCGAGTCCTGGAGTAGGGCAGGTGGGTCCACAGAGGGGATGCCGGCGGTCGGGGGAGTGCCCTGTGGGAAGCCCACCCAGGCCCGGGGCCTGTCCTCAGCATGGCCCCTGTGTGGACTGCAGGTGGGCGGCCAAACCACTGTGCCCTCCGAGGGGGCGTGGTGCCACCTTTGGTTCCTGCCCTGCAGCGCCGTCCGTGGGGTCTGGCTGCGGTCGGGGATCCCCACCGTCAGGGCACGTTTGCATTCCAGGAGGCTGGAGCCGTGCTGGACCCTGGTGAGCCCGCCTTCGGAGAGCAACGACCCTTTGCAGAGTGCAGCCAGAGCAGCTGGAGGCTGGGGAGGCTCCGCCAGCAGGGACCGTACGGCCACGGGGGTTGGCTGGCCCTCAGGCCCAAACTGGGATGTTGGAACCAATAAAGGAATGGCTTATTTTTTTATTAAAAGGCGAGGCCCAGACTCTTGTGATGTCGCCCTGGGAGACGGGGCAGTGTGCAGAGCTTCGGGGCCTCCTCCGGCCGCGTCCAGAGCCGGCTGGCTGAGCCCTGAGGTCTGAGGAGCCGCCTGAACCCCAGTCCTCAGTGTTGGGCGTGGGGTACCCTTTCCACGAGACGCTCTTGTGCTTTGGACCGAGGGGCCTGCCGCGAGCTCCCAGCTGGCCGCTGGTCTTGGTGTGGCCACGGGAACTGGGGTGGACCTGCCTCCCAGACCACCACCGACCCAGGTGGGCATCTGGAAGCAGCGGCAGCCTGGCTGCCCACAGATCGTGCGGTGGCCCCAGGCCGGCACCGGCTTCCTCCCTCGCGGCCGCTGCTTGGCAGGAGGCCAAGCCCCAGCACCCCCACGGCTCTGACAGATGCTCAGCCTTGGTTTTGGTGTGCAGCCTTATGGGCGCTTGCCTCTAGAGGCTTTGTTCCTGTGCTCTCCGCGCCTGACCCTCCCCCGGGCCCCCGTCCACCCGCCTGTGCGCCGCGCCCGCTGGGCGCTGACCCACCACCACACAGCCTCGCGAACGTGCTTTCACTTCTTAGTTTGTACCCAGTGCCTTTTCCACACATTTCTACTTTTCCTGGGGGCTTCTTTGGACCTGTGGTTACTTAGAGATTTCTATTTAATTTTCAAACGTTTGGGGGTTTTCCAGTTAGCTTTTTGTTACGGATTTTTAGTTCCTGATATAGAAACTTAATGTTTCTGCCGTTGAATTTTTACAAACACCCACTGTGAGCGAGACCAGTGGTCGCAGCTCCATCAAGGGCCCAGAACTGGCTGCTCCTGGAGGCGCGATGTTGGCCTCTGTCCTCCCGGAGATCTGCAGCGGGAGGGACTGGGCTGCGCTGGTGGCCCAGGGACGGAGGATGGTGAGCTCCCAGTCAGGGAGCCGGTCAGGTGAGAGGCAGCTGCGTCGGGGAGGTGTTGCTGGGAGCCCTGGTCCGGGCCCTGCCTGGCCTGTCAGGCCTCTCCCTAGCTCTTGCCTCTGCCTGGCCGCAGCGTCTCCGGCCAGCCGGCACAGCCGCCCCGGCGAGGCATTGGTCCAGGGCTTTCCTGACACGGCCGGAGCCGGGGGCCTGCTGCCCTGGCTGTTGGCCCGAGCTCTGCCAGCTGGGGAACGGCCCTTCTGAAACTGGTTCGTGGGGCTGCAGGGAGTGGCGGTGGCGTCCCGGGAGCCTGCTGCAGCAAGCGTGCTGAGGGGAGACGCTTCCAGGAAGGGACGGGGTCGTGTTGTGGGCTGGCGGCCACGTGGAGTGAGCGTGGCGGGCCCCTGCCCCCGGCCTCCTGCGGGCCACAGTGGCCTCTCCAGCTACGTGCCCTCTGGACGCTATACTGCAGCCCTTGTAGGATCAAGGCTCTGTGCTGGCCGGCTGCGTGCGTGGGCCCCCGGCGGAGATCCCAGAGTTGGGATCCCCACCTGCACCTTGCAGGTTCCCTGCATGGCTGGTTCTCCGCCAGCCCCTGCTGGAGAAGCCTCCAGAAGCCCACGTCTAGGCCACAGCAGCCTGGATGGTGCACTGGCCTCCTCCAGCCCCGGGGAGGGTCTTTGCTCACACTTCCACTTAGTGGGCGCCAGGGCTGGGCTTCAGGCCTCTGAGCAAGACTTCCACTTTCCTCCGCCCCGCCTCCAGGGCCCCACCAGGCAGGCGAATCAGAAGGCAGGCCCCAGGCCTGGCTCCCTTGGGGAGGACCTGCCGGGCTCCGTGGAGCTAACTGGCACCATCGGGAAGTGCACGGCTTTCCTCCCGGGTTCTGCCGGCGGGCCCGCAGCACCTCCTCCGGTTCATCCGACCAGGGTGGCCCAGCAGCCCTCGTCCCACCACCCAGTTGCTCCTCCAGGACTCAGGTAGGCAGGGCTCCTGCCCTTTCTGAAGGTGTTCAGGAAGACGCCGGTCTCTCTGCTCAGGGCTCCTGGGGCATGATTCCCAGAAGGACAGCAAGTGGCCTCAACTCCTCTGCCCCCATGTGGTACTTGCTTGTTCGTGTCAATGAACTTAGCCGCAGGGGATCAGGCGAGGGACTTAATGGATTTTCGGGATTTTGGGTGGGGAAGGCAGGGAGCAGGCTGAATGTCCCAAGGGCCATTCACTGAGTTGCTGGTGTCTGTCTCTGGCTGGATGGGGTGACTGTGGGCTGCGGGACATCAGAGAAACTCCTGCAAAGACCCCCGCCTGCTGCCACCCGTGCCTCCGGGAGTGTGGTCTAGCTCCTCTGGGCTGGAAACCACGTTCCCACGCCAGCTGAGGGCTCTCTGAGGTGGCGGGTCAGCATCTCCGTCCCCACCACCGGGAGGTGGCTTCTGGTTTGGCCCAGGCCTCCAGACAGCGGTTCCTGCTCCCGCTGGCGGAAGGGAGCCGCAGGGGTGGTCCCAACACGGATCGCCCCTTGTGGGCGTGCCGGCACGACGGTGCCTGAGCCCTCAGGAACAGACCTCACCAGGGAGGGGGAGAGGACCCCAGAGCTGGCTGGCGCCCGGGGCCTGAGAGCCCGCAGAGGGCACCAGAGCGGCGCTGGGGCTGACGGTGGGGGATGCGGCAGCCCCTCCCGGGGTGGCGGGCCTGGCTCTCCGTGGGTGGCCCACAGTTGCACCAGCAGCCGCCCGCGGCCGCCGGAAGGAGAGGAGGTGGTGGGGCTGGACTCTGAGCGGGCGCCACGTCCAGGAAGGAGGAAGTCGCCCACAGCCCCGCCTGCCAGGCACGCACAGGCGGGCAAGTCACTGCCCGGGGCTTGCAGCCCCAGCCTGGGCGCCTGCCTCCCACCCCTGCCAGGGAGGCCCGGCCAGTGGGTAGGAGGCGGTGGCCCGTCAGCCCCACGCTTTCAGGATGGGGGTGCAGAGTCCGGAGCAGATCCACAGTGCCGGGCGTGTGGTGTTCTCAGGTGCCGCCCATCCCTGAGCCGTCCGTGTCTTCCCCCACCATCACCAGAGGGACTCGGGGACAGAGGAGGCCTGGGTGCCGGGGGAGTGGCAGCAGGGCCCAGGCCA
>LNAC01000469.1:643603-667844 GCA_002007465.1 Ailurus styani | reverse complement strand
TGGGCACAGGGGGCACGGGGGGGTGGGCACAGGGCGGAGGGTGCCCCCACCCACCCCCAGCCTCAGGCCCACCTGGCACTTGATGAGCATGTTGAAGAACTCGTCCCCCGGCTCCTGCGGGTCCCCGTCGCCACACAGACGGCCCAGGTTGCTGTGGGTGACGCGCAGCCCAGGCAGGCTGCCCACGCTGGCCCGCTGGTCATCCAGCCGGCGGCTCTGGGAGCTGGCGATGAGGTCCAGGAGCTCCTCGGTCTGCGGGGAGGCCGTCAGCGAGGGCTGGGCTGTGGGGGCGAGGCCGGGGGAGGGGGCCCCATGGGCCGGGTCAGGCCACAGCCCGGCCCCGCCCTCCATGCTTGGGGGGACATGGGGCTCCCAACGGTGACCCCAGCTGCCCTGAGCTGTCCCTGCTGTGGGCCCCACGCCCACCCACGGGGGCTCCTAGGTCCTGGGAGGAAGGCCTGACTTCCCACGCCTGCTGCAGGCCCGCAATGCGCCCTGACCTGGTGTGTTCCGGGGGGCAGGGATGACGACCACGTGGTGTGTTCCGGGGGCAGGGATGACGACCAGTTCCCCAGGATACAGCTCTGGGCGAGGCGGTGGCCAGGGGCACTTTTGCAGCGCTGTGCCCTGGCCCTCAGGAGCGAGGGCTCCCGGGGGCACTGTGGTGGAGGGCGGGCAGTGAGCGTGGCAAGGACAAGAGGAGACCCCAGGGGGCACTCACCGACCCTCTCCTCCGGGGTGGGGGCGGCAGTGGCCTCGGCGGCCCCGGGCTGGCCCTCCTCCAGGGGACAGCGCTGGTCGTCCATACGGCTGCTCTGGAACTTGCTCAGGAGGTCAAAGAAGCACTCTTCGTCGGAGGATGGGGCCCGAGGGATGCTCTGGGAGGGGCAGTCAGCGTTGGTTCCGGCCCAGCCATGGTGGCCCGGCTCTCGTCCCCAGCCCCTCAGGCCCCCGGACAGCACCGAGGGAGCTGCTCAGCCCAGGATGAGATCAGGATCCTCGCCCCAACTGCCCCTCCTCCTCCTCCCACACCCTGCCACCCAACCCCTACTTGCCCTCCTGGAGTGCTTCCCAGCAGCATCCCTGTGCCCCGCGTCCTACCCCCTGCCCCACGGGACTCTATCGCACGCTTGTCATGAGCTCCAGCTGCGCTTGGAGCTCTGGGGCCCGACCACCTAGCACGGCACTCACTAGGGTGTGCCGAATGCAAGAATCAACCAGTAGTGAGTGAGTGACTAGACCCTGGGCAGGCAGGAATCCCAACTCAGGGCTCTGCTGTCCTACAGTGCTCCGTCTGTGCTAGGGCCCGAGCAGCAGTGATGGTGGCTCCGGGACCAGCAATGTCAGGTCATATCACCAAAGGCAAGGAGCCACAATTGGGGGAAGTGAGGACTCCTGTGTTCCACCCTAGTCCCACCCCTTCTGGGGTTTGGGTCCTAGGCCCGCAGGCCAGGGAGGGAATGGTGGTCCTTGGAGGGGGGAATGGGAAGCCAAGACCAGGCCACTGGACCTGCCTGAGTCCCATCTGGCAAATCCGCTCCCCCTCTGGGCCTCAGTTTACACATCCATAGGTGGGGAGACTAGAGGGAGTCTTCTCTCAGGGCCCCCCAAAGGGCAGAGACAGGCCTGGGTCCCCCTCCCAGCCTCACCATGTCTGGTCCAGGGCCCCGAGGGCTGACTGGTGGAGGGGGCAGCTTCCAGAGGCCACCTTGGCCGCAGACTGGGTCCTCCTCCACCTCCCCTCCGATGCCAGTGCCCCCTGCCCAGCCCTGGCCTGTCCACCTCTTGGCTGGCTGGGGGGCTTCCTGGGGGCCACTCGGAGCCCCGCTCACAGAGAAACCACAATAGCAACAATGTCGCCTACTGAGAGCTGGCTGGTCCCAGATCTCCTGACGGCCCCTTACCAGCCCGCAGCAGAGGCGGACACTGGGGTGGGGGAGCTTGGCTGGGGACCCCCCAAACAGGCCCAGCCTGGGCCCCCAGGGCAGCACGGCCCCCCAAGGCCAAGAGAGACCCAGGGAGGGGCAACCGAGTGGGTGGTCCTGACACAGCCCCTACGAGAGCCACGCCAGCAGCTGGGAGGACAGAGACCCCACCCCTGTCCCCCCAGGGCAGGCCCAGAGCCAAGGTTGGGGGTAGTTCAAGATCCCAACTCAGGGCTCTGCTGTCCCGCGTCCCGGCCTGAGACCCCGCGGAGCCCGCAGTGAACCGAAAGCCTGCACTGAGTGCACAGGGGCCCTGGCGCGGGCGGGGGCCAGGGGGACGCTGCACTTGGCAGAGTGGTCAGGGCCGAGCGTCGGCCCTGCAGGGCCTGGGTGCAGGTGCCTCCGCAGGAGGTCGAGGGCTGTTCACAGGCCCCGTGGGGCCCCGGGCTCCGCACGTGGGGGTGTGCGCAGCACCCCACTGCAGGGGACCGCAGGGGGACTGCGGCTCGGGCGAACGGAGCCAGTCCCTCCCGGACAAGGCGTAGCCCTGGGGCCCCTCTTCCCTAGACACACGGGCCCCCAACCCTCCTCCCGCCTCCCCCGGGCTGAGCGCGGGGCTCTCGGGGCTGAAGTACTGCTGTTCGCCAAGTCGCTTCTCTTGGCCTGTCACCCCTGTAGCTGGGGCTGCGCAGAGAGGGCCCCAGAGCAGAGCGGGCTGGGCCCCCTGGGAAGGACTAGGGGTTCCCTCGTTTGGGGGGGTGGGGGGCTGAGGCTCTGGCCAGCAGGGAGGCCCTGCTCCTCGTGTGGGCTGCCACCCCGGGTCCCCGCGGGACATGCTGCCACCTCTCCTTGGCCCCCTGACTCTGGCTCCCTGGGTCTTGCTGGACTCCCGGCCCCAGGTCTCCCTGGCTCCCCGCACCCCTGCCTTGGCTGGGTGCAGAGGTGCTGAGTCCACCGCAACAGCACCAGCCCCAGGAGGACAGCTTTGCTCTGCGCCCCCCGCCCGCCATCCAGCGTCACACGCCCGAGTGCTCCCCGAGCCTCCCGCGCCGGGGACCCCACACTCACGCGGGGACTGCGGCTCCCCTCCGGCGGCCGCGACCAGGCTGCGCGCTACTCCCTGTCCCCAGGCTCGGCCATGTGGCGTCTGCGCTGCCCCCGAGGGCTCAGCGCTTAAATAGGTCCCGGGTGGGGGGGGGGAGCGCCGTCCCCGCCCCCCTACCCCGCGCTCACTCGCTCCCCGGGGGCACACTCACGCGCGAGGCACAGGCGCGCGCACACGCTCTGTAAACACTCGGAGACGATTTCCAGCTCGGAGGGCTCCCGCACGGGCCCGGGGGCGGTCAGGCCGACGGGCGAGGGGGCTGGAAGCTGTCTGGGGAGCAGCGTTCCCGCGGACGGGGGCCCGCGGACAGGGGCCGGCTTCCGTCCAAGCTGGGTCAGCCCAGGGGGGGCCGTCTCTCCTCAGCCCCGACTCCGGAGGCCCGGCCCGCGAGGAGCCGGAAGGATGCTGCCCTTCCCCACGGGCCCCCACGCCGCAGCCCCTGCGGCCGCCACCGCCCACGGTGCCCTCCCCGGCCCCGCACTCATCCCGGGGTCCCTGCCCTGCACTGGCCGGTCCGTGGAGCCTCGGCCTCCGGCTGGCCCCCAGGACAGTCCTCCTGGCGCTGGCCCAGGGCCCAGTGTGGGCCGACCCCGGGGCATCGGGGACACTGGGTAGGAAGCCCGGCAGGAGGTGAGGACGGGACGGGGCCGCGGAGCCCCCAGGGCCCTCTCTGTCCCGGCCCTACAGGGAGCTCAGAGCCCTGGGAGGAGGCCCGGCCCACAGCTCTGACGGTGGGGAGCTGGGCCAGTGTCTTTGGGGGGGGGGGATCAACCTGTCACCGGGGTCCACACTGCGCCATAGCCATTTCCTCCAAAGATGCCCCCAGCGCCCCACGACCCCACGGCCTGGAGCCCTGCTCCGTCTCCGGGGCGCCGAGCTGGGCCTCCGGGAGCTGACCGCGGCCTTCACCCCAGCTCCACCACGCCCAGCTAGGTGCCCTCCAGGTACCTTCCTCGCTGCCCTGTGCCTCAGTCTCCCCTCTTAGGGCTGCCGTAAAGGGATTCCACGTGGCAAGCCTAAACATCGGCTACCACCCACGTTTGGTAGAAGGCGCCCCTCCCCCCGCTCGCAGCAACAGGGACGCGGCCAGGGCCAGGTGACCCCGGGGAAAGGCCCTCCTGTTCGAAGCCTGCTGTGGCTCCCTGGTGTTTGGGGCTCCTCCCCTACCAGATGCTTTCTGGAGGGACCCCGACCTTTGGGGCCAGTGCAGCCCCACTCCCCTTGTCCTGCCCCAGGAGGGGTTCCTGGGGCCCTCGACGTCACCCGGCCACATCTCAGCCCCCCAAACCCCGAGTGATGGCGGCAAAGCTGCTGCCCAGAGAGCGGGAACCCCAAACCCACAGTGTGGGCGGTCACCCCCTCTCCCGCGGCCTCACTGGTGCCCCCCTCCTCACCCGTCCCTGCGCGGACACAGAGCCTGGCTGGCAGGCTGGAGGGCAGTGCCGGGGTCACACGGGGTTGGCAGGGGCCCTTCTGGGCTCCACAGAAAGGCGGGCGCACAGCAGCCATCTGGGGCTAAGAATACCCAGCGCAGCGCCCACGCCCCTCCGTGTCGGGGAAGGTGCTGATTAAGCCCTCAGAGAAAACTGCTTTTAGACTAATTCCCAGGAATTTGGACCCAGGTGTTCCGCATGGCTGGGGGCATGGGTGTTCTAGGCCGGCCTCTGAACTGGGCTTAGCTGGGCCTCCCAAACCCTGACCGGCTGCCCTGAGCCCAGACGGGCCCGCCCTGCCTCCCGGACACAGTGTGGACACCTGCCAGGAGCAGGAGGCCCGTCCCCCCAACACCCCCTCCCTCTCCCCTGCCCCTACCGGTCTGCATCCGACCACCAGCCCATCCCTCCCTCACCCCCTCCCCGGCCGGCCGTCCACCTCTGAATGCCAGGTACCCAGACAGGGCCGCCGGCCGGGCCCCAGGGCGGTCCCCCCAAGGCCGTCCTGCAGACCCCCATCCGCTAGGTGTCCGGTCCAGTTTCTCCGGGGCCCAGGCCTGGCCAAGGCTGGACACAACTGGCGGAACGCTGTCCCTGCACCGGGTGCCCTGCGCTCAGGCCCGGGGGCGGCCCAGGGCCGCGGCCTCTGCCCCCGGGGCTGGGGGTGGGCGCCTGGCCCGGCCCAGGTCTGCGCCACAGGACGGCACCGAGAAAAGGTCGCCTACCGTGCGAGGCACCTGCACCCGGACGTCCGCGCTGTCCAGCGGGGAGTGGCCGCCCTCTCGGGGCCTCTCGGCAGCCTCCAGCCCCTCCTGGTATTTCCTGCTCCTCATGGGGAGAGAGAGCACGTCCCTGCCCGGCCCCCGCCACTCCCCCACCTGGGGGCTGTCTCCATTCTGCTCCTGGGGAGGGGGAGGAAGGCCAGGCGTGGGCGGGGGCCGGCAGTGCTCCGAACGATGCTCCCCGGCGCGGGACCCTGGGGGGCTGGCGGGTGCAGGGACGCTGTCTCCCAGACACATACCTAGGCCCTCGGGTCAGAGGGGGGAGGGAGAGGGGGCCTGGGGGGACGGAGAGATGGGGCGGGGCGCTGGCGGAGCTGCAAGCCAGGCGGCTGACCCCACACTGAGCAACGAGTGACCACGGCAGCCCCAAGCCTTGTTCCCCAACAGACCCCGCACTGAACGCCGTCCACGCTGGAGGAACCAGAGACTCAGAAAGGGCAGCTCGCTCCCCCAGGGCGACACAGCACCAACCTCCGGCAGGCAGAGAATGGGCCCCGACCCCTGCCCTGCCCAGCTTCCAATCGGTTGGGGGTTTGCCAAGACCTAGCTCCTCCAGCCGTTACTGCAGGGCAGAATCTGAGCGGGCGGGGAGCATGCAGGCCCGAGGGAGGGGGGAGCCCAGGATACCAGGCCTGCGACTGGGGGGGCTTGGGGTCTGCAGTGTGTAAGGACTGGGGCTTGTCCCCCGGGGCACATGGCTGGTGGGACCCTGGGATGAACTGGGAGGGGACAGGGCCTTGTGGGGGCCTCTCTGGGGACCGATGGCTGGGTCAGCGTCTCAGGCTGCGGAGGGCATGCTGGTCTCCCATGGTGGGGATGGGACACAGACTGGAGCCAGGGTCGGGGTGGGGGGTGCCAAGCAAGTACTGGGCCGGCCTCGGGAACCCGCTGCCCGCATTCAGCGGCTCACGGCAGGTGGCTGCTGCTCTGACCCCGGGGGCCCCAGCCGCCCACCCCGAGCCCCACTCACCCGCTCCAAGGGGAGCCTCAGCAGGCCCCAGGTCTCTGCACTCAGCCTCTGTGTCCTCTTGGGCCTGGCACCTGGAAGACAACAGGCCAGGTCAGCCCGGCACTGATCCTTGGCCGAGAGGCGGGCTGGCCCAGGCCAGGGCTTTCTGGGGAGCGTCGGGGCGTCAACCTGCACCCTGGGGGCTGGCGGGGCAACTTCCACCTCACTGCCCCACAGAGGCCGACGCGGCGTCCGCATGACCTTGCACCCCCCGACTGGACAAGAGATGGGGCAGACCCTCTCGGGCCTGGGCGGGTCTGGCCTTGGTGCCCCCCACGGGTATGGTGTCTGAGCTCACGCGGTGCCCGGGGCCCCCCCCGCCGGCCACCACGCAGCCCCCTCCCGGAATGCTCTTCCTGCCTCTGTGCAGTTGGGGCCTTGGACCCTGATCCGCTCACCCCTCAAACTACACACACATGGGCAGCCCAGGTCCTCCAGGAGCCGAGCACCCCTCCAGCTGCACACACGGGCTGGACCCCCGCTGGGGGTCCCAGGGGCCCCTGTACAAGGCTGCAGCTGGGCAAGGCAAGGGAGCGCTGCGGGTAGAGTGAGCGAGGCCTCTGGTGCGGGCGGATGCTCCGGGGGTCCCGTCTTGGCAGCAAAGCACCTTAGACCCGCTGCCCGCCCTCGGGCTTGGTGGCCCCGTCAGACTGGGCCTGCAGGCCTGTTGCCGGCGGTGCCGGGCGAGCCCGTGGGAAGCATTTTACCCGCGGCTGACGTGTCGTGGACGCCCGCAGGCTGCATCGCGAGAAGGCTTGTCCTCCATGGCTCCCCCAGCACGGCACGCGGCTCCACGCCTGACGCCCGCGACAGACCGCACGGCACCCCGACGCCTCCCTGGGCCTGCACCCGCTGCCCGAGACACGGTCCCCAGAGCAAGGGGCGCCAGTTCAGGAGCTCATTCAGACCAGCCCACACCAGAGGCCCAGGGCTTCCTAAGAGCGGGTCAGGTGTCCAGCCCTTCTCCCTGTCCCGGCCTCGGGGTTCTGAGGAAGCCACACCCTGCCCCCCGCTCTCCAGAGCCGTGGGTGGAAGAGCGGTGATCCTCGGAGGAGGGCGTCGATGGCGGCTGTCCCGGGAGTCCAGGGAGGGGACAGCTGCAGCAGCCCGGCCAGCAGATGGTGGCCAGTGGCCGCCTGGGCCCAGGACCGGGGGCTGTCTGCCGCCCCTCCCCCATGCCTTTGGCAGCATGGTCGGTGCCAAGCCTGCCTCTGCCCCCTGCACGCACGGGACGCGGTCTCTGGGCACGCAGCCTGACCCCGCGGTGTGTGGCCGAAGAGGCTAGAGCGGGCCCAGAGGGGGCATGCCCTCTGTGTTTCCTCATGAGGACACCCACCCGAACACCGGCCAGCCCCGACCCCGGGCTAGACAGGGCGGACCGGCCACCCCGACACCGTCCCCCCACCCCACCCCCACCCCCCGACTAGGCAGACAGCTCTGAGAAAACACCGGGATCCGTCGCACACCAACCGGTGCCCGGGGGCCGTGTCCGGCTGAGGCACTAGTGGAAGCCACCTCCGTTCCGGGGACAGCCAAGTGTCCTGTCGGGACGGGCAGGCCTCTGTGCATAACCCGTTACTCACCACAGCCAGCGACACCCTGGTTCCATCTCCCGCCATGGGCGGGCTGGCGGCCCCTCTCTTGGCTGCCCCCTGATACCCCGGGGTCCGGTTCGGTGTCCCTGCCTTGTGTGCTGGGCCCCGCCTGGCTGGACGGTCAGGCCCAGGCCGCAGCGGAGGCTGAGAGGCCGCTGAGACACGGCTTGTGTTCGGCTCCAGGGCGGGTGCCCTCACCGCCCTCCGACCCCAGCTAAATGCACCCTCTGTCTGCAGAGCGGGCGGCCCTCACTGGGGCATTCAGGCCAGAGCAACGCCGGCGCACGTCCCCCCCACCCCGGGGGGTGAGGTCCGGAAACTTCCCCGAGCACCACCCCACGCCCGAGTCTGACCGGCACCGCAGCTGTCCCGCCCCTCCCGGGGCAGCTGGGCCCACTCCGGTGGGTAACCCCGCTTCCCAACTGCGTGGCTGTGTCCGCCCAGCTCCCTCCTGCCTTCAGTCTCTTCCCAAATCCCGGCAGCTCCACCTCAGAACAGATCCAGAATCTGACCCCTCCTCATCTTGCTGGGATCTCAGCGGCACCTCCCTCATCTGCCTCCCTGCTCTTTGCCCCCATCCATGCTGGGGGGCCCGAGGAATGCCTGCAGGGCCTGAGTTAGATCTCCCTCTTCTGTTCACCCTGCAGGGGCCCCATGGCACGGGGAGGGGCTTACACAGGAAGGGAGTCCCCTCCCCCTCATGGCTCCTCCCAGCCAGGCTTACCCAGGCCCCAGGGCCTTTGCACGGCTGTTCTCCATTGACGTTCAGGCTCACTCCCTCCTCCCCTTCCCAGTCTTTGCTCAGATGTCACTGCTATGGACCCAATGTTTGTGCCCCCACAGTCCATGTTGATGACCCAAAGCACAAGGGGATGCAGGGCCTTGAGTGGTGATCACAGTGAGCCAAGTTCCAGCGGGTGGCCCCAGTGTTGCGGTGCGTTCCCCTGTGAGAAAACACCACAGCGCTCCCCCAAACCCCAGACCCCACCTTGCTGGCTCCCTGCTTTCACACCTCCAGCCTCCAGAGCCGGCAGAACCATCAGAAGCAAACATCCGTATTTTCAAGCCGCCGGGTCTGCGGTTTCCGTCCCGACCCAAGCTGACGGAGACGGCGGCCCACACACGGCCCACGCGCACACACACCAGCCTCACGCTGTTCCTTCTTCCCAGACGCCTGCAGTGCGTTACCTGTTTGCCACACACTGTCACCTCTGGCCACCTTGGGCAGTCTCGCTCCCTGAGGACGAGCAGGCGGTTTCTGGAGTGTGTGTGACCTGGCACCTGGCACGCCCAGCTGCCCGCCCGAGACCCCGGATACCGGGGCTCAAGAAAGGAGACTGCCAGCCCCGGTCCCAGGGCCTGGGGAGGCGGCGCCGGGGTCAGGACGTGAGAGACCAGGCCCACTTGGCCAGCTCCAGAAGGTCGCGCCAGGAGCAGCCAGAGAAGGGACAGACGTGAGGCCAGCTAGGACCCCCAGCGGCCTTGTCGTCTTCGGCCGTGTGTCAGAGGTGCCCGGCTCGCGAACGGGCTGCAGGCCGCGTGCGCAGTGTGTGGAGGGCCAGGGAGGCGTCCGCGTCTTCAGCCCTCCCCAGGGAGCGCCCTCATCCCTGCCTCGGGACGATGGTGGGCCAGTGCCCAGGCGGGGACAGTGGGCACAGCTGGGTCAGATCGTCGGGTCAACGAGCCAGGACACAGCAGAGCCAGAGCCAGAGCCTGCTGCCTGAACTGTGGCTCAGACATTCGCTCGCACATCCCAACCTGCTATGGTGGCCAAACGCAGTGTCCGTGGACGGCCCGTATCCTGTGGGACACAGGACAGCCGGGCCCGGCTCCCCAGGGCTCAGGGCTGGCTCCTCTTGTGAACAGATCCTGCCGCCACGTCCCGGGGGCGCACTGGGACCTGCATCCGACACCCCCCCAGAAAGGGCAGGGGGGTGACCTGGCAGCAGACCTTGGGGGCCTGACCCAGGCCCAGGCAGCAGCGGCCGGGAGGGGCTTGCGCCCACCAGACTCGTCCTGGGGTCTCTGCTGGGATGGGGAGGTCACAACCCACAGACCGAGTCACAGCCTGTGCCAGGCTCTGGGTCCTCCAGCCGCACAAAGAGCTCTTGTTTTTATCACGACAGGAAAGAAAAGCCCCTGGGTCCAGCGCGGTCCCGGCCCACAGCGGGCCTGCCCCCTCTCTTCACCGAGTTGGTCCACATCCTCCCGGGGCTCCCTGGGCCCCCGTCAGCCGCCCCCGCAAACTGATAGGCTGGACACACACAAGTGCCCCATGCCTACCCCCGAGGGTCAGTTTCCAGGCACGCTTCTAGAAACCGGGCCAGGCCCCCACGCAGGCTCATGTGCGCGCGCGGAGTCAACGAGCGGGTAATAGGGTCCCTGCAGGAGTGTCCAGCGGCGCCCCCTCCACAAGGCCCAGCCCCTGCCAGGCTCACCTGAGCGGGGGTCTCCTCCACGGCTGCCCAGACTCAGGGGGCCCGGCTGCCTCCAGCAGCTGCATGGCAGGGCCTGAAGGCCCCCAGAGCATCCCGGGGCCCCCACACCTGCCTCCATGGCCTCAGCGGCCGCTCTGAGGGCAGCCGCGCCAGTGCTGGCAGCCGGCGGGGAGGGGGCTTCCGGGGGCCCTGGCTGGGGAGGGTCTGGGCATGGGGCAGGCCAACAGAGCCGGCCTGGGGAGGACAGAAGCCGCCTTGTTCCCCGCACAGCCCAGCCGTTGGCCCGGGCCGCCCCGCCTTTCCTCAGCTTGCAGCAGAACCCGGAGCTGGCCGCGCCCCCGGGAGCCTTTCCAGAAGCCGGCCTGGCCCCCACTTGTTGCTGGCTTCCTCAGAGGGGAACTCGCAGGCCCGGGGGCTCCAAGCAGAGCTGCCCACCCTCAGAAGACCCCCACCCGAAGGGTCGATACTGCCCTACGCATCCTGGGGTGGGGGGGGGTGACGGCGGAGCCTTCCTGCACCCGCCCCCTTCAGCCACAGCACCCCAAAATAACGGCGACCGGGGGTCCCCGAAGGCGTTGCGCCTTCGCTCCTGTCCTCATCCCGAGTGGGAGCGACACGTGCCCTCCTTCCCAGCACAGGCCATGCTTAGCGACCCCCAGCATCAGGCCCGGAGACCCCGCAGCCCCCCCCCACAGCCTGGAGCCTCTCTCCCGGCCCCCTCCCCAGCAGGCCCGGCGGGCTGGAGGCTGGGGCAGGGCAGGCACCCCCGGGGAACACAGCCATGAGGGGCCTGGGGCCAGACTCTCTGCAAACTCAAGAGCCCCAGGCTGGGGTCTGTGCAGGTGGGGAGGGGAGGCTGGCTCCCTGCTCGGAGCCTGCCCCACACCCACCTACAGCCCCTTGGGAAGCCAGCTCAGGGTGGGCCCCTCCCTGGGCCCCGTGCTTTTTATCCATTCTTTGCTTTGCAAGGAACATTCTGTCCCCGCGCGCCCCTGTGTGCCTGACAACGTTGACCTGTGTGGGGCGACCGGCCACCAGTGAATGAGGTCACGAGAGCAGCTGTGGCTCATCCGGGGCCTCACCCACTTAGCCCCCGAGCATGGCCCTGGGCCTCTGGCTCGCGTGGCCTCCGCTTCCAGCCCCCGGGGCCCAGCCCGCAGCCCTCAGCCCGGAGCAGGAGGAGCACCGAGACAGGGGCAGCGAGCAGCCCTCTCGTCTTCCCCGTCGGCCAGGGTGTCACCAGGTGATACACCAGGGGCGTTCAGGGTGACTACCGGCCCTCACGGCTCCAGAGACCACGAGGCACTGGCCTGAAGGCCTAATGTTCAAGTCACATCTTCATCCACACTGTCCCTGCCCCTGGACGCCTTTCTACCCCATGCTTTCCAATCCCCCGATTCCTGACTTGACCCGGGGAAACGGCCCTCCACCTGTGCCCTGAGCACCTTGCACACTGGTCCCCTCCCAGCCCATCTGGGTCCTCCAGGGCAGGGCCGAGCAGCGGTGCCGATGCAGACACCCCCGGGGACGGGGACGGACCACCCTTACTGGGCAGCTGTCCGAAATTCTCCTGCTTACCTCCTGATAAACTGGGGGTGTACCGCGCCCCGGGCACCCTGGAGGTTCCTCGTGCCACACTCCCGCCCGCGCCCACCTCGTGCCCGCCCGTCCTGGGAACTCACCTTGGGCCTCGTAACCAGCCAGGTCGGGCTTCTCCGTGGCCGCGGGGCTGGTCAGCCGGCCCAGCACCAGCTGCAGCTGGGCCACGTTCATGCGGGCCGTGAGCTCCCCGTTGCGGTCCCCGATCTACAGCCGAGCGGGGCCAGGTTAGTGGACAGGTGGGCTGGGAGGCTCCGGCGGACTGTCGCTGAGCCCTGAGCCTCCAAGGGAACCTGGCGTCACTAGGCCTCAGGGTTGGAATCTGGGGCTTTGGCCCTGGGTAAGCGTGGCCACACGGGCCCCAGGCAGCCCTCCCCACACCCCAGGAATGCCGGGGGCCTCAGGCAGCGAGCCCCAGGCCACTTGGGGCACTTCCGCCAGAGCGCCCTTCAAGGGCAAGTGGCCTGCCCCAGACTCCATCTTTCTCTGTTCTGGAGCCTCCCGGGCACCCCTCGGGCCCCCTCCAGGCCCCCAGCTCAGAGCAGGCGACGACCCTGCTGCACAGGGGTGAGTGCACTGCCCGAGAACAAGCCCAACAGTGGGTGGGCCACGGCCGGACCTCGAGTGGAGCCCTGGAGCCACAGGTGTGCCCCCGCCTATGCTCAGGGGGCCGAGGGGGCCGGGGGGGCCGGCCCTGCTGGGGGGGCTCTCCTGACCCAGGCTCCCCTGTTCCCCACCACCTCGCCTCTGATGGCTCTTGCCCACAGCAGGCAGGGCGGTGTGGTGGGTCTGGGCGGGCACTGGGCGTGTGCTGGGGGGACGTGGCTGTGTCACCGGAGCCGAGAAGGATGGGACTGGGGGAAGAAGGAACCAGGCGAGGCACCGGGAAGCCAGAGGCTGCCTGAGACGACCTGACCATAGGAGGAGGGTTCTGGATGGACCGGGCCTCGAAGACCCTGCCTCCCATCCCAGGACAGTGTCCGGCTGAGGGGTCCCAGGGGAAGAGCCCAGGGGCAGCCATGACTTTGTGCCCCTGGGCTGCCTGTGGCAGGTCATTCCCACCCTGGCCTGGCCTGCTCCATCGGGGACACAGGAGCTGGGCATGGGCCGGCCCGCAGGGAACGCTGATGCTCTCGGGGTGACGCACAGGCCCCCTGCGCCCCTCCCCCCACGCCCTCACTGTAGCACATAAGCAGCCACAGGGCCTCTGAAGGCTCGCCCAGCGCACGACAGCCCGGAAGGGATGGAAGAGCGTCCCGGCAGGAGCCAGGGCGCACAGAGGCACCCGGTCCCAGGTGGGCCAGGCGCCAGGGGGCCTCCGAGGCCAGCTAAGGCAGCGGCTGGGGACAGGCGGCAGGGCAGGCCGGGCTCACCTCCTGGGAGATCTCCAGGTGTTTCTTGGCGAAAGTCAAGGCCTGTGCAGGGCTCCCCATGGACACGTAGGCATTCCCCAAACTCCAGCATGCCCGGCCCTCGCCCACTCTGCCGGGCGGGAAACTGAGGTCACACGTGCGGCCCACAGGCCTGCGGGCCTGCCCAACTGCCCACCAGCCTCCAGGCCTCAGGCCCATCGGGACAGGAGCACCCGCGGCGGGGCCTGCAGTTCCCAGCAGGGCCTCGCTCGCCCCCTACCGGCCACTGAGGCTCTCACCCCTAGGGCTCCCTCCATCCTTGGGGGCGGGCACAGTCCCCAGGTCGTCATCTTTTAATTATGGTGAAAAATCACAAAACGTAAAGGTAACCACTTCAGTGCCAGCCCAGGGGCTCCGTGCACTTAACGATCCACGGCCATCACCATCTGGTTCCAAAACGTTGTCCCCCACGAGAGCAAGGGCTGGCCACTTTGAGTCTCCAGACAGGCCGCCAGCCGGCAGCCCTCTCCTCCCTGCACCCCGTGAGGTGCACACAGCCCATGGCCCAGAGGCCCCTGCCCCAGCCGCTGCCCACAGCTGCGGTGTGGCCATGTGTTCACACTTGTGTCTCCTCAGAGACACAGGGATGCTCAAGGGCCACGGACCCGGGGACGCAGGCCTGTTCCCCAACCAGCACGTCCCCAGGGTCGCCACAAGTGGCCAGCCCAGCGCCCACCCGGTCTCACCAAGTGCCACTTGGTGGACGGTGTGGCGCCGAGACGGAGGGAGGCTGAGGCCAGGCAGGACGCCCCGCTCAGTCGCCCGGTGGTCAGCAGGGCAGAGCCACCTCAGCCCACAAGGACCGGCCAGAGCCCCAGGGGGAGGGAGGGGGCCAGGCCCACCCAGACCCCGCGGCTCCGCCCCCGCCCCCCTGTGGCCCCGCCCACGGCCCCGCCCCCCACCTGTCGGCCAGCTCCTGGGCGATGAGCANGCCAGGCCCACCCAGCCCCCGCGGCTCCGCCCCCGCCCCCCTGTGGCCCCGCCCACGGCCCCGCCCCCCACCTGTCGGCCAGCTCCTGGGCGATGAGCAGGTGCCGCAGGTGGTACTCGGCCGCACGCTCGTAGTCCTGCAGCAGCGTGTACGTGTTGCCCAGGCTGTAGCAGGCCTGCGCCTCCACCGCCTGGTCCTTGAGCTGCCGCGACAGCTGCAGCGTCTTCCTGCGGAGGCGCAGAGGGTCAGCCCCAGGGAGGAGGGTTTCCAGTACCCCCCTTTTCTGGGGGGCCCCCATTTGCGGGGTGGACAGCGGGCAATGGGGATACAGTCCACCTGCTCAGTGCCCACAGCCCCAGGTCCCAGGGGGTCTCCAGAGAGGACCGGGGACAGCACGTCCCAGCTCGGCGTCCTGACATGGGACCCGGGGCTGGTGACCCAGTCTCTGCGATTCAGGCCAGGAGGCGGACGGCCTACGGAGCATCCCAGCACAAGCCAGAGACACCCAGCAGCCCACGTGGGCCTTACCCTCAGAGTCCCTACGAGAGGGATTCTACCCACACCCCAGAGCCATCGTGGGGAGCAAAAGTGGCTCTGGCGTTCCACCAACAGCTGGCCTGGGAGGCCCTCTGCCAAGGCCAGCTGTGTCCCCGGCACACAGCGGCTTCTGCCGGCACTTACCGAGTGAAGGGCATGGTAGTTCTTCCTGTCCCTGGCAGCCCCAGGATGCGGGCTTTAACAGGCTGCCCTTCTGGGGTGGCCCAGAACCCCCCACCTGGCCCCTGGGAAGGCTGGGAGGTCAGGCTCACCTCCGACCTTGGGCTGGTGCCCAGGTGATCCCCCTCCCCCTGGCTGGGCTGGGCGGGTGGGGGCGGGCGGGCAGGCCTGCCTACTTGTAGTACTCGGCGGCCACGTCAAAGCGCCCCAGGAAGATGTGGGCGTTCCCCAGGTTGCTGTAGGCCCTCCTCTCGGCTGCCTTGTCTCCAAATTCCTTAGCAATGGCCAGGCGCTGAGGACACAGACCCGAGGCCTGGGTGGTCACAGAGCAGCCCAGGGACCCGAGGCAGATGGCAGACAGGGCCTCCCCGCCCAGGGCGGCCAGGCCAATGTCTGCATGTGCAGAGGGGACAGCCCAGGACCCCAAACCGAGCGCAGATGAGGCCAGGCGGCTGGGGTGCCCCGCAGCGCACTCACCTCCTTGTGGAAGGCCGTGGCCTCCATGAAGCTCCCCAGCAGGTAGTGGGTGTTGCCAAGGTTGCCATAGGCCCTGCCCTGGGCCGCCCGGTCGCCCAGCTCCTTCACCAGGGACAGATTCCTCCTGGGGGGTCACATCTGTCTGAGCCGTGTCCCTCTCAGTGCACGGGAAGCAGGGGCCCCATGACCCCCCGCCCAGGCTAGAGGGTGACGAGTGGGCAGCCTCCGCTTGGCTCCTCCCGGGAGCGTGCCCCAGAAAGAGCGCGCCCCAGCGGGCGCTGTGTAAGCTCCGAGGCTGAGTCGGGGGCTCGCCTGCCCCAGGGTTCTCCCACACACAGACGCTCGGCCCCACGTCCCTGCCCGTCTTGCAGCCAAATGTTTTCTAAACGCCACACGTGGCCTCTCTGCACCGCTGTGGATGACTGATGTGTGGGTTAACACCAGGGGCTCGGCGGAGCCCCAGCAGACCCTGAGGACAGGGGCAGGTGGGGGGTGGGGAAGCTGAGGGGGCCGGACGGGGGTGCTCTGTGCCTGGGGCGCCTGCCACGCCCCATGGGCTGGGGCTCAGCAGCAGGGGCTCAGGAAGCGCTAGGGAAAGCGTGGACATCCCGCAGCCCGCCAGCCCTGCGGGCGCCCCTGCCGGCCCCACTCACTCGTAGAACTCGGAGGCTCTGCGCAGGGGCTCCCGGACGTCGGGCGGCAGGTGCCCGGGATCCTGCGCCGCAGTCCACGACAGCTGCTTGCCCTTGGCGTGGTACACGTTGCCGATGTTGTACAGCGCCCTCGCCTCCCCGACCTGAGGGTGGCACCGAGGTTTGGGGGACCCTCCGCAGACCCGGCCCCCGAGGAGCCCCCCGGCCCCAGTCCCTGCGGCCCCTGAGGCAAGGACCTAGAGGAGGCGATCGCCACGTCCTGACGCTGAGGTAGAGCCGGGGTCCCAGGAAGGGACGTGACGACCCCTCTCTGAGGATACCCCGAGTGACCGGCTCAGCAGGGGACGTGCGCCCATGCCGGGCACAGGCACCCGTCTTGTCTCTGCCCTCCAGGGGGAGGAAGGGGCCCCCAGCTGGGCCTGGCCCCTTTGAGCTGTGACTTGGGGCAAGTCACCCTGTTTCCTTGTCTATGCGGAGCTCACAGGGTCACGGAGGGCGGTCACAGAGCAGGACAGTCAAGTGTCCGCACTGGGCTGGGCCCAGGGCCACTCCATCCCCCACTGCCCCGCGGCCCCGTCTCCCCTGGAGCCCAGAACGGGGAGGTCGGTGCGAGGAAGAGCCGACACGGACGATGGGGCCTGGGGGCTCTAGCTTGGGCAGCAGGGCGGGCCAGCCTCCCGCTGCCTCCCCCGGGGCACAGCGTGCGGCCCCCCAGGGAGTAGCTGACCGACCTTGTCCCCCTGCTCCTGGGCGATGTCCAGGTGCCGCTGGCAGCAGACGACGGCCTCGTCAAAGCGGCCCAGGACCTTGAGTGTGTTGCCCAGGTTTCCACTGGCCTTGGCCTCCCCGATGCGGTCACCGATGGTCCTGGAAGCCAGGCAGGAGTAAGCAGCCAGGCTCAGGGCCAGGCTCCGGACGCGGCGCCCAGCAGGGAGGCCGGGCCACGGTGGGGTTGGCCTGGCAGGACCAGCCCAGAGCCGACCGGGGCAGTGCTGGGCAGGGGTCCTGTGGCTGGCGGGCGAGGCCCCTTTGGGCAGCCCGCTGGGGGTCACTTCTCTGTGGGGCCCAGCCTGCGGCTGTCAGGGCCTGGGGAGGCGCCGATGGAGAGCGGGAGAGCCGGGGAGGGGGCACCCGGCAGTGTGAGTGACTTTCAACATGCCGGGCAGGTGCGGGGACACTGCCTGGGGCTCGCTGGCCGGGGACGGGCCTGCAGGCGTGGCTGGTGGGAGCCCGGGAGCTCCGCTCCCTCTCAGGGGCCCCGCTGCCCCGGGGTGGCGACCGCATGCGTGACAGAGGAGCAGAGGGTGGGAGGCAAGGAAGGGAGGGTGCTCGGGGACGCGAGCGGCTCGAGCTGAGGCCTGGAGGCCAGAGGAGGGGGAGCCCCTCAGGAGCACAGGGGCTGGCCCCCGACACACACACTGGCCCCGAGGCAGGCGCACGCGCGGACACACCCGGGATAGCAGGCCCAGCCCCGCCCGCGGGCAGACAGACCCACTCCGTCTGCAGTCCCCGCCCGCCCCCCGGAAGGCAGGGCGCCCGCGCTCACCGGGCCAGCAGCAGGTCGTGCCGGTGGTATTCCAGCGCCCGGCCGTACTCCTTCAGGTAGAAGTAGGCGTTGCCCAGCTGGCTGTAGATGGCGCTCAGCGTCTTCAGGTCCTCGGTGCCCACCTGCACGGCGGCCTCAAAGAAGGCGGCGCCCGCCTTGAAGTCCCCGGCCTTGCAGAGTCGCTCCCCCTCCAGCGCCAGCTCCAGGCACGAGGCCTCCATCCTGGGCGGAGGGGAGCAGGGCACGGCTGCCTCTCACGCAGGCCCGCGGGGGACGCGGCTCCCCGCCCCGCCGTCACCAGGCCCCGGGCCACGCGTGTGCGCGCGGAGCCCAGGCGTCCCCTGGCCCGGCACACCTGTGCGCCTGGCTGACGGCGGCTCGCGGCCCGCCCCCCACTGCCAGGGCTCGGGGCCCCGGGCACAGGCGTGAGTCTGTGACCACAGCAAGACCCTCGGGCCACGGCGGCCAAGCTGCAAACACGGCCTCCCGAGAAGTCTCAGGCGCCCGGGCGAGGGCCACCCCGGTGCCACATCCCTCCTCCAGGGCAGCCTTGGCCGCCTGGGATGGGCCCTGAGCCTCACCAAGGACAATGGAGGCTCAGAGAGGTTCGCAGAGCTGGCAGAAGCCACACGGGCAGGACCTGACCCCCTCCCGCGTCCTAGACTGCAGCCCTGCCCTCCAAGGCCTCGTGGGGGGCGGCGGGCTCAGGCGTCATCTGTTCTCGCCTCCCATCCTCGGGGGAGGCATGGCTGCATCCGAGCCAAGGGTCAGCCAGCCCGGGGAGCCGGGGAGTGCTCATCTGGCCCACGGCCACGACTGCCTGATGGACAGCGGGTCCCCCACCCCCAGGGCGCTCCCGCGGGGGGTCGGAACAGGACCTCATCCCAGGATGAACCCGACCCCCGGAAACTCCTCCTGGTGAAGCCAGCCCAGCACCAGGGGCCCAGGGCCCCTCGTGACAACCAGCACCCTCGCCGGAGGCTGCGCCAGCCCCTCCTCCCGTGACCTTTGGGCAGGGGCTTCAGAGAAGCAACCCCTTACACTTGGGCCCTGCTCGCCCCCTGAGGCGGGGTCCAGGCCCCCCAGCTGCTAGCCTGGGCCCTGCTCACTGAAGGCCCTTCTCACGAAGGGCCCCGCAGTCCCTGAGCCTTGGACCAGCTGTCAGGGTAGGCTCACGTGTGGGGTCACTGTCAGGCCAGCCCCGGTTCTGGCCCTCCCAGCTGCGGGGTCCTGGGCAGGCCACTCGGAGCCTCTGTCTCTTCCTCTGTCCTCTTCGGGCTGGGCCTGTAGGTTCCAGGCTCAAGGCCTGGCCCGCGGGCCTGCCCTTAGGTGGGACAGTGGGGCCCCAAGCCAGAGGGCACCCCGGCAGGTGACTATACACACAGCCCTGGAAAAGTGGGGGGCACGTTTTGCATGGCCAAGGGCCAACCCCGATCACCTGGGGCCGGGGCCGTGGAAAGCCTCTAGGTGACTGAAACGTGGCCCCGGGCACCTGCCCCTCTGGGCTTTGTTAGAGCCCCACGGTGATCAGCAGTTATTGGGGGGAAAACACACATTTCCCCTCAACAAACAAATCCGTCGATAGCAGTGCTTCTCAACCGTTTAACCAAACACCCCTTTGATAGAAATGGCGGCACCCTGCTCGCTTCACCCCTGCATTGTCAAGAAAACAGGCACTCTCAACATTTCCAACAGCACCACTCACCAAAGAGGCAGGGGTGCAGCCGGGGAGCCCCGAGACGCTGAGCCCAGTGCCCCACGCCCCACGGGCTCAGAGCTCTCTGCTGGGGAAGCCCCCCACCTTCACAGCGCCCCTTGCCCAGGCTCGACCCCCCAGTGTAGGGGTCACTCCTGCAGAGACGGGTGGGCTCCAGGACCCGGGACTGCCCTGCCCGCACCAGATTCGAGCCGAGCCCAGGGAACCCACCAAGAGCCGGGGGCCAGAGCCTCGGCCTCGTACCCACCTCCCTCTGGGAAGGGCCATCCAGATGCCACACTGCAGGGACCCCCCAGCGGCCCACCCCCGTGGCCACTGCCACACATGGGCCTCCTTAATCAAGGCCTGACAGTCCTTGCCCCACTGGGCACCAGGCCGTCTGACGCCGTGGGCCGACCTCCCCTCCCAGGGGGCTCAGCAGTCCCTGGGGGGCTGGGGTCTGTGACTTCCGTGTCCGGAGCCGAGCTCGCCCCGCTGGCTCTGACCAGGTGGACGGGGGGAGCAGCCACCCGAACCCCGCAGGCCGGCCTGCACGCCACGGTGAAGGAGGATTCTGGTGTGGGAAGGGCCTGGGGCCCAGGAGAGCCGGAGGCAGGGGGTCCTCGGAGGGGGTGTTGGGCACGGCCACCCTGAGTCCGACTGGCCGGTCTAACCCCGGTCCCAGGATCGTGAAGACGCCCCCCGGACGTGCCACAGGCAGGGAGTCCAGGCCGGGAGCCCCAGCCCCTTTACTGAGCCCGAGAGCCCCCCACGGCACCTTGACCTCCAGCCCCCCGGTCACCGCCCAGCGCACCTCTTCCTCTGCAGGTTCCGCATCTTCTGCACGTAGAGCCACAGCTCCAGGCCCACGGGCAGCAGCAGGGGGCGGGGCCGCGGGGCTCCGTACACCACCTTGCACACGGCCTTCTCCGCCAGGCTCAGGGCCACGGGCTGGCCCTCGGCGGAGGCGGCCGGCATGGCGGGACTCCAGGCCTCCCTCCCGGCCTGCCAGCACCCGGCCCGCCTCGGCTGCCGGTCCCGAGGACGCCCCCGCCCCGTGGTCCCCCTGCCTCCGCCCACCCCAGAGCGGTGGGCCACAGGCTCCGGCGTCCTAGGCTCCAGGGGACCCCAGGTCCTCGGGCAGGCTGTCCAGGGCCTCCCGGGGACTGAGGGGGATCAAGGGATCAGGGCAGCTCAGAGCCGGGGATCAGCATCGTCAGCGGGGAGGGCAGGGCCCGGGTGGGGGAGAGACTCTCTGCCAGGCCACTTGCCCGGCTCAGCAACGGGCACTGGGGTGGCAGAGGGCTCCAAAGCTGCGCAGCTCTGGGACTCCCTCTGACCCCAAAACTACCTGGAGTCAGAGCACACGGAGGAACCCGAGAGCAGGAGGGAGGGTGGGAGGCCGAGGGCAAAGGCCCGCCCGGATGTAGGATCTCCACGCCGGCACCGGCCCTGGGGGCTCTGCCCACTCTGGGGCGGGGGTCTGGCAGGGCTGAGTCTCGGGAGGGGCCGGGGCCGGTGAGGACAGGGGTGGGGGGATCTGGTCCCACCAGGGACACACCAGGCCCTGCTCTGCAGAATGTCCAGACCGGGTACCCCCCACCACCCTGAAGCTTCTGCCAGTGCCCCCATCCACCCCTCAGGCAGCTCAGCTGACAGGGAAGGGGCGGGCCTGGGTCACATCCTTTTGATCCGGCTCCTGTTAACAAACTGCACCCTCAAACCCTGCACCCTCAGATCAACGCCAGACCGCCTACTCTGCCTCCCAGGGCCCGCCTGAGCGGCAGGCTACCCTCTCCTGCCTTCTCTGAGAGCCACCCAGCCTGGCCAGGCCCACTTCCCTCCTGCTCAGTGAAGAAGATTCCAGAGCCTCTGCCCTGGACACCACCTCTGCAGGCCCCAAGGTGCTCGCCCCATCACCCAGCACGTGCCCAAGTACACCAGGGATGGACTGGTCTGCAGCCGCCCTGGGCCGCCCACTCCAGCCCCAGTTTGTGGAGCAGGCCTTCCTGCCCACTAGCCACACGTCCCCCCCGCAGGACTGCCCGGGGCCTGTCCAGCCCATGGGCCACAAGGAGCCCCACTCTCGGGGCACGAGACCCCTGGAGCTCTGGGTGGGGCTGGCCAGAGTTCACAGGGCTCCCCAGGGCTGCGGTCTCAGCTCCCCGGCAGCCTCACCACCCTCACCCTGGGAGGAATAGCCTTCCCCCCGGAGATGTCTCACCTTCCTAGCCAGGGCTCACCGGGCCAGCTTTCCCAGCGGCCGGACCACAGTGGCCCAGAGGCAGGATACCGTCTGCCAAGCTCCTGCCGCCTGCCCACAGGCTTACTGGTTAATAAAATGGTTATCGACTCCCCAGCGGCCAACCCTCCTCTCTGGCCACCGCATCACGCCCACACCCTCCCAGCCCAGCCTCGGCATCCAAGACAGCATCCCCGCAGAAGCCATCAGCCCAGCCTCGCTCGGACCAAACTGCCATGTCTCGGTCAGGCTGAGTCCCCCAGGGCCGAGCACCACGGCTGGTCTCTGTGCCCGGTCCCTCGCTCCCACCACACAGGGTTAGCTGGGGGTCGTGTCCCCTTCGCCCCAGTCTCTGCTGAATACGGTCACTGTCCTCCATCTGCAGGGACGTCACCCCCAGGCCGGTGGGGACACTCCAGGGCCGATCCCACCCTGCTGTCCCCAAAGCAAAGCCATCCTGACTCCCTCCCACGTGGAGATTTCGGGACAGCACCGGGCAGGGAGCGTGGTGGGAACAGGAATTGCTGGTGGAGGGACATGTGTGTCACCCGGCTTGGGAAAGCATGGGGGTTGCGTCTCTAGTGAGCCCCGGGGCCAGGCCATTCGTCCCCAGAGGCGCTGCCAAGGTCGCTGCCTGGGATACAGTGGAAGGAGCCACGTGGGGACGGGTGGATGGCAGGCCCGAGGGTGGCCCTGTCTGGTCGCCTTATGTTTGGGGCCCACCTCTGACAGGTCACCCCATGGTGGGGGTGCTCACGCCCCCAAGGGCCTCCGCACTTCCAGGGACCTCTTGGCCACCTGGCCCTCCCTGAACCCCCCTCTCCCGGGCCCGTCGGCCCCTCCCTCCCCAACCCCTGCTCCGGGCGAGTGGCAAGTGGGCCAGTAGAGCAGAGTTCTGCGCATGAACTGTCCCCATCCGTTCCGCGTCCCCAACACTGTCACCTCCCCAGGGCCCCCTCTGGGGACTTGTTGGGCCCCGGGCACACTCACACTCCGGCCCCTCTCCGCGTGCACTCGAAGCCCATGTCCCCAGGCAGCACGGCACCAGGCAAGAATTCGGCATGGAAGGGGATGCTGGGGGTGGGCCAGGCCCGGCCCAGAGGTCCCCCCAAACAACCATTCGCAAGGCGGTTACACCAAACGGCCCCTGGCATGAGCACCCACGCTGGGCTGCTGGCAGCTCTCAGTGCCCGGCCACAGGGGGGCTTCCCTGGCCTGCGCGTCAAGGGGGTGGACAACCTCCTGACACCTTCCTCCAGCCCCGAGCCGCTGTGGCCCGAGGATGCTGCCTCAGAGGAAGCGCCCCCTCCTCTCCAGCTAAAGCTGCCCCCCTCCCCCCGTGCAGGCTGCTCCCACACACGGCTCCCCGACCCCCACCCCTGCCTGCTGGCCTCCGGAAGCCAGCTTGGAGCGGGGACCACCCTGCCCACCGCTGATGGGGGCTACCCAAGCTGCCCTGGGGTGCCCCCGGGCCCGCAGGAGGGCTGGGGGCTGCGCATCCCAAGTCTGTGCTGGGCTCCCCCTTCGAGCTCAACTCAGCTCTCAGCTTGCAAGGATGCCAGGCTGGGCTCAGGGCCTCTGCCAGCATGCCCCCTGAGCTCTCCCCCCGCCAGGGTCCTGCCTGGCGTGTTATTGCGGGGCCCCGGCCCCGGCCCCGGCCCACAGCCCAGACTCCCAAGCTGAGACTGTGGACAGGGACCGGCGCGAGAGGGACCCCGTGCTCAGCTGTGCAGGGGATCCTCTAGGGCGGCCCTTCAGCGTCAGCTGCCAGCGAACTCACCCGCACACCCCTCCCCCTGCGTGGGGCCTAGGAGCCAGGCCGGGGGGCTCAGCACTCAGTCCTGGGACACACAATGGGGGCTGTGTCTGACCAGTGGTGCAGGGACCAAGGTGGGAGGAGCGGCAAGGGCCCCTTTTCACTCGCCACCAGGGCCTCATTCTGCACGTGGGGCGGGGGAGGGTGGCGCCCAACAGAGGTCTGCTGCTGATGCACTGGCCAGCCCGGGCTGGAGAATCCTCTTAGGCAAGGCTAGGCCCCTCGAAGGCCCAGCAGCTGGGGAGGCCGCCAGGTCCTAGGAATGGTGATGTCCGTCCAAGCCCGAGCTGGGGACCTGTCAGGGGCCCTGGAGGCAGCCAGGCCACCCTGGCCTGGCACCTGTGCTGACTGTACCGGGTCCCTGGCATCCCTAGCAGAGTCCATTCCCCTGGGAGGACCCGGTGCCCACGTGGCTCAGGCACCTGCCGTCACCGTGCGGAACACACTGGACAGGCCCGGAGTCAGCAGGCAGGCACGCGGTGCAGGTGTCATCTCTGACAAAGCACGGACCGCTGGCACCCTCCGAGAATCTGCCCGGAGGCAGGCGCCTTTTCAGGCAGCCACACACCCCACCTGGCTGGCTGGCTCCGCAGCCTGGATTCGAGCCTACAGTCCCGTGAACCCCAGATTCACGGTGAGGCCAGGGGGGGACAAGGCCCCGCCCACGACGATCGCCGTCCCTTCAGCCATGCTGCCTCCTGAGAACCCAAACCGCCCTATTGGGGAGGTGGTGCCAGGCTTGGGAGGGAGGCAGCCCCCCTCCACGCACCTGCTGTGCTGGCGGCCCAGCGGTCAGGACCGCAGCCGGGGGAGCTGTAGGTCTCCCGCCCCCTGCCCCACGGCAGTGTGTGTGGCCGGGGGGGTC
>LNAC01000469.1:602956-637010 GCA_002007465.1 Ailurus styani | reverse complement strand
CCGCCCTGTGGTTCCCGCAGCTCTGGTTGCCATGGAAACCCTGCATCTGAAGCTCAGGCCGCCTCCTCTCCAGCCCTCTGCGGCCTCAGGGTGGGGTTCTTTCCACAGTCAGTTCTTCCCTGCTGCCTTGGACAAAGGACGGCGGGACCTTTCCCTGGTTTCCAAATCACCCAGTCAGATCTGTGGGAGAGGGAGGGACGCTGGAGACGCTGGCCCTGGGGTCCTGTGCGCGGTGTTCACAGCCCCTGGTGTGGGGCCTGCCTCAGTGGCTCTAATCCACGCGGGGGCAATGAACGAAGGGCAGGGTCACTTACCGCAGCATGGCAGGCGTCCGCACAAGCGCTAGGGAGTCCCTGGGCCCCAGAGCATCTGGAATCCTACCGCCCTGGTCCCCCAAACTGCAAACCTCCCGAGATGGGGAGGACACGTCCCGAAAGAGTGTCTGTCCTGGATCAGCCGAGGAGCGAAGCAGAAGGAAGGAAGGAGAGACAGGTCTTCGGCCTCCCTCCCCAAACACAGGACCCCGGCTTCCAGGGTCCCTCCCTCTCCCAGCAGGACTGGTCAGGGCTCAGAGCCAGGCCGATTGGGGAATTAGGGAGAGGACCCACTGGGGACAAACCAACCACGCCACTTACCTTTGATCCCTTCGGAAGCCCCATGAAATGACAGTAGTGAGTTTCTTCGTTAAGTTATAACCCATGAAGACACAGAGGACAGGAGAGGGAGAGAATCTGCTGGGCCAGCCCTCAGGTGCCTGGGGGGGCTGGATTCCAGAGGTGACCCCCCACAGCTGGAGGTCGGGACTGAGGGCCCCCACCCTGCAGAGGCAGAGAGCCAGAGAGGGGGGCGCTTACAGGGCCTCCTCCTCCTTCTGCCTCCCCCCCCCAAGCAAGAGAGTGGAGGGGTCTCTTCGGGGTCTAGCCAGTCCCACAGGTTTGGAGCGCACAGCCCCCCCGCCCCTCAGAGTGACTGCTTTGACCTCGGCCCCACCTGTTGCAGGTCGGGTTCTCCGGACGGGGAGGCCAAGGCAGAGTTTGGGGTGCACAACACGTGTCAGGGGCCTGCACCGTGTGGACAGTGGGGCTCTGCCGAGTGAGACCTTGCTCCCACCGCTCGGTCCCCAGGCCCAGCTGTTCTTCCTGCTGGGGACGCAAGCCTGCAGGGAGATCCTGAGCAAGGTGCCCTCCACTCGCGGGGTCTGGCCCGGTGGACACTCCCGGCCCCGCCCTCCCTTGCTGCGGCTGTGTCGGCAGCCGGGGCCGCTCCCCCCACGCGCTCTGACGAAAGTGGGAGCAGTGTCCCGGGGGATCCCGAGCCGGAGGGTCAGACGTGCCCGGAACCCCGGGGAGCGGTGCCGGTGGAGGCCCCGCGGGCAGCACAGGCCAACCCTCGCCCTGAGCCCCCTCCTGCGAGGGGGCGCCACTGCCCTTCCAGAACAAGGAGCCCCAGGAGAGTCGCCTGGTGTCCAAGCTCAGGGACCCGGTGCCGCCCCTGGGGCTGGCAGGCCGGGCATTTGGAGACGAGGAAGCTGGACCGACCTTGGCCCCTAAGAGCTCACAGCGCTGGGCCCGCGGGGGGCCTCCCTGTCTATCAGTGTGGCCAGCGCCCCTCGGGCCGGCACCGAGGCAGCCGGTGACCCCAGCCCGCAGGGCAGAGCCGGGTCTGAGCGGCTTTGCGGCGCTTCTTGGCGGGTGCTCGCTGGTGGGCAGGACTGAGGGAGACCTGCGCGCCTTGTGCCCACACCGCGGGCCTCTGCCCAGGCTCCTTTCCTGCACGTTCCCTCCTTTCCTTTTTAGGCTGCTAACCAGCCGGGAGCCCACCCGCCACTACCCTTCCGGCCACTCTCTTCCACACAAAGGGGGACCAGGTGCAGAGCTCTTCCCCTGGGAGCCGCCCTGTCTGCCCAGCCTCCGGCCTGTCCCCTCCCGGGAGGATAGTGACTTCTCGCTGTACCTGCTCCGGCTGGACTCTCGGTGGCCCTCCTGGTGACCAGGCTCGGCACACCTTCCCCCTTCAGCTGCCTGGCCGGCCGGCTCCCCTCTGCAGCCAGAGGGCCGGGCTGCGGGCTGGGTGCCCCAGTGGAGAGGGCATGGGGCCCAGACCACGGTTCTGGGTGAGCCTCTTCTGTCCCACGCGGGCTGGGTGGGGCCCCTGGGCCTCGTGCCTGGGTGGCCCGGCCAGACTCCGCTCGCGATGGCTGTACTCAGTGCCAGGCCCGGCGCTGGGCTCAGGGCCCAGCTGCACGCTAGGACTTATATTCCAGAAGGCATGTGTCCCAGTCTGCTCAGGCTGTTTGACAAAACTCGGCCACCTTGGGCCGGGAGGAATTGTCCTGTTTCTCTGACATCAACGGACCAAGGCATCCTGTGCGTGTGTGTGTGTGTGTGTGTGTGTGTGTGTGTGTCCGTTCTGGTTCCCACCACCCAGCTCTGGTGCCACATGTCTCCGGGCTTGTGGTGGCTGATGTGGCTCAGCCAGTATGCAGAGCTTGGTGGGGTTGGGGGGCCACGCCCCTCTTGACCCTCAGCCCCCAAGATGTGGCTGCTCTGGCGTGGTCTTGACTGGTGGCCAAGGTGGCCTGGCCAAGTGCCTTGATCTTTCAGGACAGTGCCCGCAACTCCCCAGGGCCGAGGGGCCGCTGCCCCCATCCCGCCTCTGGGGAGGGCAGATGTACCCCATCTGGCCAGGCTGCTCCAAGTTTCTCTGCCCCCAAACCCGAAGTTCCTGAACACCAAGAGGAAGCTTCAGGCAAGAGAATTTTACTAGAGTTTATTCGGGAGGGAAAGACCTCCCTTTAGGGGCAGGGGGGTGGCAGGGACCGCCCAGGTTGGGGGACCTCCATGGGGGGCTGGCCCCCTGGCCGTGACCGAGAGAAGGCACCGTGACAGCAGCTCCTGGGAGGGCCCTGACTTCCAGCAGGCAGGGCGCCCATCCCGGGACTCCTGGGCACCCCGGGCCCCTACAGTGCGAGTTCAGAGCTGGACAGGGCTGTGGGCAGCTCTGGTTCCCCCACAGGCCGACCGGCACCCGCAGCTGAAGGCCTCCCACAAGGACCGTGGGTGCAGGCGCAGATCTTAGCCAGATGACCAAACCCCAGGACCCACAGGCAAGTCCAGGCACAGAATGTACGGGTCCCCCAAGACCCTCCTGTCCCTCCGCTACCAAAGTGAGTGCCCTGGGGGGCCCTCCCTGAGCCACCCTGACTCCGAGGAGGCAGGAGACTCTCAGGTTTTGAGTTTGGTAACTGGACTTCCCAGCGGCTCTGCCTCCTCCTGCCTCCCCCTACTGGGCAGCTCCCCGCTGTCTTGAAGCCTGACCGGTCTCGGGTGTCCCCCTGACACTGTGCCTCCAAGATGCCAGCTCTGAGCTGCCAGGCTGCACTGCCAGAGGTCCCGGGGGGTGGGGGTGGAGGACGGAGAGGGAGTGGGCTGGACCGCACTAGCGATGCCCCCTTCCTGCCCACGCGTACTTGCCTCCTGTCCTGCCCCCACTGCCAGGGGGCACCGAGGGGACCAGGGCCCCAGGTGTGTGTCCCCTGCCCAGGTGGGCTGCGTGCGCAGAAGAGGCTCTCCCCTCCCCCCGGGTTCCCGGAAGCCAGCCTGGAGGAGGAGCCTGCATGGATGGATGCCTGGGTTTCTCTGGCAACATTGGGGCGGGTCTCCCAGCCTCCTGGCCCGCCTCCCACACACCTGGAGGTGCCTGTGCCCCGTGTCTGTGCTCTGCTGGCGGCAGACCTTCGAGCCACGGCGGCCGCTGCCTGGCGCCCGCCCTGCAGGCAGCTGGTGAGTACCCGGCAGGGGGCCCCTACCGAAGCCCCACCTGGCCTGCCCCAGGCCCTGGGGGGAGGGGTGCGTGGGGCACGGGCAGGTTGGGAAGGGGGTTAGCCTTTCTTTCTTGCACGGACGGACGTGGCTGAGAGCAGGGTAGCCATCCTTCTCTGTCCTCCCTTCCTGAGGAGGGGTCTTCCTGGCTGGGGGCTCCCTCTAAGGCAAAGCCAGGCTGCCCCTGCGATGCCCACAAGCCCTACCCAGGGGGTGCCCTGCCTCTGGGCTCCGGTGCTGCTATGAGGCCAGCACTAGACTCCCCCGGTGGCCTGTGCCTCAGTTTCCCCGTGTGTACAGGGGATAAACACTCTCCCAGCCCCTGCCTGGGGATGATGGGTGGTTCTGCGGTGGGTCCCTTCTGCAAGGCCATCCTCTGACGACGAGGCCAGCCCAGCCTGGATCCTGTCTGGCTGACCCCCTGGGCCAAGGGCCCCTCAGGCCGTCCTGTCCTGCTGGAAGGCGCCCATCAGGAGTGCGAGTTACAGGTGGAGGCAGCGGTAGGAGGAGACCCATGACCCCCAGTTGACTGTTCTCAGCCGTTTGAAGATGGTTCGGGCCCCTGGGGGTGCGTCTGTGTCCACGGGCTCCTTCTGAGAGTCCCCAGGCTGCTCGGCCTGCTCCCGGTTTGGAGGAGGTGGGGCCCAGGGCAGGTCTCTGCTCTGTGTTGTGTGACTGTGGGCAAGGTGACGACGCCTTCCTCGCGGGCTTGGGGAGGAGCCCCAGGTCGCCTGGGGGACGCCCCGGGCGCAGGGCCTGGCCCCTGGCAGGGTGCCCCAAGCGTCTCCACAAGGGACCCAGCAGCCTGAGGGTGGGCATGGGGGCAGGGGGGCGAGGAGGGGGCAGGGCCCGGGGCCGGGCGCACCCTGCCGACCTCTGTGGGCGTGGCCGTGAGTCCCTCTTGGCAAGAGTGGACAGTGGCTCTGGGGTACCCTGGGCAGCGGGGGTCCTGGGTGGCGGCGCCCCGGGTCTTGGTTGTATGGCCGCGGGAGTTTGCCGCAGCGGAGAGGCCGTGGGGGTGCGGGCAGCCCCATTTCACTTCACTCGTGCGTGTGGCCCCCTCTGCCCGCAGAGCCCGCTGCTTGAGGCTGGCCGCGTGTTTATCTCTGCCCTACCTCGCCCACCGGGGCTTCCATCTGGCGTCCCTGATGGCACCCTCCTCCCAACGGCCAACTGTTTTCCCCAAATCCCTGGCTCTGTGACACCTTGTCCCCGCCCTCGCATCTGCCGCCCTGGGGGCCCGACCAGCTGCGAGGAGCCCCTTGGCCTCCGGGGAGTGGCCGGTGGAGGCGCTGTGGCTGTTGTGGCAAAGTGGGTGGCAGGGGCTGGGGGACACCGGCCTGGCCAGACTCCCGCGCACAGCCTGCCCAGGCCAGCCCACCCTGCTTGCCTCGCTCTGCAGACCCAGCGGTGTGCACGCACGTGCCCGCGTGTGCCTGTCTGTGTCTGGTGTGTATCGGAGGGGAGGCGTGTGCCTTTGTGTGGCAGGGCCCCATATGACAGATGCTCTCATCACTGCCTGTCGTTTCCCCAGATAGGACCCGAGCCCGGGTCAGCCTCCCCGTGCTTCCTTCTGGACCTCAAAGCCCCTGCTCCGCCGCCCCCCGCCCTGGGTCCCTGCTACCAGGGCGCATGGCAGCTGGGGCCTCTAGTCTGGGGACAGGGCCAGCTTGGGCGTGTTCACCGTGGGGACCACTGAACACCCGGAGCTGGGTCGGAGCAAGGGGCTGTAGGGTGTCACAGCTACAGGGTCTGGCACGATCCCCGTGGTCTCAAACCCTGGGGCCCCGCAGCTGTGGGCGTGGTTGACCCTTCTTCACGCTCCACTGAGTCTGTCCCCAAGCCTGCTCGGTCATCTTGGGGCTTGCTGCCCTGGGGACGAGCAGGTGAGAAGCCAGCTCCCAGAGGACGGCCCCCACCCCTCCCCTCCAGCCAGCCCGGGCTGTGGGAGCAGCCCAGCAGGTGCCCGGGCCAGAACAGTAGCGTGGTCTGAACCGTGTGGGGGGCTGTGGGCGCTGTGGGTAGCCCCCCGCCCCAGGGCAAGGGGCAGGAGCCCTGTTGAGTTGCTGGTTTCTGGTGGCACTGTGCAGTTGCCTCATGGGACGGGCCCGTGGCGGGGACCTGGGCTGGCCATCCAGGCTCCGGGGTGGACTAGAGAGGGCAGAGGTGTGCGGGCTTTCTTTCCTCAGTCTGCCTCCCCAAGCTGCTCCCCCCAGGTGAGCGCTGTGTTAGGTTCTATATGTCTCTGACCCTCCCTTTACTGATGAACGAACCACCTGCCTGAGGTCAGAGGACAGGGGCCTGGGACGTCGAGGCTGGGCAGGGGGTGTGCAAGGTTAGCTTGCTGTCCGCAGTGAGCCTCAGGCCAAGAAGCCCACCCTGCGGCCCTCCCTACCCCCCGCTTCTGAGCCTGCCACGACCCTGGGCCGCAGACCGCATTGGGGACATAAAATCACACAGGGCCTCGCCATGCTGGGCACTCCTGCAGGGAGCCGCCCCGGCCCCACGCTGTCCCCCGTCCCCCAAGGGGGCCCAGGAATGGGCACCAGGACGCGGCGGGGCTGGCACTGGTGGGTCTCGAGCCAGGGAGGAGGCGGGGGTGGGGTCAGGAAGGGGTGCCTGCCGCAGCTGGGGAGCCTCCAGCTGGGCCTACCTCTCTGCTTAGGGTTGGCAGAAATGCGGGGGCCCGGCCCACGTGCGGGCGCCCCCGTCCCAGGCTGTGGCCGCTGGTCCCCACACGGCTGCTTGTGGCCCCGGCCGCGGCCCGGCTCACAGGGCTGCTGCCGTCCCAGCAGGGCTCTGAGCGCCGGGGCCGCGTGTCCTGCCGCAGGCCACGTGTCCACAGAGGGTCCCAGGCAGGCAGAGGCCTGGAAGGGCCAGCGCGTGGCCCGACGGGGAGCCGCCCCGGAAAGGGGATGGGGTGGGGGCTCTGGGCTCGTCCCAGCTCCCGGAGCCGCCGCAACACTGGGGTCATTTACACCGTCACATACTCGATCCCTGATTCTGCTTTATGGACTCTGGAGCTTGGCCACCTGTGGCTCTGCGTGTTTGTGACACCGGTGCTTCCTGTGGAGGCCACAGCTCCGGACCCACCGTTTCCCTGCTCGCAGGAAACCAGGGCCACCAGCTGACCTCCAGAGAGACTCGGGCACTTGGCTCCCGCCGCCGCGGCGGCTCCGGACGACCCTCTCCCGCTGCCCTTGAGGGAGCAGGGCTGGGAAATCAGGCGACGCTGGGGACAATGCCCCCCAAGGACCTCAGCCGATGTAGGCGCCCCAGGGCCCGGGAGGGTGTGGCCCTTCGGTAGAGGTCCGGGGGCCGCGGTGACCATGGGGTCCTTCGGTAGAGATCCCCGGGGGACGCAGTGACCGTGGGGTCCTTCGGTAGAGGTCCGGGGGCCGCGGTGACCGTGGGGTCCCTCGGTAGAGGTCCGGGGGCCGCGGTGACCGTGGGGTCCCTCGGTAGAGGTCTGGGGGCCGCAGTGACCGTGGGGTCCTTCGGTAGAGATCCCCGGGGGACGCGGTGACCGTGGGGTCCCTCGGTAGAGATCCCCGGGGGCCTCGGTGACCGTGGGGTCCTTCAGTAGAGATCCCCGGGGGCCGCGGTGACCGTGGGGTCCCTCGGTAGAGATCCCCGGGGGCCACGGTGACTGTGGGGTCCCTCGGTAGAGGTCCCCGGGGGCCGCGGTGACCGCGGGGTCCCTCGGTAGAGGTCCCCGGGGGCCGCGGTGACCGTGGGGTCCCTCGGTAGGTGCCGCAGGAGTTTCTGCTCAGCATGGGGCGCTCTGTGAACCAGAGGAGGCTGAGCTGTCTCCAGGAGTCTCCTCGGTTGTCTCGCCGCTAAGGGTGGTGTGGGGGACACCGCGGTCACCCCCTGGTGATGTCCCCCGAGCTGGCCGGCCCCCACGTAGCAGAAGCTGTCTGCCGGCCCCGTGTCTCCCCAGCAGGTCGCAGGAACCCGCGTGTGCCCCACGGCTCTCCTGGAAGGGCCTGCTTTCCCAAGCCCCTGGGACAGCCCTTTGTGACGCCGACCCCTCACAAACATAATTTGGCCTCACCAGACTCACCAGGCGACGTCCCCAGTGGAGCAGGCCAGCCAGCTCAGCGTGGACTCTTGGCCAGGCGGACAGGGCAGAGCTGGATGGTGGCCTTAGGGCCATCAGCAGGGGGATCATGCCGTTGGTCTAGGCTCCCAGGTGTGGTCGAGGGCCCTGGGGCCGAGGGCTGGGTCTGGGGTCCTGCTGGCTCTGGCGGGAGGCCCCCGCGTCGTTCCCCGGGTCCCAACGGCAGGAGAAGCTGGGTGTTGGGGTAGAAAGGGCAGCACCTCACATTCCACGCAGGGCCTGCCCCTGGGGTGACTCCTCTCTTCTGCTGGTGACTGAGCGAGGGACCATGTCCACGGTGACCAGAGCCCCGCTGGGCTCCGAGCCCGCCCAAGTCCTGTCCCGGGGGCAGCCGTCTCCAGGAGTCCCTGGTTCCCCAAGACAGGCTCTTGGAAGAAGCCTCAAGGAAGCTCTCCATTCTGCCTAGAATTAGGGGGTCTTTTGCTGCAGACCCCCTTTCTCTGGGGTGCCATGAAAACGAACAGCTCACAGCCCGCCCAGCCGCCCGCTACTCAGGAACATGGGCCGCCCTGCTCAGCGCCCTCCTGCTGGAGTGAACTCACCAGAAGCTCACAATACCCAGAGGCAGGGAGGGTGGGGTCTCTGGTCACCCAGGGTGACCACTCAGCTGGCTAGGGGCGGAGTGGGGATTTGAACCCGCTCTCCTCCTCGGGGGACCATGCCAAGCTCCGAGCCAGCCGAGTGCCGCATCCACGTCCTCCCCACCACCCCGCCCTGCCAGGGCCAGCGAGAAGCGGCGGGACGCCGGCTGCAGGTCGACCAGCCTAGGGTGCTCCCCTAGGAGGGCGGGGCCACGGAGGCAGGCCTGGGGCTCCGGGCTCAGACAGCTTCGGCTAGCATGTCCGTGGCCCCAAGGGTGCCCCGAGCAGGCGCCAGGGCCTGCTCCCCCGACCAACCCCGAGGAGCCGAAGGCAGCGGCCTGGGCGGCGGTTCCCAGCAGGCTTCGGGCCGGAGCACTGAGCCGCTCCTCCAGCTGCTGGGGCCGTGTCCTGCGCTGGCTCCTCTCTCCCGAGCCCGGGCCCCCAGGCTGACCCTGCCCGGCACGGAAGTTTGAGCCTGGGGTCAATCCCCACCTCTGCCCCCAGCCCTGCTCTGTGGCCACACCCCTGCTCTGGCTGACCACCCCCCCCCCAGCCCTGGCCAGTCCACTCACGACTCCCACAGCTACGGACTCCTGCACCCTAGGAGGACAGGGGTGGGCGCGCCCGAGGCCCCAGCAGGAGTCGAAGGCCTCTCTCTGTCGCCGAGTGACGTGGAGTAATTATGCTGTCACAGGCTGCCCAGAATTCTCTCCCGCCCTGCTGAGGGGCAGCTGGTTAGGAAGGCCCCCCAGGCCGTTGCAGCCCGGGGCCCGGCAACCCACAAGCCCACCATGCCCACCCAGCTTCCACGACTTTCCTGAGGGTTCCCATCGTGGGCCGGGGGACTGAGGGAGGCCAGCCCTGGAGCCGGCAGTGGCCAGCCCGTCCTGAGCAGGGATGGACATGGGGCTGCGGGCCAGCGGGCTTCCCTGGGGAAGCACCAGCTGACCCCAGGCAGGTGGCGACTGGGGACTCACTGGGCTCTGCCCTTGACCCGGCCCTTGGGCCATATTGACCTTGGTCATGCGGGTAGTGCCGGCCGGCCTAGGAGAAATGATCCGGCCCCACCCCAAAGATAATGAGAGGCACCGTCCCCTGTCTCTCTGGCTCCTCAGGACCCTGGGCAGCCTCGCCACCCAAAGGGCTAGAGCTGAGCCGGGTAGTTTATGCTGATGAGGAGGGGGCCCTGTGAGGGACAGCCTCCTTCCCCCGGAGGGCAGCCGGTCAGCGTGAGGCCGGAGGACTTGGGGGCCAGCGTGCCCCTGCTGCATGCCTTCTCCGGAGTCTCAGTCTCCCCGTCTGTAAATTGGGCTGATGCTTGTGCCTGCCTCCAAGGCTCGAGGTGGTAATCAGAGAGAAGGTCACGGCGCTGCCATGCCTGGGGGTTTTATCAGCCCCCCTGCACCTTTCTCGGTGGTGGGCATCCTGAGACAGGGAGCAGTAGGGGGGTTGGGGGGCGCACAGCCTGAGATCCGCCTCTGCTCAGCACGGCCAGGCCTCCACGCCTGACTCGTGGTCCGCTTCTCTGTCCCCAGGGAATCCGGGCTCCGTCCACCTGCGGCTGAGCATGAGACCATGGCTGCCCTGAGGTGGCCCAGGCCCTCCCAGCAGCCAGGTGACCTGCGGGGCGCTCCCCAGGTGGCCTGGTCCGACTCCACCGAGCAGCCAGGCCCCCAGGGGAGGGCCCGCAGCCACCCGGTGTGGTCGGAAGACGAGGAGGCCAAGGATGGGGACAGCTCAGTGTCATCAGGCCGCCTCTCTGGCTCCTCTGGGGGACACGAGTCCTGCACGTCTCCCCCCGGGCCCTGGAAGGAGAGGCCCCCCCAGGTGCTGGGGCCCCGGCGGCCGCCCAGAGAGAGCGATCCGCGGCTGGAGCAGCTGCGTGACAAGATCCGGGCCCAGGCCCAGTGGCAGGCCAGCTGCGCCTCCCTGGGCACCTCCGCCCCATCCAGCGCCTCGCACCTCTGCAGAGCTTCCAAGCCGGTCGCCCGCAGGAAGGCGGGGAAGCCGGTGAAGCCCCCTCCAGCCCCGTGGGAGGCCCTCAGGCCCGGGGCCTCCGTCAGAGGTGCTGCTTGGAGGCGAATGTGTGACTGCTCCGTGGGGGCCTCGTCCTGGAAGGTCCGCGCAGAACCTGCCCTCACAACGCCCCCTTTCGCTCCTCTCCAGGCTCGGGCACCCTGAGCGTGGCTCCGTGCAGAGAGGAGAGCAAGGCAGCCCCCGGCCTGGGGTGCGAGCCCTCCGGGGTCCGCCAGCACCAGGCCTCAGGTGAGGGGCTGCACGGCTGGCCATCCTGGCAGCCCCCCGGACCCTCCGGCGGCGTTTGGGGCGGACGGCTCCGGGCCCTGCGGCGTCCCTCTCCCTGCGCCGCCAGCTCTAGCATGACCCCGCTCAGCGCCCCCGAAAGGGGCCCCCGCCACAGAAGGGCCAGGCACAGATTTGGACCCATTCTGTCGTTCTCTGGACCCGTGACTCCCCAGCCTCTGCCTCCCCGTCAGGGCAGGAAGGCAGGTAGGCCCTGCGAGGCAGCCCGGGGCTCAAAGGGCAGGGGGGTCTCCTTGCCCTTTTCATGGCACGGTGACGTCTTTCCCGCGTGGTCACATGCCAGCCACGGGGCGGCCGAGCCCTCCCCTGGGCCTGGGAGGTGCCGAGCGCTCTGTGATGGGTAGGCAGACTTCCTGCAGGTGGGAAGGGGCCGGGCCAAGGAGGGTTTGGCTCACTTCTTCACTCAACAGATAGGAGGGGGAGGTTGGAGAGGCAGACAGGAGCCACGCTGGGGGGCTAGGGGGTGGTAACATTGAAGAGTCTGGGTTGCACGGAGTGTCCCGTCCCAGCTGGATGTGTGAACTGCGTCAGATGCCAGCCGGGTCCAAGGGGCCTGTCCGTCCGAGCCGAGGGGGCAGCGTCCAGCTCTGGCCCGGCTGCGGGCTGCAGCTGCTCCCCGTGCCAGGCGCCCAGGCCAGCTGGGGCTCCCAGCAATCACCCTACCTTTCTCTTCCCTCACCCACGGGGACCCCCACAGCCTCAGCTCCCCAAGCACCCCCGCCCCACAGAGGCCGCTGGGGCTGCTCGACCAAGGTCAGGACGGGCCACGGTCACTCAGGGACTCAGCATCACCGTTCTTGACCATCACGTCTCTCCCTCCCTGCGTTAGAACCCTCTGGAAGCAGGCATAGGGCAGGGCCTAGGTCTTTTTTTTTTTTCTTTTTAAATTATGGTAAGATACACATAACACAAGATTTACCGTCTTCACCGCTTTTCAGTGCCCAGTCGGGGGCGTCAGCGCACTCACACTGTAGAGCACTGTCCCCCGTCTATCCCCAGGACGTGGTCCTCTGCCCACACTGAGCTCTGTCCCGTCACACACGGGCCTGTCCCCTGTCCCGCCCCCGCCCCCACTCCCTGTCTGTGGCCTGCCTCCTCTAGGGTCCCGTGTCTGTGGATCCTACAGAATTCGGGTTCTTTGTGTGAGCTTGGCTGCTGGAGGCCCCTCCTGCCAGCAGGCTCTGGGCTGTGAGGACAGAGGGATCGGCCCAGGCCTGGAGAATCCCTTGAGCCAGGCTCCTCCCAAGTGCCTCGGGCCCTGCTCCCGCAGCACTGGCTGACGGGCTCCTTGGTGCCCCCGCCCCCGAGGTAGCTGCACCCCAGCCATGGATGGAGACACTGAGGCCGAACGGCACAGGGAAAGGTGGCCACACAGGCCCTCGGGAAGCTGGTCCCCTCCTGCTTGCCACGGGACTTGGACCACCTCCACCCCCTTGGGGTCTCCATGCCCTTCCTGTCCAGCCAGGTGGACCGTACCATGCAAAGCTCCTGTGGTCCTCCCTGTCATCCCCCCCTGTCCCTGCTGAGCCCCTGTCCAGCCTGGCTGGCCCCCCTCTGTGACAGCCCACTGAGTCAACACGAGGGCTGCAGGTCAGCCTGAGATGGGCTGGGGAGGCCCTGCTGGGAGGCCACTCCTGTCCTAGGGACGCTCGGCCCTGGAATTTCTGACCAGGGCGTGCAGGGCCCAGGCCTGCTTGGGGGTACGCCCCCGGGTGGCCCCACGCAGACCACTGAGGGGGGCAGGCAGTCGAGGGTGCCCCTCTGGCCCTGCACCCGGCCACCCTCTCTGGCACAGGCCCAGGGTGCAGACCGGACGGGCGCAGAAGCATGGCGGTCCCTGTGAATGTCACTGCTGACCTTCCCTCCTTCTCTCTTCTCCCTGAAGTCCCACGGGAGAAAACCAAGAGGATGCAGAGTAGTTCTTGCAAGAGGGAGAAGACCCCCAGATCGCCCATCCCCAGAAGAGCCGCCAAAGACAAAGGTAAGGTCTGCCCATCTGGGGCCGTGACATATTCCGGGGGTCAAAGTCCGTGACCCAGCTCACCAGGTGGGCACACAGCTTTCTGGGACGTGGTTTCTGGTGCCGGGGACAGCTGGCTGCCAGCAGAGGCCTGGGCTGCTGTGGGCGCAGGGATCTGGGACTGGCAGAGATGGGCTTGAGTGGGGGAGTCTGCAGGGCACGGGGGAGGGGCAGAGCTGGCTTCTGCATCTTGGGGAACCGTGGACCCTGGCCGTCACTGCGGTGCCAAGGGGTCCCCGCCCATGCAGGGCCCCCCCACCCAGGGATGGAGTGAAAGCCCACAAAAGGCCTGAGCGGTGGGCTGTCCTTGCAAAGCCCCCAGACTGCGGAGTCTCCAGGCATGCAGAGCCGCTCATTCCCCATGCTTCGCACACACTGACAGTCTGCACACGTGTGTGCGAGTGGGCTGTCGCGAGATGTCCGGGGACGAGGTGTCGGCTCCGTGTCCCTGCATCCCCGGGGAGCCGCCTGGCAGCAGCCTTCAGCGGTGGGGGGCCTGGTGGAGGGAGTGCTTTCCCTATCCTCCTGGTTTGGGACTGGGAGTCCCGGCAGCAAGCCCAAAACACCTGATTTCACCTGAGCCCCTGGTGGCAGGAAAGGCCTGGCATCATGTCCACGGTCTCCTGGCCCTTTGGGGACTCAGTGCAGGGGTGTGTGTCGGCCGACCACGTCCCAGGAGAGTCAGAGGAAGATGTGGGGACAGTGGCGGGCCTGAGGTCCCGGAGGAATTTCTCCTTCGGGCGTCTCTCCCCTGGGGCCGGATCGGGGTAGTGGGGTGGCAGCGTCCGGCAGAGGCCTCGCTGTCCAGCCTGGATAGGTTTGGGGCTGTGCCCTCGCACCGATCAGGCAGTCCCCAGGAGGGCCCCGCATGGCACGCGGGGAATGAGGGAGGCCGTGTTCCTCTGGGTGGTCAGTGCAGCGTGGCCGCCCTCCCTGGACACCAGCTCGGTGACCCCCACAGCCCTCCTCCAGGGCAGGTGGGCTCCCATTCTGTAGATGGGGACACAGGCTCGAGAGGCCCACACAGGCGAGAGCCAGCTCCAGGCCTGGGCTCCTCACCTGAGAGCTCGGCCTGTGCCTTGCACCCGTCTCTGCTCCGCGCCGTCAGACCCGCCACCACGGCCGGGGGCAGTGCCACAGCTCTGGCGGGACGCAGGACCGCCTTCCTCCCCGGCGCTGCTTCGAGGCCCTCGGGGGCCACTGGGGCACACACATTTCTCCAGCAGGGGAGGAGGCCACAGGAGAGTGGGCAAACCTACCCTCGAACCTGGCGGTGAGGGATGCTGGGAGCCATGCGGAAGGTTCTAGAAGGCCCACTGAAAAGGCACAAGTTATCACAGTTCTCTGCCTTGTTGTCTCCTCCTACCCCTTGGCTTTTTGGTTTGCTTTATTTTAATGGCCCGCTTGACAAATGACCTGCTTTCTGCCTGACACGGGGTCAGAGGGTGTGCCATGGGCCGCATCCATCATCGTAACCGCCGTGTCGCCCTGACGGACTTGACCATTAGTTTCTGTCAGTGACCAAGTCACAGCTGGTCTAAGGAGGGATGAGCTTGGGGTCAGAGGTCGGAGCCACAGGACTCGGGAATTGGATGAATTAGGAATTTGCTGTAGTTAACAAAAAATTAAATCGCAATACTTATAAAATATTCATCCATCCGGTCCGACGGAAAATGAAGCCCAATATTTAATTTCAGATTATAGCCTCTCACTTTGCATTTTTTATCATAGATTAGGTTGGCCCTGCGACTCTGACAGGGCACTTGGGGACTTCATCCATTTCCACAGATTAAAAATCCTCTCGTAAAAAAATTAATTGCCATCAAACTGCTCGGCGGAAGAAAAAATGTGCCCATCAGGACCCATTTATTGACCCAGACCCCTCTGGCGGGCTAATGGGGATGAGCGGCCAGTGATGGAGGGGTCTGCGGGGAGGGAGCCTGGGAGGGGCCTGGCCAGCAGGCGGCCCACTCGCCCGGGGTGGGGGTCCCTGCGTGGTGGCCCTGCGGAGGGAGCCGCGGTGGCGATTTTGTGAGCTCCAGCGGTGTCAGGGGGCCAGGGCGGAGGAGCCTCGCCGGGGAGCCCAACCCCACTGGTGCCTTTCGAAACCCCGGCGTGGCCAGCCGGGCAGTGCCAGCCTCAGCCCTGGCTCGCCCTCCCGGACCAGCCCCTGCCGAGAGTGACCACTTTGATGCTTGCGGGCCTGTCGACGGAGAAACCAAGTCCGGTCCCTCCCCCCTAGGCCCATAGCGAGTCCTCGAGTCCTCGGCAGAGCCAGAGTTAGACGCTCTTAACCTCAGGTGTCCCCAGGGCCTGGCGTGGGAGGGCGTGGCCTCCAGGGCCCTCCCTGGAGGGGGGTGGCTTGTGGAGGGGTGGCCTTGGGGGCCGGTCCTGGAGGGACATGGCTTTACAAAGGGCAAGACTGCAAGGTGGTGTAGCCTTGGTTGGGGTCCCCGGGGCCGATGAAGGGCGTGGCTTTGTGTGCCCCCTTCCCCTTCCTGGAGCTCCAGCGCAGTGACGGTCTCTGGGTCTGGGAGGTGGGGGAGGGGTCCTGTCAGCTGCCTGCCCTCCGGAGGTCAGCTCTCTGCTGGTCTCGGCTGGAAGGCACCCTCGCTTGGCAAAAACGCCCCCCTTTATGGGAGGCAGGACAGGTCTTTTTTTTTTTTTAAGATGTTATTTATTTATTTGAGAGAGAGAGAGAGAGTGAAAGAGGGCATGAGAGGGGAAAGGTCAGAGGGAGAAGCAGACTCCCTGCGGAGCTGGGAACCCGAAGCGGGACTCGTTCCCGGGACTCTGGGATCACCACCTGAGCCGAAGGCAGTCGCTGAACCAACGGAGCGACCCAGGTGCTGGACAGGACAGGTCTTGGCCTGAGAGGTACAGTTTCCTGCCCAGGGCTGGCCTGGGAGAGATGCAATGTGCGTGTGTGTGCGTGTGTGTGTGCGCGCACGTGCGCATGTGTGTCTGTGTGTGTCTGTGTCTCTGTGCATGTGTGCATGTGTGTGGGGTGTGTCTGTATGTCTGTGTGTGCATGTATGTGTCTGCATGTCTTTCTGTGTATGCATGTGTGTATGCGTGCGTGTCTGTGTGTATGCATGTATGGGTGTGTGTGTGTGTGTATCCGTGTGTGTGCACGTCTGTGTACGTGTGTGCATGCATGTCTGTGGGTGTGTGTGTGTGCATGTGTGTGCGTGTGTCTCTGTGTATACATGAGTCTGTGTGTATGTGTCTGTATGTGTGTGCACACGTGTCTCTGTATCTCTGTGTCTGTCTATGTGTGTGTGTCTGTGTATCTGTGTGCATGTGTGTCTGTGTATGCGTGCGTGTATGCATGTGTCTGTGTGCGTGCATGTGTGTGCATCTCTTGTGTGCACACGTGTGCACGTGTGTGTCTGTGTGTGCATGTGTGCGTGTGTGTGCATGTCTGTGTGTGTGCACGTCTGTGTGTGGGAGCTAAAGCTTGACCACTGCTTCTGGCCTCTGCGAGCAACCTGCTTTGTAACACTGGGGGTCTGATGCGGGCACTGGTGTGTGATGTGGGATTATGAAGTAGGGCTTTGATAAATGATGTTTCTTATGTGACAGCATCTGTTAATGCAAGCTCATTCGTGGCTGGGGGGCGGCCGGCGTTTGTGTCCCTGCTCCTGGGACCCCTCGTCCTGCGGCTGGGACACCCCCGTAGGTGGAGCCTCACAGCAAAGACCGTGCTCTGCTCAGGACAGAGGTCAGCCGTGGCACAGCCTCGCACTTGCGGTGCCCCCTGACTGCGGCCCTTGCTGGGATGGGCCAGAGATGACCCAGGATGTGCAGGGCACCTGGGCCTGTGGTCTTGGTTTTACTCAGTTTTACAGGCAAAGCCGTGGGGAGCGGGTTTTATTACCCCATTGACCGAGGGTCAGAGAAGTCAGGTCGCCGTCCGGAGTCATCCTGGGACTTGGCCGGGCCTCTTGCTGGCCAGGGCGGAGGCTCACGCCAGCTCCTCTGGGAGCGTGTGACCTGTGTCTGGGGGCTGCCCGGGGCCAAGGACCTCCTGGTCTGGGCCCGCCTTCGGAAGGCCCCAGCCGCTTGGCTGTGGTGCGTTTCCTCTGTTGAAGAGTCTGAGTTGGTTGGTGTCTGTGCCTGGAGGAAAGGGCCAGCCCTGGCGAGAGTCCTCCTTGGACCCGCTCCCGCCCTCCCCAGGCTCCAGCGCAAGGCTCCCTCCAGAGACCAGCCCCCCTCCGCGGACTTAGGTAGCTGGTTCCTCCGCCTGGGCCCCTCCCTGCTCTGCTGGGGCGTCTGGGGGTGGGCTCGCGTCACCCACACGTGGCACCTGCACCCAGAGGGCTTCTGCAAGCCCATGATGCATGTAAGGGCCAAGGGGCGAGCTCCCTGGGAGCAGGGCGGAGGGTGTCTGGGTGGGGAGCTCATTCTGCCCCTTCTGCGGCCCTCTGCCTCCTGACATCCGCGGCCGCCTGTCTTTGCAGGAGACAGCAAGAAAGCTGGGGCGGCCCAGAGCTCCCCTGTCTGCCCCCGGATGCCCAGCCCAGCCTCTGTCCGCCATGACCTGCCGCCGTCTGCCCACACACCCAACCTGGATTCCTGCGATCAGCCTGTGACCATCCAAAATGCTATGGCCATCCTTAGAGACCTCCGCCAGCAAATCCAGGCTGGGCTGGAGCTGGCCCAGCACTGCCACCCCAGCGGAGGGCCGGAGCGGGGGCGGTCAAAGCCGAGGCTACAGGACCCGGCAGGGAGGCGGCAGTGGGGCCCCTGGAGCACCCCAGACATGCAGGGCTCCTTCTCCAAGAGTCCTCAAGCAGGGATGGAGGGGAGGCGCTCCTCCTTAGAGAGTGCCGGCGGCTTCCCCACTGGGCGTCGCTGGAGCGCCCTGGCTGGGTGGGAGTCCTATCCCCAGCGGACTGGAGCAGGCTCAGGATGGAGACCCTCCTTCCAGCGGCCCGGGAGCCCCCCTGAGAGGCTGACCTCCTTGCCTCAATGGCTCTGGAGTGCGTCGGCCGGGCAGGCCTCCAGGTCCCAGCGGACTGCAGCAGCCCCAGGACAGAGACCCTCCTTCTGGCGGCCCGGGAGCCCCCCTGAGAGGCTGACCTCCTTGCCTCAACGGCCCTGGAGCGCCTCGGCCGGGCAGGCCTCCAGGCCCGAGCGGACCGGCGCCACTTATGAAGCCTGGGAGACCCCCACCCAAAGACCCTGGAGCCCTGGGGGCCTGCGGTCCTGGACCGCCTCCTTCCCGCAGGGCGCAGGAGCCCCGTGCAAGGCCCGAGGCTCGCTCCTGCCTCCCTCAGGGGTGGAGCACCACGGGCTGAGGCCGGCCGGGGGAGCCCCTGGGGCAGCGGAGGAGGGCCGGGCGCCGCCACCCTGCCCGAAGCCCCGGGGGGCCCTGGGCCACCGCCACAGCGCCGAGGCGCTGCGCGAGTTCATGCGCCAGAAGGCGCTGGCCCGGCGGCGGCAGGCCCTGCAGGAGAAGGCCTCGGCCGCGCGGGCGCTCGAGCTGAGGGACCGGCGGCTGCAGGAGGTGTACAGGAAGCAGCGGGAGGCAGTCCTCGGCAAGGCCATCCCTGTGGTCTCCCAGACGACCCCCGGCATCGTGACCTTCTTCCCGCATTGTACGCAGGCCAGGGTAGGTGCTGGGGCCGTGAGCGCGTGGGGCCGGCCAGCCGGACCGCGGAGCTCCCGGCAGCCCCAGATGCTGCCTCCCCGGGGCTCGTGGGGGAGGGACCCCCGCCTCTGCCCCCGCCCTGGAGGGGGGCCCCCACGGGGTCGGCCTGAGCCCCTCCGGAGGCCAGCTTCTGGGGCTGAGACACAGGGCCTCGGGGTCTTCCGGCCGGGACGGGGCTCTGACCGTGTTCCCCTCTGTGCAGGGCCTGGAAGCTCCCGGGAGCCTGGGGCCGCCTGTGCTGCAGTGGAGCAAAGTGACCTCCGGCACGGTGCTGGGGGAACAGGAGGCCCCGGGCAGGTGGGTCGGCCGGCCGCCGTCGCTGGGCGGGGCTCCCTCTGCGCGGCGGGCGATCGGGGGGCACCGGTTCCCACAGCCCACTCGCGGGGCTCGCCGCAGGAGCATTGAGCCGTCCCCCGGCTTGGGGGACCACCCCCTCCCTGCTCACAGGGCATTTCAGCAGCCCAAAAGCAGCCCCCGTACCCGTCGGCGGCTCCCCCCAGCCCGCCGGTGTTCCGCCTGCACTGAGGCCTCTGTGGGGACGACGGTCCCTAGAAACGGGGTCCCGCCGCATGTGTCCGCTGGGGTCCTCGGAGCGTGCTTTCCGGGTCCACCCCGCGGTAGCGCGGCGGGCCTTCGTTCCTTCTTCACGGCCAAATAAGATTCTCCCGCACGACACGCCCCGCACGACGCGCCTGTCGGCCGGCGGGTGGACAGCAGGGCCTCCCCCTTCCCGCTACGGCGAATGAATTGTTGGTGGACCCGTTGCGTGTTGGGTTAGGGACCTGGGAGTGGCATCGCCGGGCGCCTCTCTGGGGGACGTCTGTGTCCCGCATTCGGGGAGCCAGCCGGTGGCCGTCCTCGCCCCCGCATCCCAGTGCAGCCCCCAGCAGCGGAGGGGGTCCCTCTCCCTCTGGGCTCTGCCAACCTCCTCTTCGCTTTTTTCCTCTTTTGTTTTCGCTATTGTGTATTTTATTTATTTTTTTTAAGACTGTATTTATTTGAGAGAGAGAGCAGGAGCAGGGGAGAGGAGGAGGGGGAGAAGCAGGCTCCCCGCAGAGCAGGGAGCCTGATGTGGGACTCGATCCCAGGACCCCAGGGTCATGACCTGAGCCGAAGGCCGACGCCCAAGTGACAGAGCTCCCAGGCACCCCTGTGTGTCTTCACTGAGCCGGGGCGGCCGCTCCGCAGGCCCCTCCTGCAGCGGCATCTGGAGGGGTCAGGAGGTCATCCCCACGCTGCTGGGGGCACTCGTGCAGAGCCCAGGCCCACAGAGCAGCCCAGAGTCGGTGTGGATTTTACCTGTTTACACTTGAGGTCTGGTAACGCCAGCGAGGATGCCGCTCCGTGAGTGCTCCCCGGCGTCTGCACCCACAGGGAGTCCCTCCCTCCACGGAAAGGCCCGCGGGGCTCCCGGCCGCCCTGCCCTGATGCCCCCGGTGTCCTCCCCAGACAGGGAAGGCTGTGCATCCTTCGTCCTGCTTCCTTGGGCTCTTATTTCCCTCCACGTTTTAAAGAAATTATAGGGAAACACACGTAACATGGACTTACCATCTTCACTGCTTTTCAGTGCCCAGTCCGGGGGCGTCCGTGCTCACACTGCTGGGCACCGTCTCCCCGTCCGTCCCCAGAACGTGGTCCTCTGCCCACACTGGACTCGGTCCCGTGCAACCCTGTTCCCAGCCCTGGCACCCCACTCCCCCTCCCTGCGTCTGTGGGTCCGACTCCTCGCGGGGCTCCTGGGAGCAGATCCTCTGGGATCGGTCCCTCCGTGCCGGGCTGACGTCACTGGCACCACGTCCTCCTTGATCCTCCGGGTCGTAGCAGGTGTCGGGATTCCTTCCTTTTTACGGAAAAGCGATGTTTCTGTTGCTGAGAGGTAGGTGCTCCTCATACGTCTGGGCACTGACCTTACGAGACCCGGGGCTTGTGATGAAGCCCCCCTCCCGGAAGCCGCCTTCTCACTCTGTTGACTGCGTCCTTCCACGCTCACAAGTTGTGCATTTTGAAATAATTCGGTTGATCTATTTTTTTAAAGATTTTATTTATTTGACAGAGGGAGAGAGATCACAAGTAGACAGAGAGGCAGGCAGAGAGAGAGGAGGAAGCAGGCTCCCCGCCGAGCAGAGAGCCCGATGCGGGGCTCGATCCCAGGACCCTGGGATCATGACCTGAGCCGAAGGCAGAGGCTTTAACCCACTGAGCCCCCCAGGCGCCCCTCGGTTGATCTGTTTTTTGTCTTGTCGCCCCGGCTCTTGGTGTGAAGCCCTGGAACTCGGTCTTTCTCAGGCCGTGTGTGGCGGCTCTTGTCTAGAGACCTCGTAGCCGCGCCTCCAGCCACAGTCACTGTCAACGGACACACTCCTTCCCAGAGGCTGCGCCAGGCTCACCCCTGCGCACACCTGCTTCTGACACGCTGAGGCGGACGCGCGCGCCGGACCTGACGCTCTCTACCCTCTCTCCCTGCAGCTTCTGCCTGTGTTTGAACAGAGCCTTGAACCACACTGAGGCTCTAGAGCTGGGCGGCCCCCAGGACGGCCGGGATGGTGCCCCCATGCTGATGTCCGCCCGCTCCTCCCCGGGCCCCCTGAAGCTCCAGGACCTGACCACCCGCCCCCCGTGCCCAGGAGTGTGCATCTACCTGGACCCCGAGGAGAGCGAGCGCCTGGGCACCCCGGGGCCCCTGCACTTCCGCTACAAGCAGGCCCGGCTGCAGGCGCTGGAGACCATGGCCAACGTCCTGAAGCAACGGATCGACATCCTCACAGCCAAGCTGCACAGGCCGGAGGCGCCGGATCCTCTCGGGGACCTGGTGTCAGACCCCAGCACCGTGCCTGCCGCCCCCATCTGCTCTGGGGCCCTGGTGCCCAACGGGAGCAGAGGGGCCCCCTGGGACCGGGCTGACATGCCGGCCAGGACGCTGGTCTCTCCCACCTGCTTCCTGGACCGCAGGCCGCTGCCGTGGAGCCCTGACTGGGAGCGGCGACAGAGCGTGAGCCCGAGAGGCCACCACCACAGCGAGCCCCCAGGTAGGGCCACTGCCCGGGCTGCGAGCAACCACCAGCCCCACCAGGGGCCAAGGGGACCCCGCTTTCCCCTGCCCCTCAGCTTCCTCTCCCAAAAGGAGAGATAATGACGACAATATGACAGCGGGTGCCTGGGCCACCTGGGGGCTGTCGGGGACGGTCCTGGCAGAGCCCAGCCATGTGCTGAATCTTCCATCCGCTGCAGACCTTGTCAGCACCTTGGCCCTGGTGGGAGGAGGGGTGAGGTCTGGCCCTGAGGCTAATGTGCCTGTCACCTCCCTGTCCTGCCTCCGAAGAGGGGCGAGAAAGTAGACGCGGCCCTCCAGGCCCCTTCTGCCCTGGGGGCTGGGGGTTGGGGGAGCCCTCCCTCCGTCCCCACTGCCACCCGCCAGTGGCTCCTCCCCTCCTGCCAACTCCTGGTGTCCTTCGCCCCAAAGGTTTCACGGAGGACGGGCGTTTGGAGCTGGGTAACAGGCTGGCAAGAAACACGGCTTCCTTGCAGGCCCTCGGCCCCTTCCTCGGGAGGTGAGCCTGCGTGCCCCCGCCGCGTCCCGGCCGTGCCACAAGCCGCCGGCAGGGCACAGGGTGCACAGGGGTCTGGGTGCAGCTGGGCTGCTGGGGGAGGGACCCAGCTACTGACCCGCCCGCGAGAAGCCCCCACACCAGGGTCAGGCCCTGCCGGCTCTGGCGCTGACCACACGGTGGCTCAGAGACCGCACTCTGGCTGGGCTGTGGGCAGTGGGCCCCCGACCCGAGACCCCCGCTGATGCGGGGACAGCCCCTGAATGCGCCCCTTCCGCACACTCCTCTGCCCCGGCTCCCGGCCCCAGCCAGACACTGCCGGCCACACTTTCCGGCGGATCCCGTGTCCCGTGTCTAAGTGCTCACAGACCCACCCACAGACCCTTGCACCTTCTGGTGGCTTTCCTCCCCCGCACGGCCTGAAGCCTTCGGGCCCCTTCACCACACTCCTTCCCAGGGCCCGCGGAGTCCAGCTGGTGGAACAGAATGCTTGCTGCCAGCAGGGGGCAGCATTGGGCTGGGCATCTGGTTCTCCCCAGCCTGCGCCCCAGACCCAGAGGAGAGGTCGGGGAGGGGAGAATCCCGAGGTTGACCCGGAGCCTGGGCTCCAGGCGCACACCCCACATCTGTACGTCCCCCTGCAGACCCAGCGGCTCACACCGCCAGGCGTTCCCACCCAGGGGCCCCTCACACCCGGGCGCTGCGTCCTTCCCGCCCCCCACCTGCCCCAGCAATGACCAGGGTGCAGGGTCGTGCTCTGGACGACCCAGCAGCCTTGCCGTGCAGGAGTTAGGGCCCAGGGGCTTGCGGGCCCCTCAGCGTGTCCGGAAAAGCTGCCTGGCCCGTCCCTTGCTGATCCCTGCTTGTGGCTCTATGGCCCCCGGTCGCCTCCCTCACCGCCTGGGTCTGAGGATGAAGGTCAAAGCCCCCTCGTCCAGCTTGTGGCCTTCCCTCTGCTGCCCCAGGCTGGGGCCCCCCAACTCCTCCAAACCCAGGGCCTGGCCCGGCCTGCTGCCTCTCACGCCAGTTTCTGAGTTGGGGTGTGGCCATGCCCCACACTGTCCCTTCCCTGCTGGGACCGTGGGGCTCTGTCTGGCCTGGCACCCAGTCTGTCCCCAGCACGGCACGGTGAGGACGCCGGCTCCCGTCCTCCAAGGGCCCGTCCGCCCCAGCACCTCCGGAAGGAGGAGGCAGGGCGCGCCCCAGCTGTGTGCGTGCGGCCCCTGCAGGCCGTGCCGTCAGCGCTCTGTGGAATGTGTTCTCGTTCCCACTTGACAGACAGCAACACTGAGGCCCAGAGATGCGCACCAGGCCCTGCTCCTCCTCCACGCTCAGCCTGCTCATACGGCGGAGCTGGGTCGTGTCCAGAGGCGGGGACTTTGTGGCCGGCAAAGCCCATGTGTTCGCTGTGTGTCTCTTTATGGGACGTGTTCGCTAACCCCCGCGTGTCTACGGACGGCCTCGCGAGCATTCCCACCCAGCGGAGCCGCTGGGCGCCCCTGCAGGGACCTCGTCCGCCCCATCCGCGCCTGTCCCCTCACGCTCACGGGCTTCGGCAGCAGACCCCGCCCCATCCAGGGTCTTTCCGGATTCGGCCCCCCACCCGTCCATCACGCCCTGGGGCTGCTCCCTCTTCCCAGGACCCTCTTCCCTGCCGTCTCCCCTGCAAGGCCAGGGGCTGCAGGGGCGGGAGCAGGCGGTCACGCAGCAGGCGCTCCACCAACACCTGGAGCAGCAGGAGGAGGGCCGTGCCCCCTCCCCCAATCTCCAGCAGTCCTGTCGCTGTGCACAGGGAGAGGAGGGACACGAGGCAGAGCCGTGTGCCCTGCGGACACAGGCGCCCCGTTCCCACGGTCGTTTCCTGGGCGCGGCGGCTCTCCTGGCCTACTGCTGCCTCACGCCTTCCTCCTAAGCCTGTCCGTGATGTGTGCTGGCCGGCCTCAGGGCAGGGGTTAGGGTGGCCAGAGTGGGGGCCGGTCTCCGAGTCCAGCTGGCCCGGTGTGATCCCTGCGTCCTCGGGCACCTGGCCGGCTCAGGCTCCCTCCGTGGGACGGGGCAGGTGCCATGAGCAGGTGGCCATGAGGGTTAGGGCTGGCGTATCCACTCTGGTCCGCTCTGGGCCCAGAGACAATGCCCCTCAGCTGATGGTAAAGGGAACGACAGAGATGAATGAAGAACTTGCCCCGTGCCCCTTATCCCCAGGGTGGCCGTGGCCCCCCAAAGGGCCCGGCGTGGGACCAGACCCAGAGCAGGCCCCGGCTTCCAGCAGAGGGCACCCTGGTCCCAGCGCAGTGCCCAGCCGTGCCGGTGGAAGCCGGGCTGCGGCCGTCTGAGCTCCGGAGGGCTGCTGGTCCCCGGGGTCCCCGCTCACAGATGACGCCCCCCCAAGCTGGGGACACTGCTGGTGGCGGTGTCTCTGGGCACCACCTGCTCACGGCTGTCCCCCTGGTCCTCTGGTCGCAGCTCATTCCCTTCGCAGGCCTCGGGTCCCTGGCTCCAGCCGTGGACACGGCGGGTCTGAGAGCTGCTTTGTCGAGGCCAAGGGAAGCCGATCGCCGCGCCCCCAGCCCCCAGCTTCCTCGTACCGCGTGGATGTGCCCGCCCCACTCTGCTCACGTGTGTGTTTCTGTGCCCCCAGCTCACTCGGGGTGCCAGCCGCGCTGGACCCCACCCGCGGCTCCCTGCAGCTGGAGGACGTGTCGGCGGCCAGGGGGCCGGGCTTGGTCACACCCTGGCCCACGCGAGGCTGCGGTAAGGGCGAGCCTGCGGACGGGCCCTGGGCTGGCTGGTCGGGTGGCCGGGGAGGTCCGCTGGGGACCCCGTCCACTGCCTGACGCTCCGGTGTGTCCCCGCGGGTGCAGAGACCCGTTTCTATGTGGAGAGCATCCACGCGTCAGTATTAAAGTTTTTTGGAGGCTTTCGGGACCCAGCTGCTTGCTCTGCGCTCTTGCCACGCCTCTGCTGTGACCGATACCTGCTCCGATGAGGGCCCTTCACAGCCCTGCTTCCGGGCCTCTTCCTCCGGGCATGCACCCGCCCAGGCTCCTGCCTTTCCTTTTGCTTCTGAAGGGCTTTGTGCTGGGTTTCAGATGCGGAGACTTGCTCAGGACCACAGGGCTGGTGCAGAGCCAGGGGTGCAGGGGTGCATGGGGCGGGGCCCTGTCTGGTGTGCTGGGCGGCGTGGGTGGGCCGTGGGGGTGCTCCGCCCAGGGCCTGCTCGGGGAGGGGCAGTGGCAGGTCCCTGGCACAGCGGCTGGGACCGAGAGGACCGAGTGGCTGGGGATGTGTGGAGAGGGTGGCCTGTTGGGGGTGGAGGGATCCATGCCATCCCCACCTCACGGTCAGACTCTCCCACCTCCCCTGCCCGAGGGACCCTCCAGCCTGTGGTAGCGGCACTGGGGACCCTCACGCCTGACCCTGCGTCTCCCCATCCCCCGTGGCCCCGGGAGCCTTAGCAGCCCGCTAATTCACTTGTTTGTTTCTCTCTGCTCTTCCAACCTGTACCCACTGAGCCCCTGCTGTGCCCGGGGCCGACCCGAGATCAGGCCATGCCCTGGAGGCACCTGCTGTTAGTGGGGGCGCCTGCTGTTAGTGGGGCGGGCGTCAGGAGACGCTCAAGTGAGGGCAGGTTCTGAGCGATAAGTGACGAGGATAAGTGACCGGCTCCCCGGCAGGGGTTTCCACCGCGTTTCCAGTCCCAGAAAGGGCAGCCCAGAGAGGGGCAGTGAGCGGCCTGGGGCGCCCGGGGAGGAGCCGGCATTCGGGCTTGGACACAGGTGTCAGCACTCTGTCCACCCTTGTTGCCCTTCTGGAGGGTTGGCTGAGCAGGGGGATGGCTGGCCGCTGTGAGGGTCAAGGGTGAGTCCTAGTCACCTGGGGGTGGCTGCCTCCTGGCCAGGGTCCTGCAAGGGGGTCAGGCTCTGGCCTTCCCTCCAAAGGGGGCAGCCCTCTCTCTAGCCCTCGGCCCCACTTACCACGTCCACAGGGACGAGCAGCGGGAGTGGCTCCTTGCTCTCGGGAGGGACGTCCGCGGTGGGGGCCTCGGTCCCCAGCGGCCCCCCTGAGCAGCCCCGGCAGGAGTGAGCACTCCAGTCCCTGCACTGCGGCTGGGGTGAGGACCCAGGAGGCACTGGCTTCGGGGGCTTCAGGGGACAGTGGGGACAGCCCGCCGTCCACACCTCCACATGCGGGGCCCTGGCCACCAGGAACCTGGACGCTGCTGCGCGTTCCCGAAAGCTGGGGGAGCACAGGCGGCCCGTCTCTCGGCTGTCAAGTGGGCCGACGTGAAGCTTGGAGTCGAGGCAGAAAGCCCGTGACCCTGAGGACAGCGGGGCTCTCAACTTCGCTGCTGCTGGTTAGCAGTGCTCTGTCCCCCGGGCCTCCCGGGACGCCGGGCACACGTGCCCCCCCCCACTCGCTGTCCCTGAGCGGTGTCTGCCTGCCTGGGGGTCGACATCTGCGGGGGGCGGGCAGCCCTGCCTGGAGCCATGGGGAGGGGCGTGAGAGCAGAGGAGGGGACCTCTCCGCATCCCGAGGGGGAAGCCATCGGGCATGGGCGGGAAGGACAAAATACCTACACTGTGGACTTCCCTCGCCAAGGCGTGAGCTTCCCCACGGGCTCACTCAGGGGCGGCCGTCGGGGTCGCCTGGGCTCCAGGCAAGGACAGGCCTTCCTGCAGAGCGGCCCCTCTCCCCAGCTGCGTCTCCGCCGGGTAAGGGGCTGGGCCGAGTAAGAGGGGGCTCCATGCCACCTGCTGTGGGGGCTCGGGGTCCCCAGGGCCCCACCCCACCCCTGCCAGGCCTTCCGGAGAAAGGAGACAGGCAGAGCTGTCGGGGGCCCCTGCTCTGTGCCTGTGAACCATCCTTGGGAACCTCGGAGTCTGGTCTGGGAGTTGCTGTCGGCCAGCGGCCCTGGCAGCTTCCGCCGGCCCACCTCCAGGCTGCTTCTCCCGGAGGCGGGGAGCAGGAGGGATGGTGGGTAGAGGCTCACCCCTCTCAGTCCCTCCCGTGTCCCTCCTTACACTGTCTGTGGGGCAGGGCCTAGCCCTCTGTACACGGACCGAAATTCTCTGGCAGGATCTCTTTACCCCGAGGCTGCAGGCCGCCCCCAAGACTCTGAAATCTGAGCTGCCCCTCCTGGAGTAGGTGGTGGGCCGTGAGCACTTGACGGTCTGATCCTCACTGCCGTTCCAGCTGCGGCCCGCCACCCGCGTGCGCCTCGGAAACTTCCTGAGTGGACTCCTGAGCATCCAGGCGCTGTGGGCCCCGCGTGGGTCTCGCCGGTCTCAGCGACCTGGGGACGTCCCATCCTCACGCCCCTGCCTTATGGAGAGGGAGCCTGATGCTCAAGTAGCCCCATCACCTCGAGCCAATAGGTGGCAGAACAATTGGTGGGACCCAGCTTTTCCGGCTGGGGCAGTGCCATCCAGTAGACACACGTAGACCACCCGGTAGTACTTACCCTCAAGACCACGTTGTCCAGTGGAAACTTCTGGAAGGAGGGGAACGTTCTAGAGATTCTGAGCAATCCAGTGTGGTAGCCACCCGCCATGTTGGCTGTCTAGGCAGTGAAACGGGGCCAGTGTGACCAGAGTGGGGCATGTTAGGTTTTAGTTCCCTTTCATTTAAGTGTGAATGTCCGTGGCACGCGTGGCGCCCGTGGCCGGGGCGGACAGAGATGAGCTCCCACGCCGGCGGCACCCCCACCCAGGGCGCGGTGTCCTGTCAGCTCCCTGCCGGCTTCAGGCCTGATTCCCTGAGCCCAGCCTCACAACTGAGAACACGCTTGTCGTGACACGCCCGCCGTGGGGACAGCTCGCTTTCTCCTGGGTCACGGCTCAGAGCTCGGGGCCATGGAGCCCGTGTCTCCCTGGTGACCGTCCGGGATGCTGACGTGGTGTGGCCGAAGATGACAAAGAACACCCCTTCCTGAGCCTTCGAGCCTCCCAGGTGCCCACAGGATGGTCCGCGGGCGCCCGGCCTGTGGGGTCCTGAGCACCTTCTCTGCCTCCTGCTTCTCCCAGGGGCCACAAAACAAAAGCAAGGGAGGATGCTTCCTTCTCGGGGAACTTCAGCTCGGAAGAGCCTTCAAGCCGCTCCCCCAGCGGGTCTCCGTCCCCCGGGGAGGCCGGCGGGGAGGGAAGGACTGGACACGCTCAGCACGCGTTAGGTGGCCCGAGCACCTGCGTCCCCCCAGCCTTCGTGCTTCGGGGTTTTCTCAGTGCCGTGCAAATGGCCCGGGGCTGGTTTCGCTGCGGTCCCCAGCCGCTCCACCCCTGGAAAGCTGGGCGGCTCTGCTCTGGAGCAGGAGCACAGTCGGGGACATATTCTCGCTGCACCCTGGCCAGTGCGGACGACGGTCATCCAAGAGCCACCAGGAGGGCCCGAGCCCCTGGAGTGAGCCCTCACGCCCTCCTCTGTCTGCTCCCACCAGGCCCAGCAGCTGGCCGCCCCTCTGACCGTGGAGTCATCCCTAGAGGCAGCCACCAAGGAACCAGGAGCACCAACGGTGTGCAGAGCCCGACCCGGAGCCCCCACTGCCCGCGGGGACTTCCTGCCCCAGGCCGGGAGGCTGAGGTTCCCGTGCTCATTCTCGAGAGCAAGCCCAGACACCCCAGGGACGCCTGGGGACCTGCCCAGCTGTGACCCTGATGACAGCGGCGGCCACTGCCGACCACCCCACACACGCTCAGTCATCTCACTGCCGGGGAGGCTGGCACCTCGTGTTCCCGCCCAGGCGCCGAAGGGCTAGCGATGTGTCCCAGGTTCCCCGGGGAAGGCAGACGAGCCAAGGTCTGTGTGCGTGGCTCCCGCTGTCTCTGCAGACTTGCGCATTGCTCCTGGGGGACTGTGTCCGAGGGCCAGGCGGCCCGAACCCCGAGCGGAGGCGGAGGAGTCCCCGCAGCCGGCTGCCTCCCTCCGACCCTGGGTCGCCCTCCCTGGGCGCCTGCCCTCCTGCAGGCGAGGGCCACGGCCGCTCAGCTGCCCCTTCTCTGTGGCTCCCACAGGTCGGCGCTCCGGGCACCTTGCCAACATCCCCGGGAAGTCCCCGAGCTCTCTCGAGTCCCTGCAGGTGTGTCCTGCCCCCATCCTGTTGGGCTGTTGACAGCTGTGTCCCCGGTAGGCCTGCCTGGCTGGGGAGAGCTGGGAGCTGCCCTCGCCCCCTGAGGCTGAGCAGAGAGGCCCGAGCGGGGGGCTTTCGGGGTCCCTCGGAGAAGCGCGGCACCCCCTGCTCTCTTGGGCCCAGGGCTTTGGGGAGCCATGGGGGCAGCCGTGTGGGGTTCGCAGGGATTCTGAGGCTTGGGCCCTCCCTGCAGCTGGACCAGGAGAAGCAGGAGCGGGTGTTGGCCCTTCTGCGGCAGCAGGCAGAGCTGGAGGTCTGGGAGACGCAGAAGGCCCTGGACCAGCTGCTCTTCAAGCACCGGCTGGAGGTCAGCCGGCCCGAGGGCTCTCCATGGGCATGGCCCGCTCCCTGCCGGGGGACAGTGCCACCCCGCCTGCCCCCCCCCCGCCCCGAGCCCGGGGCCCTTCCAGGTGGATTTGGCTCTCTGGCTGCGTGTGGGCCGCCTGCCTTCATGGAAGGGCAAGCTGGGGAGGGTGGGCCACAATGCCACCTGAACCGTGGGCCCCGCCGGGGCCCGGAAGAGGGCAGCACGGCAGCCTGCCAGAGGCCAGCTCAGTGGGCTACACACAGACGCTCGGTTTAGGGCGGAAGCAGGATGTTTTGGCCTACTGCCAACCCAGGGGCTCCTGGCTGAGGGCACAGGTGACTGCCTGAGCCTGTGTCCCGGGCCTGTTGGCACCTGAGTCTTGGGCCCTCTGCTGGAGCTCATGAGCCGATGTGTGCAGGACACACAGCCCTGGCAGGTCTGACGGGAGGGCGGGGCCCACATCTCGAAACCACCTACGCCCAGCCCCTTGCGCTCGCTGGTCCAGGTGGTACACATGGCCCCCGGCCCTGGGCCCGACGTCCGGGACCCAGCTGGATGTGACCAACCTTCTCTGTCTTTGGTTGGGGGACTGTTGGGATGTACTCACAGTACATACGGGGAGGCATTCCCAGGGGGGTACCTGAGCCTGGGGAAGTGTGTGCACACACGTACACGCACGTGCCTGTGTGTGCGAGAGCCACACACACCCGCCCCCGGGTTCCAGCTCGCTCCTTCCCCTCCTTGTTCCCAGCATCACAGCTGCTGGGTACTTGCGGCTGCTGCAGCTGGGGTGCGGGGCTGTGGTTCCCGGCCATCTGAGCCCCCAACTTTCGGGTGCTCCAGCTCTGGCCTTTCTCTGCTCGGCACCTGCCCCCTTCCCCCACCCTGCCACACCCAGCCCTATCTGGCGGCGGGGGGAGGGACCCGTCAGCCCCACATGGAGGATGGACCAAGGAGGGCTCTGAGGTCGGGGCCCCCATCCCCACTAAGCCCCCCGCCTTCCTATTCTTGCAGCGTCTGATGGAGAAACACTCCGCCCAGGCCAGGCCAGAACCAGCTTCGGCTTCGGAGCGGGAGCAGCCACCGGTGTGTAGAGGCCTGGAGCCCACAGCCTCTCGGAGCACCGGGACCGCCAGACCCAGGTGGGGTCCCGGGTGTAGCAGAGGGTGGGCGGGCCGTGTGGGACAGGCGCGGGCGGCTGGTGCCGCTGGGACCGCGTCCAGTGCTTCCCCCTGCAGATCACACCCGGCCCGGGGCGGAGGTGCCGCCACACCCTCCCAGGGTCCCCAGGAAGGACAGCAGAGTCAGGAGGACGAGTCGGCTTCTGCAGGTGGGAGTCAAAACCAGGCACGCGGCAGGCGCCCGACCCTGTGCGGGGGGCAGGCAGAGGGGCCCGGCTTTCAACAACATGCTCCCCGGTGGACGGCTCTCCGGGGGCTTCCCCTTCCCTGTCCCGGACTTCGTGCTCCTGCCGGCGGCACCTGCCGCAGACGGTTCAGGAACTCCACGAGTCTCCTTTACTGTTGGAAACACTCCGGCCCCCCTGAAGGTGTCTGCACACACCCATTCCCCGTGCGTGCTCCAGGTGGTGTAGACAGGATTCCATCTCTGCTTTCACTGTCCTTCCGCCTGGAGGACGTCCGTTCCCACTTCTGCTGGCGCCGGTGACACAGCCCCTCCGCTTTCGTAAAGCCCAAGGACAAACCCCTTTCACCTTTGCCGAACGGAGAACGCCAGGTGGAGGGTTTTCCTCCCAGTTGACGCGCTGCCCGGTCGTGCGGCTTGGCCCATCTGCGAGGAGAAAGCTGGGGTCAGGCTCGCTCTTCTCCCACGCGAGAGGCGCCTTTCAGCCCTGGCTGCCTCGCCCGCTTTCTCTTCGTTACTGGGTATGACGGGCTTGGGTGAAGCGTCTCCGTCTGTCTGTGTCTTGTGCTCGGGGTGTGCTGCGCACCTCGCGCCTGCGGATGTATCGTATTCGCCGTGTTAGGGAAAGTCCGGCCACCGTGTCTCCTGGGTCCTCACCTCGCCTCCACCCGCCTGGGTGTCTCACCACCTTCGGTTCTTTCTGTGTGGTTGTTTGTTTCTTTTTTTCTTCTGTGTTTCCTTCTGGAGAGTTCCCACCGCGGTGCCCTCAAGTTCATGACTCCTCTGCGGCGTCGCCGCTGTCACCAAGCCCCCGCAGCGCCTTTTCTTCTCAAGCATTTGGATTTTCATCTCTAAAAGTTCCATCTGGACACTTTTTTATATCATCCCTGATTCTACTTAACTTTTTAAACATAGGGAATGCAGTTATAAAAGCTTTTAAAGTCCCCCTCTGGCTCATGCTACTGTCTGGGTCGGTTTCGACTGATGGATTCCTCTCGTTATAGGTCATACTTTCCTGCTTCTTCACATGCCCGCTGGACGCTCTGAATGTTACCCTGTTGGGTGCTGTATTTGTGTGCTCCCACACACGGTTGTGAGCTTTGTTTGGATGCAGTTACTTGGACACAGTCGGATCCTTCCAGGGCTTGCTTTGATAATTGCCAGGTGGCTGTGAGGCAGGGCTCAGTCTGTGACCGAGGCAGGACCTTCTGTGAACTCTGCCCCAACACCCATGGATCATGAGGTTCTCCAGCCTGGCCAGTGCAGATGGGAGCAACTCCGGTCTTCTGCTCCTTCCCGATGCTTCTCTCCCCAGCACGGGTCCCTTCCTCATACCATTCCCACCGAAGGCTCTCAGGAGACAGTCCAAACCTCCGGGTTCTCCCTGTGCGGCTCTCTCCTCTCTGATCCTTGTTCCCTGAGTTCCAGCTGTCTGTGTCTCTCCAGACTCCCAGCTCCATCTCCTCTCCTGAGGGGTCTGCAAGGCTCTGCCTCAGTTTCCCCTCCCTACACTGCAGCCTAGAAACACTCTCAAGGCAGTAAGCTGTGACAATCAGGGGTCTCACCTGTCTCGCAGGGATCACTTGGGCTCTATCACCCGATGTCCGGTGTCTGGAAAGTCGTTCTTTCGCATGTATGTGTAAACATGTATACATCTGTATGTGCACGTATGTGTCTTTTTTTGGTTTTAGTGCATTTTAAAGTCATCTTTAGTGGGACAATAAATGCAGAACCCAATCCCTTTCACTCTCTCGGTGGGAGGCACAAGTCCTCACGCGAACTTTGTAAAATGACGGAGTCCTTTTTGCCCGCCGCCGGCACCGAAGCACAGCAAGCACGGCTCAGCAGCAACAGCTGCCCTTGCCCAGAATCTGGGCTCTGCCACCCTGCCTGCTTGGAGCTGGGCCTCAGATGGGCCACTCCGTGTCTCCGGCCTCAGTCTCTCCTTCTGTGGAAGCGAAGCAGCAGGACTCACGTCCCCCCCGGTCTGGTCTTTTTGTATGACCAGTGGGTTCACAAACAACCTGGCATCGGGACAAAGGAGATGGTGATGTTCTGGTGTGAAGCCGTGTGTGCGGGGGTGGCCAACCGCCCCAGACACCCTACTTGAGAGGCCCTCCTGGAGAAAAGTCCCCTGGAACCCCTACATGACCCAACCACCAACTGCTTTCTGTCCTCAGGGCCGAGACGGGAAGTGAGAGCAGACCAAGCTCCCCCGGAGCTGCCCCTGGCCAGGCTGTACCCTCGGGCCAACCCCACCTGCCAGGTACAAGGAGAGGCGCCCTGGGCAGGGGGGTCCACGGGAGGCACGGGCAGCACCTTTTGTTTTGTTTTGTTTGAAAAGGAAAGAGGGAGAGAGCGCGCATGAGCGGGGAGGAGCGGGGGGAGAGGGAGAGGAAGGCTCCCCGCTGAGCGAGGAGCCCGACGTGGGGCTCGACCCCAGGATGCTGGGATCCTGACCTGGGATCAGGATCCAGCCGCAGGCGCCCCTGGCAGCAGCTCTTAGACTCAGATCCTCCAGCTGGAGCCGTCAGGTGCTGAGGCCCCTCTCCTAGAGCTGCACCTGGGGCGTCTCGGCTGCAGGTCTGGGCGGGGAGGCGCTCCCCACCACCGGCATCACCCGCCCTTCCAACTGACATCTACCCAAGCCCCTTCCTCATGCCTGGGTGGTGGGTCAGAGCAGGCACTTCAACAAAGTTCTTCGGGCAGGGCTGGTCCCCACCTTTCAGGGTGCACACTTCGGGGCAGGAGCTCCTTGGGAGCTCACGGTCTGGGAGGGAGGTACTCCGCCTCAGGAAAGGAGGCACGACGGGGCTGGGGATGAGTGAGGCGGGCGGTCCCGGAGGGCTTCTCGGAGGCGGCGGCCTCCCCTGGGCGGGGCAACGCTCCCACCCAGCGAGGCTGGTCCCGGAGCGGCCTGCTCGGTCTGTCCCACCACAGTGGAGCCTGGCGGGGCCCCGGAGCGTCGACGCCACCGGAGCCCCGGACCACTTCACGCTCCAGATGCTCGAGCTGAGCCTCCGCGAGGAGGAGCTGCGCGCGCAGCACCAGACTGCGCTGCTGCGCCTGCGCGAGAAAGCGCTGGAGGAGAAGATGCGCGCGGAGCTGGCCGGGTTGGAGCAGCGGCGAGGGTGAGCGCATGCGCGGGCCCGCCCCGCTCGGGCCCGCCCCCCGGCGCCAGGCCCCGCCCC
>LNAC01000469.1:592157-602660 GCA_002007465.1 Ailurus styani | reverse complement strand
CCCGCGCCCGGACTGCACGGGTCCCAGCGGGGACGGCCGTCCGCGGGCAGTTAGCTAAGGCGGTGACGCGGCGAGGACGGAGCCCGCCCGCCGCGCCGCCTCTCCCGGGAAGCCCGGCCCGCTCTGCAGGCTCGCTGAGGGACGCACGCTCGGGCTGTTGACAGCGTTCGGAACGCACTTTGCAGCAGCAGCACCTTCCCGCGCCCCCGCCCCCGCCCCGGCCGGCGGCCTTCCAGCCCGGCCCGCTCCGCGTCCGTACACCTGCCGCGCCGAGGGACTGCCGCGCCGGGAATGCCTGCGGGCGGGCTGGCGGCGTCCGCGGCCGTGCATTTTGCTGCCTTGACATTTGATGCATGATAGCTTTGTGATGGCCCCCCCATGCAGGTGCTCCGGGCGGTGGGCGAGCACGCCAGGCTGTGCGCGTGCTGTGCCGCGATGCGCCCCCCAAGGGACCCCCTGGGTGGGCTGAGCTCGGGGTGCAAGGCACGGCCCTCCCTTCGTCCGCCAGCCCTGAAAGTGGTCATGAGGCGTAGGCGGGAAGAGTGAGAGCCTGGGCTGGGCCCCCGGACCCCCCGGGCTCCCCCTGCCTGTCGGAGCGGTGGCCATCCCAGGTCCCCGGGGCTGCCCAGGCCCCCGCGTCTGCCAGTCTCCACGTGCACTTGCTGGCCGCCAGGTGGGCAGTGGGTCCTGCCTCCTCCCTCAGGTGTCTGGGCAGTGAGGGGAACGCCGCGGTGCTGGCAGCCTTGGCAGAGAGGCAGAAGCAGGCCCTCAGCAGCCTTGAGCAGGAGCAGGTGAGGGCCAGCTCAGCCCTGAGGGGTGGGCAGGCGACTGGCACGGGCTTGGTCCCGCCCCCCTCCTGGCTGGCCTGGGAGCCTTCTGCACCACACCGTGGTAATTCCCCAGCCGTCACCACCCTCCCGGGGGGCTCTGGACCCTGTGGTGCAAGGGGAGCACCCGGGGCCGGAGGGGCAGCGTGGCCTCGGTCCTGCCCCCTGAGGCCTCCTAGAGCCTCTCCAACCGGAGGCTGACAGCAGCGTCCGCTGCGGGGACTGCAGGGGCCGTAGCGCGGCGAGCACCGGGCAGGGGGAGTGTGCACCACCACTCAGGGGCTCGCTAGCTGCTCCGAGCCCAGTGTCCCGGGGCCCCCTGTGTGGTGGGACCCATGTTAGCCCCCTTTGTGCAGATGAAGGAACTGAGGCTCAGTGTAGGGAGCTTGCCTTGCTCAGGGACCCACAGAGGGACAGGGAGGGGTGATGCTAGGTGGACAGAAACCCCCCCACCCTGATGGCCTGTAAGGGCCAGGGAGGTGGGGTGGTCCATGTGCAGATTCCAGGCAGAGGGGCCAACGGGAGGAGACCCAGACAGAAAAATGCAGTTGACACCATGACGGTGAGCTGTGAAGGGAGTTTAGAAGGGGCTCGAGTTATCACATGGCAATGAGGTGGCAAACCAGGCGGTCTGAGCCCCTGACCCCTGGGGCTTGAGCAAGGGACCCAGCTCTGCCCCGCCTTAGTTTCCTCTTCTGACCTATAAAGGCTGCCACCTCCCGGGGAGGGTGTGCAAAGACCCGAGCAGGTGCTCCAGGCAAGGCGGCTCGGCCGAGGGGTGTGCCTCCAGAGACAAAGCAGGGACCAGAGGACACCTGCAGACAGTTCAATGAAGGGACGAGTCCAGGGGGCGGGGCGGGGGGGGGACAGAGGGAGGACTGCGTGGGAGAGGGCAGAGGGGCCGCCAGCCTGTCCCCACCCAGCCTAGAGAACAACACCGTGCCTTCCCTCCCGCCCCTGCCAAGCCTCCTGTCGGCCGAACCCAAGATGCTGAGTGGGATGAGAAGGGCACCTGGAGGGGCTCGGGGAAGGCCCCACTGGAGCCGGGCTGCCCCCCACGCACCCTTTCCCCCCGGCCATCACCGTCACCCCATGGTCTCTCTTTGGGCGCGGTTGGGGGTTTGCTGACGTCTCCTCTGGCTGGTTCAGAGAGAAATCCGATGCCTGCGGAGCGCTTACCTGTTCTCCCACGAGGAGAGGAAGCTGGTCCTGCAGCACCAGAGGGACACGCTCTCCCTGCGGATGGCTGTGGCGCAGCTGCAGCGGGAGCTCGAGGCCCCGGCCCGGCCGCCTCAGGTGGGTGCACCCCCTGGGCCGGAGGGTTGTCACCCGTCCTGGCTGCCCCACAGGACCCTGCAGGACCCAGAGCGGGGACGGCCTGGGGAGAGGGGCGGCGGGGAGAGCAGGAGGGGCGGCCACCCCTGCAGGGGCCAAGGAGGTTTCCTGGATACCACGGCCCAGGCTGCGCAGGGGGACCCAGACCCCCCCCACCATGGTAGGGGAAGGTGCTCCGGGCCCAGGAGTGGGGTGAGAAGCCCAGTGGGAAGGGGGGGTCGACTGGAGCTGAGGACGGGGCCGGGGCTGGTGGCAGCTGAGGCAGGAAGGAAGGGTGGCCTTGCTCCGACTCCCCGTCCCTACCAGCTGCCACATGGAGGGGGCTGTGTGGACACGGAGCGTGACCGCCGTCCCCAGCCTCCACATCTCCTCTGTTGAGACGGGTGTGCAGATGGCCTCACTTGGCGGGGTGGGGATGGAATGAACTGGGTTCTTCTGTTTAGCGGTCACATCGCGGGGTGAGCAGCCGGCGGTGTGCGCCCTGCCCCAGGCCGACCTGCAGGACAGGGGACTGGGGCTGCCCGTTGCCAGAGTATGGCCTTGGGCATGAGTGCGGTGACCCGGGGCAGCCTTGGGCAAGGAATCCCCAGCCCTGGGCCTTATGTCTGCACCTGCCTTGGGGCGATGAGCGCAGGACGCAGGGCTTCTGGGAGATTCGAACCGCCTGTCTCAGCGGGCAAGGGCATCTGCTTCAGCACCGCACACCGGGCAACCAGCAGCCTCGGCACGCGAAGCCTGCCTGCTGCTTTGCCGGGGAGCGGGTGGGACGGGTGTGTCTCACATAGCTCCCCTGCGCTGTTTTTCAGAGGTCTGGACCCGAGGTCAAGCCCGCTCAGAGCGAGGGGCCGGCCCAGGGCGCCTCATGCCCCCCCACACCACGCGGGCCTGGCGGCCCCAGCAGCCTGAGCCCCTGGAGAATCCCCGGGAGCCCGCGAGCCCAGCAGTGAGTTGTCTCCAGCGATGCTCCCTCCCCCCGCCCCGTGGTCACCATTAAAGCCTTTCCTGTGCTGAGCGGCCCCTGTGCTCGTGGCTGCCGGGCCCTGCACCTCTCAGCCCCGCAGAGGGGAGGGCGGCCCTGAGGACCCCGAGGGCACCCTGCTCCAGCTGGCTGGTGCACGGGAGGTGGGCAGAGGCCAGAGCGCCCGGCCCAGCGGGAGGAACGCAGCGCCAGCTCACTCCCGGCTGGGCTGCTGGCTAGGGTCTGGCCCTGGGCTGCCCTCCCTCCTCTGAGCCCGGCTCCTCAGCTGTGGAAAGGGGACGGGCTGCCACCATTCCCGGGTTACGTGGGGTGCCGTGAGACAGAGCAAGGAGACGGGCCTTGCTGGGGCACAGCAGGCGGCCCCTGTGTGCCCCCCCTCGGCTGCCAGGAGCCCCCTCCGAGGCTGGCGTGGGGCTGTCCTACCCGCTGTGCCGGCTGGGCCTTCTCTCACAGGCCTGGCCATGTGGCCGCTGGCCTCGTTTTGCGGCAAAAGGGCCTCTCACGGCCGACGAGAGGGGCCCTGCCCAGGCCGAGTCACCGAGAGGGCAGGCGGGCGTCGCATGACCGGGGCCCCCTGACCCAGAGAGCTGCTTTTCCCATCAAAGGTGTGCTCCATGCCTTCCCTTCTGCCTTAACAAAATGGGCCCAGGGCCTCGGCCCACCAGCCAGAGTCAAATCACAGCAAGCCGGGGAGAGGACGCTGGAGGCCGCCCCCACCCCGGGAAGGGCTCCCCGCCCCCCACCAGGAGCGGCCCTCACAGGGACCCCTGCCTCCCTGCGGGAGCGCCGGCACCTCCAGTGGCCCTCTTCCCGCGTGGCGAGACCCTTCGCGTGCCTCCACCACGCAAGGGGGTCGCGGCCCGCTCAGCTGCCCGGCCACGAGCCCCACTCGGCTTCCCCGTGAGAGCGCTTCTCGAATAAATCTCGCGTGGACTGATTACCCTTCACGCTGCCACCGACTGCCAGGCCCCGGGGTGTCTGAAGAGGCTTCCAGGCCCCAGGTCCCCGCTCGGTCCCCGGGAGCTCAGTTCGGAAGGCTGTGTGGGCAGGGCCGTGCGTGCACGGGCCGTGGGCAGGCCTGGGCCCCGTGGGAGCCAACCGTCCGCCTAGGGGGCGAGGCCTCGCTTGATTTTCTCAGCACACCAGCGAGCCAGTAGTCACCATTGGAAAGTTAGGGCCCAGAGAAGTGTGTACGTAGAAGGAAAAATCTCGGATTTCTTAGAACCATCCCCTCCTCACCAAGAGAGAGCATTTGATTTTTTGATGGAGGTCACGCCACGCGGAGAACAGAGGAACTTCATTCTTTGGCTCCGACAAGAGAGCTCAGGGAGCTCGGAGGGGGTCAGGGCCCGGGTGCATCCTCGAGCTAGTGCCCGCGGGCTGCCCCCTGCACTCGGCGCCGCCAGGGCTCCTGGCCTGAGACCCTGGGTGTGGGGAGGGGGTGGGAGGGACGATAAGCCTTTAAAGGGTAAGGGGGGCTCCCTTTCCAAGGCATTTAGCCCATCTTGCTCCCGAGGCAGTGCTGAGGGGTGGGCGATGGGCTCAGGCGCAGCCCCCTCGCTCCGTCCTCAGCGTCCTTGCTCCTGGGGCCAGACAGGGGCCTGGCTCCGGGACTCCCCAGAGTGGACAGCTGCCTCCCAGGCCTTGCCCCAGAGAAGTCTGAGCTCTGGCCTCTGAGTGGTCCCTCCCTCAAGGGCCAAAGGTCCCAGGCGGTAAGGACGCCCTCAGAGCCCACTCCCTATTCACGCCCCTGATGTGGGTGTGACGCTGGGTGGGGGAGGGCCCGGGGAGAGGGGAAGACAAACAAGGCAAGCCGAGCCTAAGCGAGAGGCAGCTGTGGCCCAGCCGGGCCCCCCACCGGCACTGACCTTGTCCCCAGCCGCCTCCTTGAGGCTGTGGCGACGGGGGCGGGGGGCTCTTGATGTCCGTCCGTGTGCCCCGAGCGGGCGGCTGGTCTGAACGTGTGGCGTCCAGGCCTCTGACCTGCCGGGCCTCCCAGAGCTCCGGGGGGCCCAGTGCCCAGTCTCTGCTGTGCTGGGGACAGACGCCTCCCTCCCGTCACGCGCCGGCACCGTGCCTGTGCCCCGCCAGCCCCCAGCCATGGCCCCATCTGGGGGCAACGGCCCCCGCCTGGGAAGCTGCTCGCCGGGCCGGGCCCAGGCCCTGTTGCCCCCCACTGTGTGCTGACCACTCGGCCACCGTCCACAGCTGTGCCCTGGGCGCACGCCGTCCCCCGCGTGGAGTGTCCCCGTCAGGGCTCGTCACCCGGGGAGGGCGCAGCCCAGACAGGCGGTCACAGCCTCTCCGCACTCACTGCCTTGCAGCCCTCCCACCGGGCAGGACGACAGGACAACCCCCCAGGCCACTTCAGCTGCAGACAGTCACCGGCCGCCTCCAAGGTCTGTGTGGGGAGAGGAGACGCCCGTGGCCGGCAGCTGGCCTGACGCTGGGGGCCGACTGGCGGAGAGCCAGAGCCCTGCGGGCCAAGGTAACCGGGCAGCGGCGGCCAAGGACAGACGGTCACTCTGTCCGGGGGGCCCTGGCCACGTGGGGCCGCGCCAGCCACTTGAGGTCAGACAGACCCGCGTCCTGGCGAGCGTCGCCCGAGCCGTGCGACAGGGCCGTCCCCACCTCTCCCTCTGCACCTGGGTGCAGCGGGCCTGCCTGCAGGAGGGCCCCCTGCCCGTACTCCCACCCCCATTTCCGGGCAGGGGGTGTGCCGGGGAGGGGTGCTCCTCCCAGTCCTCCGTCTCCCTCTCTGTAGGGTGGGGGGCCAGTTCAGGGGCCCATTCCCCGAGACTGGTTGTTTCACGTGGCTTCAGAATTCCGGACACTGCCGTCCACACCCTGCATTCCCCGCGCGTCAATGCTCACGGTCCCTTTGCCTCCCAGGGGACCCCCAGCCCGACCCCCGCCCCTTGTCGTCGGAGGAGACGACCGAGCCTCTGACGGAAAGCAGCGCGCAGAAACTCCAGGGCCGGCACTCCCTGGGCGGTGGGGGTCCCTGCGGCCCCCCGGAAGCCAGCGTGAGTTGAGGCTTGGCCCTGCACCCTTGGCGGGCAGAGGGGGTGCCTGGCCTTGCTTTGCCGGGCTCTAGGATGGGGCGGGTCACCCTGTCTGCCAGACAAGGGTGGGGGCCCGTTTGGCCCTTCCCAGGCGGATTCGTCTGTTGAGGGGTCTTTGGAGCCTGCAAGGGGGGAGGGGTACCTGGTGAGTGAGGGTCTCCAGGGCCGTCTTTAAGGGGATGGTCTCTGTTCCTTACCGTAGTCACGGGAGCGTGGGGGCTTCATCCACAGCTAAGGGGCCCCGACTGATGCCACGTCCTGGCTGTGGTCTTTCTCCAACGCGTTCCCAGCAGGTGGTTGAAGGCCGCGTAAGCCCTGCACGGTTGGAGCTGGAGCTGGATTTCGGGGGCAGCCCCAGGGAGGAGCCCCACCAGATGGAAAGCTGGCCGTCAGGGGAACAGAGGTGTGAGGTTTGGAGGGCTGCCTGAGCTGGCGGGACCCTCAGGCAGGAGTCGGAACCCTGGGGCATGGAGCTGCCGGGACGTCCTCTTTGATGGAACCTCACTGCCTTCTGGGGTCCTTTGCCCTGGCCTGGGCCCCCTGGGCACCCCCAGCCCTCCCCGTGCCCCTCCTGAGCCTGACCCCTCATGGAAACAAAGATGTTAGCGGGTGAAACGGCCCCAGGTCCAGTGGTGGGGGCGGTAGGAGGGGCCCTTCCTGGGAATAGGCGTCTCCGAGCCTCCCAGATGGCAGCACCCCCAGAGACCTGGTGCACAGGGACTGAGGCCAGAACCCCTAAACACAGGGCCCCTTGCCCCCACCCAGGGACCCCTGCGCTCTGACGGCCCCTGCCGATCGGGGCAGTTGCCTGGCAGGCCGGCTGTCAAGCTCACGGGGTAGTTGCAGGCCCCACAGAGGCCCTGGGCCGGGAGGAGGAGGCTGGGGGGATGGGACTGTCTCCGGGGAGCCCCCGGGACATCCCCACAAATGTGCCTGCAGGATGGAGACGTGTTGGCAGGAGGACCCCCACAAGCCCTTCTCTCGGCCGGAGGCCGCCCTGACTGCTGCTCCAGGTGATGCTCCCCGCCCCCCGAAGGGCCTGGCCCGCACAAGGAACAAGGGTTCCCCACTTAAGGGTCATCCAAGACCGGCTCCGCAGCCAGAGCCAGCCTTCTCCCAGCACCCCACGGGAGCCCTGCCCACTCCCACCCTCCCGTCACGGGCCCCCGAGGGGCAGGCGAGTGGCCGTAGGGAGACCCCCGTCCAGAGCGCCCAAGCCTCAAGGAAACAGACCCGGGCAGGTGCGGCCCCGCGCCTCGCACGCAGCAGCAGCTCCGAGGCCGGACCCCCCTCAGATGTGACCCCTCACGTGCGGGGCCGGGTGTACTGTCGGGAGCTCAGCCACGCAGGCGCTGTGGACGCTTCTGGTCTCGGGCCACTGGCTTGGGGGCCACGGGGTGTGGGCCGCCGCCTGTCCCTACCCGCGGGGTGACAGAGTGTGAGGACTGTGGGCCTCACCCCCAAACGCCCCTCTCTCTGCAGCTCCTGCGCCGCCCCGCCCGTGCGCGGGCAGCCCCCTGGGGCCGGGCCCCGGGTCCGAGTCCGAGTCGGCTCCCCGGAGCTGCGCGGGGTCCCGTGCCGCCTCCTCTGGGAGCGGCCCGTCCTGCTGCTCTCTCCGCGGGTTTCAGAAGGCGTCCGCCGCGCTGGTGCAGCTTTCCCAGAGCTCCGTCTCCCTGTCGGACTGGGAGGCTGGGGACACCCCCGACGCAGACCCCAGCTGGCCCGGGGAGTTCTCTCCTCAGGACTCCCGGGGGCTCCACCGGGGCGAGGGGCAGACGGCCTGGGAGAGGCTGGAGGGCGGTGGGGCCGGTCCCCGGGGCGGCTCCCCGACGGGCGGAGGGGGTCCAGAGCCCGGAGGGGCCCTCCTGCGGGCCGGCCGGCTGCTGCCTCCCCCGGATCCCCCCTCTGGGGGGTCAGGGTCAGAGCTGTCAGAGGCGTCCAGCGAGGTCTGGGACGAGGAGAACCTGCTGGGGCCAGGCCCTGGTGCTGACCCGGACTCGGGGCACTCCTCCCCCGCCGTGGGAGGCTCGTCCCGCCTGGAAGCTGGAGGGGCGCCCTGCTCTGCACCTCCTTCCTTGGGCTTCGGGGAGGGCCAGGAAGCTTCCGGAAGCAGCGGGAGTCTGATCAGCGCATTAAGTACAGAAAGACCCAAACAGGTGTCCCTGGAGGCTGCCTGCGTGTCACTCCCATCCGCAGCCTCTCCCTCCAGTGCCTTAGACCTGCCCCTTTCCTCTCCCTCGGGGTCCTTGGCATCGGAAGGGGTGGATTTGGGCAAAGGAGGAGACACCGGGCCACTGCAGGCCTCAGCGGGCCACCCAGAGGGGCCTGGGGACACTGACCTGAGTCTGTCCAGTCACGGGAAACCCCACCAGGCCCGGTCTGAGCTTGAGGTCCCCGTGAGCCCGCGGGCTCCTCCTGGGGACCCTGGCGGTGTGGTCGCCCGGACACCCGAGCGCTGGGCGCCTGGGTGTAGGGTGAGGGGCGACTCCCCCGCCCCAGAGGAAGCCTGCTCCAGCCTGGCCAGCGGGGTCTTGCCTGAGATCCTGTCCCCCGTGGACGACGTGCTGTCCTATGGCAGTGCCGACCTCCCGTCCTCCACCCGTGGGGACGCCAGCCGCCCTCCCCTGCCTCCCACCCTCCCAGCAGAGAGTGAGGCCACCAGCCTCCCCTCAGAAGACTTCCCGCCCCCACCCGAAGATGCCGTGTCTCCTGGGGGCTCCCCCGGGGAGGACGCCTCCCTCCAAACTGGGGAGCTGTCCTCCTTGTCTGAGGAGAGTCTGCCTGAGCCACTGTCCCCGGGGCCCCAGGCATCAGGGCTCTGCCTGGGGACGGGCACACAGGGTGGAAGCCTGGGGGACCAATTGGGCGAATTGTGTTGTGATGGGGGAGCCCAGGCTGTGGGCACCCAGTGGTGTGAGCCAGCTCGCTGCCTAGGGTCCCCCTTGTGTGGTGGGGCCAGTGGTACTGCCGGGGGGCTCCCACGGCTGCCAGTGCAGCCCCCGACCCCATCCAGAGAGGCCGGGGAGGGTCTGCCCATGTTGTGGGCAGCTGGAGGTACGGGGCTGTCTGGCGCCGGGCACGGCGACCCGGCTCCCACTTTGGGCGCAGGTCCCCACGCAGACGTGCCCGGCGGGGAGAGAGCCGAGGTGGTGGATTTGGTCTCCAGCCAGCTCACCAGAAGGATCCTCTGTGACACGCTTGCTGTGTTCTTGGAGCTGGCCCAGCCGGCAGCCCACTGATGGAGGAGCGGGCGCGGCCCCGAGGCTGACCCGACGTGTCCCCAGGACTGACCCGGCGCGTCCCCGAAGCTGAGCTGGCACGTCCCCAAGGCTCACCAGCACATCCCTGAAGCTGACAAGACTCCTGAGGGGACGGGGCAGGGCCCGTGGTGACACACAGACACTTGTGACGTTGCTGTGTCACTGTGCTTGTGTGTGCCTGCACGTGCCTACGCATGCCTGCCTGTGCGGGAGGCTCTGGGAGCCTGGAGCACCGAGGGCAGAGCCGCCATTCAGAATAGCCACCTGCCACCGGCCGTGCGGGTGGTCCTCTGACGCCAGGCGGAGGACCGGGTACTAGCGTGATGTCACGTGCGGTGGGCTCTGCATTCTTCTGGGTGATGGGTCCACGGCCTCCATCAGGCACCTTAAAGGGTCCCTGCTTGCAGTGTCCAAGAGGCAGGAAGCTAAAATGTTGTGTGGGGTGTGTCCGAAGGCTGGCCGGCCCAGGACAGATGCAGAAGTCACGGATTCCAGAGAGAACAGCCTGGAGGAGCCGGGAGAGGAGCAGCTCTCAGGCTGAACCAGGCGCCCGGCCACGGAGACCACCTGCCAGGACGGAGAGCCTTCTGCAAAGGCCGGGGGGGTGGTGGAGCGCAGTTCTGGGGACGCAGGGAAGCCCAGGGTGGAGGTGGGGGGTTACGTCTGCACAGACTCACACTCCCTGCTCTGCGTGCTTTGGAGGCCCAGGCCTGCGTGTGGGCCAGCCCAGCTGTGCAGATTAAAGGAGCAGCGGGTTCAAGGGCCTAAGGTCACCAACCAGGCCTCAATCTGTCCTCTGGTGGTAGGGGAGTCCAGGCCTCCCCGAGTGCTCAGGACACCTTCTGGAAGACACCAGAGCCTATTCCCTGGTGGCCGTCCAGCATGGAATGCGCCCTCGGGGACACTGGCGGTCTTCGGGGGTCCGGGCGGGATGCGGATCCCCAGGCCTTGGCTCTTTCCATCCAGGGTCTCAGACTCGCCCAGCTTTAAGAGAGGAACTCGGGCGCCTGGGTGGCTCAGTGGGTTAAAGCCTCTGC
>LNAC01000469.1:571554-582383 GCA_002007465.1 Ailurus styani | reverse complement strand
CCGGCGACCGCGCCCCGGGGTCCCCGCCGGCCCCGCGCGGGGCAGGGGGCGTCGGCAGCCCCTCCCCGCCGGCGGGCTGAGCCTCCAGGTGACCGTCCCGGGCCCCGAAGTCGGGGCCGTCGTCGGCAGGGGTGAGGTTTGGCAGGAGTCTGGCTGGTGCGCCGCTAACCTCTAATTAAGCGTTTCCGTGGGCAGGAGCATAACAAATTGCTACACTTTCTTCCTGCGCTTTTGTGTCTAAGTCTTGTATCCTCCTCCTCTTGTGATTTTTCTTTCGTGACGACTCAGAGTCCCACACTGCTTCAAAGCCCAAGTGGGGTTTTTCTGCAGAACCGTACCTGATTCCCTGATTCCCTCTTGCCCCGCGTGTTGGGATTCTTGATCCTGAAGGCTTGCTGCTTTGCCCTCCCGTTTGCTTAAGCCCCCAGTGTTTGGAACCGAGGTCAGAGCCTGGGAGGTGGACAGACCGCTCCTTAGTACCTTCTCTTAAGCTTTTTCTCTGAGTACAAACAAGCGTTTTGATGACACAGAGAACTTTTCAGTTGTCATTTGTTTTTCAGCGCCCGAAACAGATACGTAAATTCACATAAGGGTGATCTGTGGCAAAACGTTTGTTCCCTGTTTTGTGCGTGTTTTGGTTTTCTCATTTGGTACCTGAAACAGATACAGTAAACCAGATTGGAACGTTGCAAACTATTCCGTCATTGAATTAGCCTGTAAGGAGCCTGGAAAATTGTCCCTGGAACTTGGAAGGAAGCTTTCTTCTAGAAACGAGAGTGGTAAAATCCATACCTAGTGGCGTGATTAACTCAGCTATTAGCTAAATAAGGTTACCTTAACAGGATTGGACGCTGTCCAAGTCAGGCCTGAGACGGAAGGGAGATACGGCTGAAAGTGAAAAGCCGCTGTGGTCTGCGAGAGGGTGGGGACAGCTGCGGGGCACCTGGCAGAGCCCTCAGCCCTGGGGAGTGGCCCACTTGGGGTCCCCGGGGAGAGGTCACCTGGGGACTTGTTAGAAACCCGTCGTGGGCCCCAACCCAGGCTCAGTGGGTCAGAAACTGGGCTCGAGGCCCAGGATCCTTTCAGCACAAGCCCCAGGTCTGCAGGATCACTGTTCTCAGGGACACCAGCCCTGTGAGACACCTGCAGGGAAAGGCTCGTGGCCAGGAGCGCCAGGAAACACAGTGTATGACCTCCTCCTCGTCGATGGCCACGCACACAAGACTTCCTCAGGAAAGGCTTCCGCTAAGCCTAAGCTTTGCCTCCCGCTTGATCTGCCACAGGGCCCCTTTTGTGCCTAATTACGGCCAGCTCCCCGTGGAATCACTGGAGAGAAGCAGCCCCCCACCCCCTGGCTGCCCACAGGGGAGCAGATGCCCATAGTTCCCTGTGCGAACGCAGGCTTCCCTCCCCTGTTACCACTTTGGCCCCATCGTCCCTTGTGAATTGGGCTGTCCAGTCCCTGGGGCACACGCACCTTGCACGGGGCCCCTCTGGGTGCCTCTCGCCACCCCTCTTGAAGTGGAGAGAATCCAGCCAGCTTTCCCCATCCTCCACTCCTCCACACTATCCCAAGGCTTCTGGAAGTGGGCTAGGCTCTGCTCCCTGGTGAGATTGCCTGGGGTCCGGGGAGCTCTCTGTCCGCTGCTGTCCCTCCACCCTTGCTGCCTCAGGGGCCTCTGCCGTTTGCTCCGAAGGGACAGGAAGCCTGAGAGGTGGTCTGCTGAGGGTGGGGCTCGTCCCCAGCTCTCCCGGCCTTGTCTACTACGGACAGTTTGGGGGCACCTTTCTAAAAGATTTAGGTTGAAGTTTAACACTTCACTGACATTTTCAAGGTTTTGAAAATAAATGTTTTTGCTTGTAAGAAGGTGGCTTAACAAACAAAAGGTCTGCTGTTGGGTGTAGCCAAATGTTCCAGTGTTTATGTGGATCTGGCTTAGGCCTGTCACTTCTAAATCCTTTGCAAAACAAAACCCTGCTGTGTTCCTGGAAATCGTTAGCCCAGTTAGCCCGGAGCTGTTCTCTTAGCAGCTTTGTGACGCCCCCTCCTCTTTCAGCCCCGGAGCTGTCTGCAGAGTATCTGCCCAAACTTAGGCCAACTCAGAGTGTCTCTGTCAGGGTCACGGAGGCCGCAGCCTCTGTTCTTGTGGGTCTTTTGCATTTACTCCCGTCTTGCGAAAGCAGGACAGATTTTCTGTAACGGCCCTGGAATTCTAGGTGAGGCTTGAAGGGGAGCCCCAGATTTGGTGGGCAGTCACTTCCAGCACCCGCCTCCTCTTCCTGTTCTGCAAGGGGGTGTTGGTGCGACCCACGTCACGGCTGGTGACACCTGGAGGCCGCGTGCGGCCGAGTCGTTCACTTAGGGTCACACGTCTGAGCGACAGGCAGTGTGGCTCCGAGACCCGCCGCTCAGTCTGCAGGGTGCCCGCGAGGCAGGTGCTCGATCTTGCTGCCCAGAGGCCACTTCCGCTTGCCCCCCTCGAGCTCCTCACTCACCACCTAGTCTGGCCTTCCACCTACCTGGCTAGGCCGCAGGCCTCTGGGGGAGGAGCTAGGACTGCTTGGTGTCCCCCATGGGCCCATGTTCGAGCGGGGGGGGGGNAATGGTAGCAGGAGCGACTGGTCAGTGCGCCTGCAGGCGTGTGCAAGGTGGGGAGCCCCAGGAGGCCGCCGGGAGTCTGCCTGGACTCTGGAGAGAGTGGACAGAGGGTTGGAGGCAGGCAGGGGTGATATCCACCCGTTACGGGGCCCCCACCCCCTGCCCAGGTAGCTGTGGTTAGCCCGAGCGAGACACGCCCGTGAGACCCAGACTCTGACGACCACGGCCAGAGGAGCATCACTGTGGCACCACCAAGCTCAGTGACGCCAAGTGTGAGAACCCAGGTCGTCAGGGCACCGGGAAGATGAGCCGTGGAACTCGGGCTTTTCCCCCCTGCGGCCAACATTGCGAGGCTTCAGCCATTCACCAGGAGAGAGGCTCGAGGCCGGGACGGCTGTGTCCCATCAAGCGCTCTGGAACGGCCGCCCAGGACTATGTGTAGAGCTATTTTAACCGCCCTGCACCCACCACGGATAGGAGCGCCACAGAGACCCCACTTCCGCTCCCAGAGGATGTGAGCCAAGCGCGCCTGGACTCCAGCCACCTCCTGTAACTTCTAGATAACTCGCCCTGGCCTCTGCTCCTCACTACGTGGGCTTAATTCCTACCCAGGCTTACATGTGTTTGTTTTTTTAAAGTAGGCTCCTTGCCCAGTGCGGAGCGTGACACGGGGCTTGAACCCTGAGATCACGACCTGAGCTGAGATCACGAGTCGGACGCTTAGCTAACTGAGCCACCCTGGGTTCCCTACTCAGGCCTGTATAACTTAAACTTGCACTTGAACTTGGAGCCTGTCCAAAAAGACCTTGTTGAAACAGGAAGGGGCCTGCACATCGGTAAGAGCGTCCTCTGGTGGCTGGAATGTGCAAACCCCACCGCCCTGGCTTCCCCAGGGAAGGGAGAACCTCCGCCTTCCAGACAAGCCTCCTCTTGCACCCTCTTCAACCCCAGAGAGGAATGGCTCCGTACTGTGATCACTGTCTGGGACAAATTGATGCTGGCCTACAAATCAGACTTAGAAAGATGTTTAGCAGAACTTGGCAAATAGTGGTACGAGGTTTAATCCTGTAGGTTAAGAGTAGAGTTGCTTGAAGGGTAAACTTGAAAATAAATTCAGTTTATTGTCACATTGACGCTTAAGTCTTTGGCAAGTATTTTTGAAGCGTGTGGTACTGAAAGTGGGCGGGCCTGAGAGCAGAGCAGAGCGTGGCTTGCAGACCCCTCCTGTGGGTGCCCCTGGAGGCCGCAGAGCCTCCCAACTGGTGCCCTTTCCCCCGGGTTTGGTTGGGGGGGCCCGACGTTGTCATCCAAGCAGGCAGTTTGCATGCACTTTCGAGTGTTTCTGTCCTTTGTGTGGTGGGATCTGGACAGGTGGGAGAGGCAGGAGGAGGGGAGGGCACGAGTTGAATGAGGCAAATACCCTCAAGCTAAACCTTTGAAATCGTTGGCATTTTACTTGATAAAATAGGCTGTCTCTTTTGTGTTTCCGTGAATGCCTCCATCTGCCAGCTCCGGGACTGCTGGTGTCTCTGTAACCGAAATTCTCCCTCATCTGCTTTCCTCACCAGCCTTCCCGCCCAGCGCAGGCAGGCTTCCTTTCCAAGACAGACAAAGGCCTGGTGAGGTGTCAGCCCGCCCCTCCGCTTGGTGGCCCGGGTTCGCGCGGCGGCCGTGCTGAGCTCTGCAGATCCACTCAAGGACCGAGTCCCGGCGGCCTCCGTGCGCTGGCCCGTGGCACTGCAGCCTGTGCCTATGAAGTAGAATTTGATGTCTGCCCTGTGTTGATCCTGCGTGTGGGACTTTGTCCTGAGTACGTTCTGTGTGGTCCCGGTAGGTGCGAGAAACAGTGAACACGACAGGGAAGATCTGAGTGGAGCCCTGTGCCGCAGGGGAAGGAACAGACAGTGAACAGAAGCACAAAATGAGGCTAGTGGAAGGTCATGGGTGCTAGGAAAATAAGCCGAAAGGTTGCGTTGGCACCGGGTGGCGGAGGAGGGCCGGCATGTGACACTCAGAAGAGGAGGAGCACGCCGCAGTCAGTGTGCCACGGTCCCGAGACGGGGAGGACGCCAGGGGCCACCGTGGCCGTCGGAGGAGAACCGGGGAGGTTCCGGTGGAGCCCGTGGCTGCCAGCTTGTAGGCTGCGTGGACCGCAGGGAGGAAGAGCAGGCTTAAGCAGGTGGTCACATGATCTGGTTTCTCTGTTAAAAAATCCGTGGCTGGGAGTTGATTGGGACGGGATGAGCCAGCCCTATCAGGGCCAGCCGTGGGGGGGAGGCATCGACGGACCCGTGGGGGTGGTGACCCTTGCCTTTCCGCAGCAGTGCAGGGTCTTGGCAGTTGACCCTTCGTGTCTGTGAACAGGAGGAAGGACTGTGTTCTAGGCAGTGTTGCATTTTCGGATGGTTGATTTCGGTCAGAGCTCACCAAGTGAGATGTCTTCCCTCCGGGGAGCGCAGCAGGCGCGGAGATTTCTGGCGTGTGTTTCCAGGGCACAGCCGAGGTCCCTGCCCTGGGCCGCTTTCCGCGCTGGGCTAGTTTTCTCCTCCATCCTGCCATTATGAAACAGTATTTAAAACCTGGGACTGTGAAGGAAGAGGCCCGGCGCATCCTCTGCATGTCCTCAGGCCTCGTGTCACGGGCTCCTGCGGGGGCTGGTTTTCCAGGGCACGGACTGGGTCGGACCGGCATGCCCACTGTTGGTTCAGAGCTGACGCGGAGGCTACCCCGTGACTCACCCCCCTCACCTGGCGGGGGAGCAGAGAGAGTTTATCTGTCTGATGGAAGAGGGCACCCAGCAGTGGGGGCTTCCTGCCCCGCTGGGCGTCAGCCTGCTTTGTCCCGGAGCCGGCTGTTCCTGGCCGGCCGGGTGCTCCGTCCGCGCGCCCCTGACCCGCTCCTTCAGGGCTCAGTCCAGGAACCCCTCGGACGCCTGTGCGTCCTGCATTTGTACGAGTCACGCCTCTAGCTTCTTGGAAATGAGGCCCTGACACTGGGTGGGTGCAGGCTCTGGAGCCTTCACACTGCCAAAGTTACCGAGAGTCTGGTTTCCCAGAGACGGCAAAGGGAGGCGGCCTCGGGGGCTCGAAGTTTCCTTGCAGCCCCGCAGAGCAGTTCGGCGGCAGCCGGCGTGCCGAGCGCCCGCGTTCCGTGGGTAGCCCTGCGACTCTGGCCCTCTCACCGTGTGATGAGGACAAGCGGTTGGTCCGAATCCAGGGACACCGAGGTTTTCCTTTATCTTTTTCATTTTTAAGCCACCAGCAGTTGTGCCCTATTTCAAAAGGCAGGGTCCACCTCCCGGGTGCCTGGGAAAGTCGGAGGAGCTTTGGCTGAAAAGCCAGAGTTGGTGACCGCAGTCTGGGCCACGTCCAGTTTCCTTCTGGCCGCATCTGCAGCCCAGGCCGAGCGCTTCCCCCGCGCCCGGCGGCCCGACTGCCCCTCGCCTGGGACAGCGGCCAGCGCCCCTGGGAGGAGCTGGCTCCCCGCTTCCGGCGGCAGGGAGGTGCAGGACCCGGGCACCTCCTTCTGATGCGTTTGGGGGGCTGTGCCTGGGACAGCCGAGTGGGGACAGGAAGTGGGCAGGGGTTGCCTACTGCCGGGCCCGAGTGGGGCCCGCGGGGAGGGCCCGGCTGCACGTGTGATGGGTCGGCCGCCCTCCATCCTGGCCCTATCCCCCAGGGACTTAGGGGGAGTGTGGCTACGGTGCCGTTGACCCGTGCCCAGTTCCTCCAAAGTCCATGGGGCCTGAGAGTGGTGGCGAATGTGAATGTTGGACCAGCCTCGGGGTCCAGGCTGGGTCAGGATGCTCTGTCTACCCAGAATCCAGGTGCTAGGCTGGGGACTGACTGAGGAGCTGTCTCGACCTTGCTCGCTGTAGCTGCCAGGGTCCAAGGAGGGCAGCCTTGCCTGGGTATTCCTGGGCACCGAGATGGGGGGTGGCAACCACTCTGCGGTCTCTCTGCCACAGGACCCAACACTGCTGGTCAGAGTGATGGTCTCTCCTCACCCTGCAGGTGTGTCTGAGTCCCTCCTGAGACCCGCGCCCTCGCGGGACTGGCCCAGCCCGACTCTGGCCCCACTCTTGCTGGCCGTACCCCCCGCCCACCCCTGCCGCCCTCTGCTCTCCACCAGGGGCTGTCTCCCCTCCCGTCCCCGCCTCTGGGACCTGGTCAGTCGCCAACGTCTGGGAGGACGGCAGTTCCCAGGGTCACTGGCAGTTTGCCCTTGGCCTGCGTGAGTGTGATGTCCCTGCTGCCCCACTGGCTGTGGCGAGTGCTTGGAACATTCTAGCAGCAGACGCTAAGCAGCCATGCCGTGCGCGGGGCGCAGGGCTGTCAGCCCACCCATCCTCACAGCCCCTTAGAGGGGAGCTGTTACCTGGCCTCCGTGTCATACAGGGGAGGCAGCTAAGGCACGGGGGCCGACGAGTTGCCGAGATCCTCCGGACCTGGTAAGAGGCAGAGCAGAGTGTGGGGCTGCACGGTCCCCTGGATGGGTGTCCTCACGCCGTCCCCACTGCCTGCCCTCTGCCTGCTCAGGACGGGCCTGCTGGTGCGCGGACAGGACAGGACCCTCCGGGGACAGCTGGAAGGCCACTGGGAATGAGCTCAGTGAAGGGGGCAGAGGCCAGGACACGCCAGGACGTGACCTGGGACGAAGGACGTGTGGTGTGGCTGTTGGGGGCCGGGTGGGGGTGAGACACCTCAGGGCTGGAGGGGGCCTGTCCGGGCTGCGTGGCTGCTTGAGGACGGCCTTGCTCCCAAGACCGCGGGGAGCCATCGGGGTCCTCTCGGGGCCGAGCAGGGTCCCAGCTTGTTGCCGTCCGCGGGGAGCAGGGCAGGCGGAGGTGGCCTCTGCCCGGACGGCCCCCGGGGCGCTGCTGTGTGCCGGTGCTCCTGCTTCTCCACGCAGGACCCCCCTCCGTCAGGCAGAGGAGAATCCCCCCGCCCCGATCCCCTGGGCGGGCGCGTCGTCAGCACCAACCGGCAGAGCGAGATTGGCCCGTCGTGTGCGGCTCGCCCTGCGTGGGGATGAGTGGGAACAGTGCTCGGGGGAGCTGTGTCACGAGTGTCACAAGGAGGCAGGGGCAGAGGAGGTGAGGACCGCTCACCACCTGGTGCTTCTGTGACGCCAAGCGACAGTTTCCTGGTTGCTCTTATCCAGGTCAGAGGATGGCCCGGCTCGGGGGCAGAGGGCCTCTCGTGGCTGCGGCAGCCCCGAGGCCAGGGCAAGGGAGGCAGTGCTGGGTGCCCCTCACTTAGCCTGTGGGGCCTGGGCGCTCGGTTCTCTCGCCTGTGAAGTGGGAGCGGTGACCATCACATTGCAGGCTTGGGCACGAAGCTTAGCTGGGCCACCGTGGATCCGAGTGCTTTTCGATCATTGATCCTGCGTGGGATGCACGGGGCGACGGGGCTGCTCTTGCAGAGCACAGAGCTCGTGCGGGTCGGGGCAAGCCCTGGGGGCGCCAGGAGTGCGGAGGAACCCTGGGGTGTGTCGCCGCGCCAGGCGCCAGCCGCTCGGCTGCACCTGTAGCTCGGGGTGGGGCTCCAGGCAGACTGAACACGGCTCCTGCCGGGGCACACAGGGCCACGGTCAGGTGGAGGGACAGTAGAAAATATGCTGGCAATACAAGGGTAAGTTGTTTTTCCAAAGAATTGGTTTTCTGTATGTTTCACAAGGAAGCACGCTGTGCACAGGCTCGTTGAGGAAGTGGTTGGATGAAGTGGTTGATTCGTTCCACGTATGACCGGGTTCAGAAGAGCACGTGTGTGGGTTGCATGGCCAGGAGCAGGCTGGATTTGAAGGAGGGGGTGTCTTTGTCTGGAGCTAGTGGGATAGAGGGAGACGTTCACAGCACTTTGAGAATATGCAAGTCGGCACACTCGTGGTGTGTGTGCCCCACATGCCTGGGAGGGCGGGTGACGGGGGGTGCTGCCAAGCTGATTCTGAGCCCCAGGCAGATTCCTTAGCCTCTCCGAACCTCAGCTTCCTCATCTGTAACGTCCTGCCTGTTTCACCTGGCAGACTTCCACAGTAGGTGACTTGGTAAGAAAGCTTTGTAAAGTACAGTGTAGTTGACTTTGTTTGGGAAGCAAGACTGGTAGGGAGCTTTTCTTGCCATTTTGACTGTGCCTGGGCAGAGAATCAGGGCAGGCTTCTCTGTGGAGGTGACATTTGTGTTGAAATCAATCAATAAAGCAGCAAGTACAAGTCAGAGGAAAGCGTGTTCCACCCAAGGAAGAGCAGGTGCAAAGGTCCTGGGGCAGGAGTGCACTTGGACCTGTCTGTGGCTTGAGGGGAGGAATGAATGAGCAAGAGATGAGGGTACAAGTCAGCTGATGAAAGGTGCAGCAGGTGCGCCATCTGGAAGGTTCTGAGGACACACAGGAAGTGATCTTGCCTGCAGACGTGCAGGCCTTGCTGAGGGCTAGGCAACCCTCCGGCGTCCTTTCCAACCAGGGTTAGAATTTGAAGAATCACGTAGTTGAATCTTGATCAGAATGTTTTTTTCTTATCGTGGAAGCACAGTAAGTGGGAACAGCTGGCACATGTTGGGGCTTGGGGGATGTCTCCCTGATGAGAGAACCGCCCCGTCAACATAGTAGGTTTGGAGGAGGCGGGAGTCCGGCTGCTGCCTGCTGCCCGGGGACACAGACTTTATCCTGCGTGTGCTCAGAGCAGGGCGCGGACGGCACTGCTGAGTCACAGAGTCACGGTCAGGGTGGCTGCAGAGGGGCGCGGGGACCAGGGGCTGGTTTCTAGGCCTTCCTCTGATCTAGAGCCGCGGGCTGAACCTGGGCAGCCTCTAGTTCTTGGGGCACAGCAGCAGGCGATCCTGCCGTCACGGTCCCCGGGTTTCGACGGCTGTTGAGCCATTCTTCCTCCACGTGGGAAGCCTGCGTGTTCCTGCCGTCTCTGCGCCCTGTTAGATTCAGGAGGATTATGAAAATGTGGCTGGTGCCGCCATGGTCTTGGGTCGGGTTCGATTCAGCGTCATTGTCACCTGCAGCGTCATGACCTGGGGTGTCTGTTTTGTGGGGTGCTGTCTGGAGCCTCTTTACACTGGAACTCCGGGAAGGTGGAAGCTGAGCCCAGCACAAGGAGCCACAGGGCACGGTGTCCGCCGGCCCCCTGCAGACTGGGGCAGGGGGCATTTGCTTTTGTGCGGGAGACACGCTTAGTAAGAAGACTCCGAAAGACAAGGAGTCAGACCAAGTCCCACCGTGAACACCAGACCCTAGCGAACATCACGGTGTGCATTCCTTCTGTTTTTTTCCCTGTTCCTGGTCTGGCTTGATTATTCATCGTGAATCTACCGAATGCTCAGTGTTTAGCCCTTGGGGCACTTCTTCATTTTCTTAGATACTTTTTCTGGGCAGTGGGTGCTTTTATTTTTTTAAGTACGAAATGACAGTGTGTCATGGAAATTCCCAGTAAACAGTGAAACCCTGTGTTTGTGAGGCAGGGACAAGGTAGCAAACAGGAGGTGTTTTGGCGAGATGAATGGGAAGAGAAGCGAGGGTGACAGGCCAGGGGAGGCTCCCCCACCAGGGCAGTGGGGGGCGCCGTGTGCAGGTGGGGGCCGCCGCCGCGGAGGGCGCCGCTGGCACCGCACTGAGCTGCACGCTCTGGGCCATCTGCTGCACTAATTGGATGAGAGTATTAACTGTTCTTCCTTAGTTCCGTGTAATTCAAGACTCGAGGAAGATGTGACCTGCGGTTCAGGAAGGTTCTGTGATTTTTGTTTGGCGCCGTCGGAAGTGGCCGTGGGACAGGAATCGGTTTCAGGAAGGCACGTGAGCGGGGTGGTGTTTGGTCCTCGCTGGGGAAAGCCAGCGGCGGGTCTTCCCACCGCATTGACACCGCTCGGTGATTCCGGCAGGACGGGAGGAACGCGAGCGGTGTGTGAGCTGGAAAACCGGCAGCTGTGGACTTGGCCGCGTTTGAAGTGCTTGTGCGCTTCAGGATCTTGTCATGGCCGGTGGCCTCTCTCCTCCCAGGCGTGTGTCTGATGTAACCTCTGAAGTTCAAGAGCATAGCCAGGACCCAGGCAGACTTGTGCGATGTGATTTTTAACTGGACGACTGCGGTAGCCCGGCGGTGCTCTGTCAGGATGGTCGGTGGCACGGGGCCTCCTCGGGGTCTGCGCGGGACACACGTGAGCCCCCACGCTGCCGCAGGGGACCGGGAGTGGACGCCTCTCCCCCCCCACCCCCCCCCACAGCCCCGC